>CM052138.1:16336092-16382815 GCA_028454255.1 Halictus ligatus | reverse complement strand
GAGTTCTCGGCGAAGATTAACGACTTTTCGTGTGCCGCGTGTTAGGGGAGCTGTGCTCCGCGATTATGTGTGACAACACCTCCCGGAAATAATGTATCAGGAGAGCCGATTCTCACTGAATTCTTCCCGCGAGTTTGTTCGGGATCGGCTCGGTAGTCCAGTTGTCGTGCGAAACGCAACAATCGAGGCGTTTCGAAACCGAGGGGTTAGGCCACTTTCATGCAGATCGTTCAGGCACGCGTACACGGGACTTGCGCCACTTCTTTAACCACCGGCACCACAACAACAACAACAACAGAAACAGAAACGCACCGCAGAATCGCACGGTTTTTTTCCCCTGGGGGGTCGATCGCGACGTGAAGTAACAGACTTATGAGCGGGTTATGGTTCCGTCGAACGAACCGTATCACCGGCACGAAAGAGAGAGTGGAAACGTTCCGAGGGGAACGAGCCGACCGGTTCGCGAGCGTTCCGTTCGCGGAGAGACGACAAGCCAGAGAGAACCGATCTCCTCGCAATCGGAAGGCCGACTCGGCACTGGCACGTCCCGATTCCGTGGAAGACTCCCTCGCCTGTGTATATTAAATTAAGCAGCGCCGCGAGACACTATAGCTGTCGCGCGGCTCTGCTATAATCCAATATTTCACAGGTGGACGCGACGCGACGCGACGTGACGCGACGCGACGCGACGGTGCGAGACCGCGACGCACAGTGGTCCCGATCAGAAAATCTAGAGACATTTGAATATTACTTCTGAACAGTTACTTACATACAGTGACTAATGTTCGTACGCTCTTAGAAATAGCATAACTTTGTCAATATTCGACTATACTACTTGAATTTGTTTTGAGAAGTTAAAGGATCACTACATAACGCGAGAAAAATGTTTGATTAAATTTGCAATTGGGCGAAATTGCAGAGAAAGTACTAAAAGAGTTGTATTTTGATACATTTTTATGCGGACTTACGTACATTGAAAATTTAGAAAGTTTGATTTGTAGACCTGTAGGAATTATATATATATTCTGAGAATTTCGTCAAAATCGGTGAAAGTTGCAATGAGCTGCAGATGTTCCAAAATGATAAATAAAAGGGCGAAATTCCCTGAGACGGTTGTAATTCTGCGACTTTCGCCCTTATGTTTTCATCGTTAAATGTTTGTAGCTCAGTGCAATGTTGACCGGTTTAGATGGAATATTTAGAATATGTATAATTGATACAGATCTACAAAACTTACTTTTTCAATTTCTAATACAAGTCCGCAAAAAACAGTTGCGAAATACAACTTTCAATACTTTCTCTGTAATTTCGACCAATTGCAATTTGAATCAAACATTTTTCTCACGTTATGTAGTGATACAATTGTTCTAACTTCTCAAAACAAACTCAAGTAGTATAGTCCAATATTGACAAAGTTATGCGATTTTTAAGAGCGTACGAATATAAGTGGGAGTCACTGTATATAGAGAACTTAGAATACAATTATGTTACAAATGGGTGGAAAAAAAATCAAAAAATTGTTTTAGTAACATTTACTTTGTATTTGTTATTACATACTTCATGTTACGTAATTATTCATTCTTTAGCTTCTTGATCTACATTTTTTTCATTACTAAATCTGTATTTAATAAATTATCAAATGTTTCAATATTGTACGAGTAAATTCCACCATTTTTGTACGTATAACATGAAAAAAATATAGAAGGGCAGTATTCTAGGTCGGAAGAAATATTTTGTTTTGCAGTTAAAATAGCTCCGAGTGCAAACGGTTAAAAATACTTGATTTGCAATAATTCCGCCGTTCACTCAACACTTTGTCTGGCAAACTAGAAACCTCAAAAATTCCACAAAAACAATAAAAATTGAACAAAAAAACTAAATGTATGATACCGAGTAGTCCTCCAACTTTCTTGCAATTTACAGATCCCAATTAAATTAGGTGCAATTAATATATCAACGTAAAAATTCATTCCGTCATCCACATATGGGTGACATGGCAGTCGACGTGTTAAAATGGTGTTTCATTCGAACCGTGGAACAACAATTATTATTTTAAGTAATATTGATTAAAATGTACTAATTTTATTATTTTCGAGGTCCATGTATATTTATAATGTTCGTCGATTAGATATCGATACGAGAAAGTTCGTTTTTGGGCTAAATGTCACTTATTTTTCCGATCCGGACCACTGTGCGACCATGTTAACGAGGCACAGACGTGACGTCACGACACGCATGAGCATGACGCGGTTTCATCGCGAGGTGAAAGGTCGGTTTATGTTAAGAGTAATGCGTCTTATAAAATTGATACGAGTCGATCCAGTCGGATTTTGCGCGATTTATTATCATCGACTCGATTAACGCCATTTTCCTCTTGAAAGTATCCTCGTATCTTTAACACGTTGACTACCATGTCATCGATATGTGAATTTTTACGGTAATATATTCTTTGCATCAAACTTTATTGGGATCTGTAAAATGCAAGAAAGTTGGAGGACTACTCAATATCATTTTTATTTCATTGAATAACTTACTTTGATTTTATGGAATTTTTGCGGTTCCTAGTTTTGCAGTCAAAGTATCGATACCAGTTCATATTCTAAATACATTTTGAATTCTCCACTTAGTTATTATTGTTGCAAATCTTCAAGTTGAAGACTTGCAAGTCTTCGACAGGTTTCATGATCCTTGCCCTTGTGCACAAAAAGTCAAAAAGCAACAAGCCCCGAGGGAAATTTCCACTTTTTTTGGAAACATCGCAATCTAAATACGATACATGCATTTCGAACGATTATCGCAAAAAATTGAAAAAATTGCTGGCTCAGAAAATATGATCGGTCGGTTACCGGGAAGAGCGGAAAGATCATCGAGGCTTCCGATGACGCGATTACCGCAACGATTCGTTCCGGGAAGATGATTCAAAGAAGAGGAGTAGTCAGAAGCCGATCAAAGGGAATCGCTTCGATACCAAGACGGTCGCTACGGTCGCCTGATTTTACGTTGCGAGCCATTAACCGGTGACTAATTAGTCTGAGTAGCTAGTAATTAGTCGGATTTAAGTGGGACCCGCGTCTCGTTACCTTGAGAACCGTCGGTTTTACCTTCGCGTGGTGATGAACGAAAATAAAAGGAGTCGTTCCCTTTACTTTGAGGCAACCGGTTTCTCCAACGAAAAGATAACCCGGTGTACCCGTCATTCGGACGGGAAGAGATCCGACTCCCGTGACAAGATAAGTGCAACTTCGCCGCGCATTTAGTTGCCAATAATCCCGACTACCGATTCGATAATAAACAGAAGCGAACTATTATACGCGAACGAAATATTCTCGTATGAGGACGAAAACTTGAGGGACGTAAAACCATTTTTTGACGGTAACGTAGTCACTCTACCTTATCGCGAATCTATAAAGACCGGGCCCCTCAGCGGCAGCCATCTTGTGACGTCGTACTTGCTTCGAAATTCGAATCTTCTGCCGAATATTACAAATTACTCCAGGATGAGGTAGAAATTCGCAATTTGGGCTCCATACAGACGTAGATTGGACTTTAGGAAACACAATTGACCAGTTCTAAACTGCTCGTTGCAATATTGAAGCGGCAATTTGTCTAAATTGTGACCATTGCATACGTATATGGATTAAAACCATGCCGGCCCCCGTAAGTTGGATCAAGCCTACTTCTAACGCTTATGTTACCAAATATCCGCCAAAATATTCTCATATGAGGACGAAAAATTGATTTGCACGTGAAACTATTTTTTGACGGTAATGTAGTCGCTCTACCTTATCCCGAATCTACGAAGACCGGGCCCTGCTGACCTATTTACCGAATATTCTTCGTGTTACGCCGCTGAAATTATTTTCCGTCGTGAAGCGCATATTACGGACAACTGGTCGATACTTCAGGCAACGATACCGATCCGCAAGAAAGATCAGCTGAACAGATTACCAGACCGAACCACTCCGATCACCGTCTGACCATGAACAACCACTAACTGCTGAAGTATCCAGGCAGCCCTCGTTGCACAACCGCGTCGACTACCGAGTAATAATTACGATTCCCTGCATACGAAACGCGCACCGGTCTCTATAAATAAAACTCGCCTAACAGCTCCGTGAAATTCCACCAGGATCTCGAGATCGAGATCGATCTCTTTGACAGAGAACTTTCGCCCGGTTTCGGAGAAACCTTGTTCCAGGGGTGGTTCGCGCAAGACTCACGGACGAAGGCGATGACACGGAGAGGGTGGCGGGTAAATATTTCGCGAGACACCGTTCGCACGCGTGTTTCGAGACAGATGGTCGGCCAGCCACTGATCCCGCGAGCTCGCGAAAAGCGCGTGCGAGCGTTCGCGTTCATGGCAACGTGCGTGGCTCGCCTCCGGCGAATATGTATTCCGCGCGTCCGCTGATTCTACAGGCTGATCCGAAATTAGCAACAAAAACGCGCGGGTGAACGGAACACTTCGAATCGGGAAACGTCTGCCAATCGGGATCAACCCATTGGCGCTTACCCAGTTGGCGCATTTTTATAAATAATTTGAACAGAACATTGCTGACAAAATAGCAAAATTCCATTTCGAATCGGAAGGATTTAATGGCACCCTTATCTCAACGCTAGGTTTGCGGAGCACTAACAGTGACTATTTTGCATTACTTTATAAAAATCGCAAGAACACGCTACCCAAAATAGCAATATTTTTCAAATAATATATACCCAAAGAAATACATTTGCTAAATTCTCATATATGCATGCTTAGAACCTTAATCATTTTAAATTAAAAATATTAGAACCCGTCATTTTGACGGGTCCCGTAAACCTAGTGTTAATGAGATATCCTGACGCTCCAATTTAATATTTTCTCTCGATTTTTGTTTTTAAATTGAAGAGCAGACTTTTGCGACGGAAAGTCTTGTTTTTTAATAGCAATTCATGCACAGCAAAAATAGTTGAATGTCCCTCTTGCGCTTTTTGCATCACTTCGTAATCTCTTTGTATCTTTCGTATGTACAGTAAAGACTTGATCCAAGCCGAATCCTCGGGTCTATGCTGTGACATAGATCGTGTAAGGCCAGTGTCACCAGATCGAAACTTGTCCCCCCACTCTAATTTCCCCTTCTACCGTCCCTGGCAGAGAGGGGGTAACTTTCCCCCTAAATTCGTGCTCCCTCTCCTCTTCTGACGACACTGAGATCGTGTAGGGTTACTGCAGTGTTTTCTCGATATATGTCACTGTTAAACTAAATAAATTAAAATTAGAAAATATCGTCACTGGTAAACTGACTAGGATCGTGTGGCTCCGTTCGGCTTTTCTTAGACCAGGACTTTACCGCAGCGACGCACAGTATTTGTAACGTGTGAAGCATGTTTGAAAGTTTCGTAACACTGACTTATAACCGACCTGTACTTTCGAGCATGTCTCCGCTGGAATGCTATTGTTCGCATTTCTGCGTTTCCGAAGCACCACGGGCACACACCGCGTTTTCACTTTCGTTCGGCACCGAACGGATCTCGTTAATTAATCCCTCGGCAATTATTCGTTTTCCAACCGGCAAGACCGCGAGGACGTGCATTAAAATTTATGACTGGCACTTCCATTCGATTTGCGCAATCGATGAATCTTTCGGTAGGCAAAATATATAATTCTCCATTCTATGGTAAAATAATCTGTGAAAACTTGCAGGAAAGTTCAGCGGGATTGCTTTACCACTCGAGCAATGATTTTTCTTAACTAATTCCAGCCGGCGAACGAATAAAAAATCCAACAGTCCGATTCAACGTCGGAACAAAGCGATAAAAATTCGAGAATAAACCACGGGGGGTTTCTTGCGTGCTCGCTGCACATCATTTACACGCAATTATTTCTACTTTTTGATCATTATCCGAAGCTTAATCACTATTATACAGCACGAGAACGTCTGATTCTGTTCTTTCAATTAGAATCCCAATTTCCTTCGCGAGGTTAAATTCCTCGCTATTTCAGTTCCACAGTAGCGCGTCGGGGGTTTTTTTTTTCCTTCTTCAGAAGGTAATCGCCGCGCAAAATGTCTGATTATCAGTTACCGTTCAACTTCGCCGTTGCTATGTTACGCGCATAACTTCATGCGTGCGCAATTCTAACGAACCACAAGATAAATGCATTAAGGTGCAAATGTAACGACTTCCTGAAGAAACGCTCCCTGAGTAGGTAATGAGACAGAAAAAGAAAAGAAGAAGAAGAAGAAGGAAAAAAAAAAGAAACAGCTAGTCCCCCCTACGTATCTATCGTGAGAATCAAGGTACTTCACCTTCGATAGTTCTAGAGCTAATAAGTGATACTCTGTTGCAATTTAAATTCCATCCAGCTGCGTCGCCGTGAAATTTCTTCTGATCATAAGGAATACGAGTTTTTGTCCAGTTGCTCTCGTGCTGCGAAGGAAACAGTCGATTATGATTTTTCGCCGGTAAACCATTCACCGAATAAACATTCTTCGTAGATATATCGTACACGAGTGTACACAAAAATATTTTGTTTTCCGTTGTTCTCGTTTTCAAAAACGGAACGATTTCATTAAGATTAAACGGTTTACGGCTGGGGTTGCATCAACTTCTCAAAAAACAAAAAGAAAATTAAGAAAAATTACCAGTTTTACTTAGCAAAAACCCGGCATTATCTTTGCGAGTTCGATTTTTCGTTTAGCCTACCACACTTGTGCTAAATGACTCCAAGAACCAAGACCCCATAGACTCGCGATAAGGTAGAGTGGCTACGTTACCGACAAATATAATTACACACCATTTACCGACCTGCCGACTATGAAAAAGTCACGCGACCACCCTTGACCCTTAAATGCATTCAACTTTTCAAACTGTGCGATAACTTCGATCTGTATGTATTTTCAATTAACTGGATTCTCCTCGTCGGGGCATATTTCTTGCAAAAAAGAAAATGGGAACTGGTTGATAAACTGGAATAATGATCACCGCTCTCGGCGAAAGTGGTCCGAGACTGCGGGCCGGTCAGAATTAATCAAGCAACGAATGTCGGGCACGAGGTTCAGCAAAAAGTTTCCGTGATTAATAATTTCGATTCTTTTTACGCCGAAGATGCTTAAAATGCCCGTCGCGTGTCGGCGTTCGTATGCCATTGGCGGCTCGCGTCAGCGAATGTAAAATAAGAACGGTTGCGGATTGCGAAACCGACATAGACTTTATTAATTCTCCGCATTGCAACATAAATCGTACTGCATAGTTTATCTCTGTTGCGTGCGATTCACAAAAATCTGTTTACCGAATAAAACAGTTCGGTACTTCCTCTCTGTGCCTCAGGGTTTCACGTTTATAAAACACGGCGGGAATACACATTGTCAATAGTGAAACAAGTACTGTGCGCGCCGCACAAGAAGCCTCCTAAAAGGAACGCGGCGCTGATTGGTCAGAGTGGAAGGGGCACGCCTCTAGCAGCTCTACAGATACTATGCGGCGACACATACTATGCAGCGTGTGACGTCAAAGCCTAACCATTCGCCTACTAGACATTGGCGTCAGCGGTGGGGATAGGCGGAATAAGCGAGTGACCTCTTCGCCCTTGAGCTGTCCCCCGAGACTGCTTGTGAGGCACGGACAGTACGTACTATTTATTGCTAACTAAACTTCAAAATATGCTACAGAATACAGCTATAATTTCATTTATTTCTAACACAAGCCTTAGAAATTGAGGGGTACTCCTCGAATTAAAAAACTGGATGAGATATTGTTATTACGGCGACAGCTCTTAGAAACGCTTTTGGTCACTCTGAGTAACACTAACAATTTTTCAAAATTATGAAGATGCTTTCATGAGCAATGATTCAATACATATCTTTAGTAGAGCACGCATCGCAATAAGAACCGCGCAAAGTCTAAATAAATTAAATCTTGTTCTGTATCTGTTACATTTATAGCTCGGTACGTTTTGTTTTAAGTCTAAACATTCAATACGGTCGTTGTCAGCATAATCACGTTCGACGCATTACAACGTTAAGGCTCGGAACGAGTTCAGCATCCTTTGTAAACCGAGTCCCGGCCTTCGCTCTTTCCAAAAACGGGATTGAAATAAAATCAGTCTAAAAAATTCCCGGAAGCGTGAAACGTGACGCGCGACGCGTTCTCTCGACCCGGTCGTTCGGGAGTGTTCGAGATAGACGCGGAGAAAAATATGTCCCGGCAATCGTTTCCTTTACGATTTTTCTTCTCCTCTTTTCCCTGAGAATAACCGGCGAAGTTCGAAAATACGGATCACGGGACCGATCGTATTTGCATGGAAATGGGACCGCGAGTCACCGATCATACGGCCGATTCGACGGAATAAACGTCCGAAACAGACGCGAGAGCTCTATCTTCGCCGTATCTTTGTCCCCGATGAGAACTCAGGAAGAGCATCGTTCAAGAACGCCCGCACAACGCGAGTGCAATATGCGTCCGGTCCGCGGGCCACTCGGGCTGCGATCCTACGGACTATGCACAAAGAGAACTGCGTCTTGAATCCGAAAGCACAACACGGTTCGCGGTGCTTCTCGGGGCTTTTTCATCGAATTTTCATTGTAGCGGCCAGCTTGGGACGTCTGGTTATGACATGGGTATTGCTTTATGGTCCAGCTTTCCCAGGTGGCCTTGATCCGCCCCAGTGTGCGTGTACCGCATACAACGCTAGATCGTACAAGGTTGCAAGAGTTCGGGAGGCGCGGATTTATGGCTCGATAATGCAAAGATGGGGCGTATCGGTGGTCAAAAGCGCTAGACAAAGGATAGATCTAGCGCGCTCGCTACCAGGCAGGTCATACTTTTGCGTTGTCGAGCAACATTTTGCATTATTCGGTCGCACGATGCCTGTCAGAGAGGCGATCCGAGCGCGCGTGGCCGAAGCTACGGCAGCGCCATTGTTTACGTTGTCGGCCACGCGTGCTCAGATCGCCTCTCTGACAGGCATAGCGCGACCGAATAATGCAAAATGTTGCTCGAAAACGCAAAAGTAGGACCTGCCAGGTAGCGAGCGCGCTAGATTTATCTTTTATCTAACGCTTTTCACCCTTGAAAAGCCCCATCTTTGCATTATCGAACAATGATTTGCCGCCTCCCGAACCCTTGCAACCTTGTACGATCTAGCGTCGTGTGCGGCAGACCATGGCAGATCAAGGCCACCTGGGAAAGCTGGACCTTATGCTCTTGGAACGTGAGTTTGGGGATTTTTAGGAATTAGGTACGGCGTGGCCTTGTCACCGTTTTAGCTAATTTCCCAATCGTGTCCGTTCCCAACTTGTATTTAGTTTTCTAGGCACGTGCCATAAATTCTTATTGTCTCAGGAAGGGAGGAAAATCCTGAAGTAGAGGGAGGATCTGACTTTACATTCCAAGCACGCTAGGGAAAACGTCGTTCTCTAGCCCCGCGACCTGTCACGTGCTCACCCTGGATCAATTGATCCGACATAGACTGTGGCGAACACGGAACTGTGTGGTTTCCAGTACAGAAGTGCGTCAATAGGAAATACAGTACCGCTAATTCGCTTAGGCGTGTTGCCCTTACTTCTTACGCGCGAACGCTTCAGATTAACCCCATTACGAACTCCGAGCATCACAAATTCGCAAAGAAAAGAAAGGGAACTTTTGGGTTTTCTACCCTTAAAGGTGGCTTGAACAAATTTTTTAACGTCTGCATGACAGTTCGACTATGCAACATTTTCGAAAGGCAAGAGTGTGCTCACGATAAGCAGTTGAAGAAACTTTGCTTGAGAAAAAGGGACAGTGGACTTCGAATGCAGAGGGTTGAGGTTTGAAAATTTTGTGAATGAAAATTGAACGATCCTTCAATTTTGCAAGGCACAGTGCGGTTTGATTTTTCGTGGAGGTTTCGGAGTGTTGGGGTTGGGGTTCTTCGGGAAAAGGTGTTCGGTTTGGACCGACGAGTTTAGAACGCAGCCTAAGTTATATTTGCGCGTGGAAGTAGAGAGCTATTTCTACTTGTTGTTCATCGAAAGAGGAAATCTTATTAACCCGAGGTTTCCGTTCTCGAAAACACACAACAGATTCTAACACATGCGAAGTGTCTTCACGTGTGTATTTTCCAGCTGCGGTCTCTGTAGTGGCTGTAATTTCCTTGTAGGAAGCCATCCAAGCTATCGTAAGCCCAGATGTAAACAGACGCCAACACAGATTTCCAAGCGTTCAAGATTAGCTCAACATCGTCCAAATAAAATGTTCTCGCATTTTTCAAAATTTTCCAGTTCACTAGGACAATTGAAGGCTTTTGCGGATCTTAAGGCGAAATAGAAAGTTGATTGCAAAGACAGAGGAGCGAAATCAAAATTTCTTTCTTCTGTCAATTATCTTAGTAAGCTAAAACCAATACGCTGGCGCCCTTGAATCTTGTTAGTATATACACTGCTTTAAATTCTGCTTACCCATTTTGGTCACAAATCCATGAAATCCGCAGTCCAGCGACAACTACACCGAAGATTCTATCTATAATTAATATTCATCAGAGACAACCTTAATAAGGGTTGGATACTCGATCCTCATGCGTCGGGTGGCTCCGGCGAGGTACCTTGGAGGATTATGAGGGAGACCGAGGAAAACTGAAAACTGATACTAATCGAAGTCTGCGAACAGGCATCTATTAATACCAATTTCTCCTCGAAGGCTGGCCATGTTCACTCCGAATAAATATAACCCTGCAAGCGGTGCTCTCGCGGTCAAGGTCTCCCCTCGCCGCATTTTCTACCCCTGAAGCGCACACGTGCGACGCGTGTCATCAAATTGTTCAGTCGGATCGCGATATTATATTAGGGGTAACAAATAAATAATCAATTATTACTTCCTAAGAATTTTGCTTTTGGGTACATTTCCTTCCGAGTCGAACTGACTCAACAAATATAGAAATGTTAACGACCAAATATGTTGACAAAAATGCAATTTCACAGAACTGTTTTCCCACGTCGTGTTGTAAATTGTTCCAATTTCAAATTTATGGGACTTCCGTGGAATAATTTACTTTGAGTTTGTTGAAACCTGGAGAAACAGTTATTGTTGTATTGTCAGCAATTACAATGTTGTACTCAGAACTGTCGAAAAAGAGGGCATCTTTAGTCCACAGACAAGGTGTAATACTGCAAATTGACAATGGCCGGCCCCATAGAAGTCGCCGCAGCAATCAGAGAGATTCCTTTGCACGAGGAATCAATTAGGATCAGCACAAACAACCGTTACAGGGCGCATCAGTGTCATAGATACGTCCCTGGCAGCGCGACGCGCACTCCTAACCTATAATCCCCGGTGGTGGCATCGAGCTACGATATCTCCCTTAATCCCTTCACCCAATTTCCTGGGCAAAACCTCGGATCGACTCTAAGTCGATTGATCCGGACTCGACTGTACACACCGGCGGCGGTGTTGCGCACACGTCTACATTACGCCGCGCCGGTCGGAACAGAAGCCCTGAAGTGGACACCCTCATCCTTCCCGGATCCGCTTTTAAGGGGGCCGGCAGGCATTTGGCCTTGAGTGTCACGCTATGTTACGCTGTGCCTTTTTTTCTGGACATTTTACGTCTTGAATGTGTAAGTAATCAATTAAAAATCCATACCATCGTGTTTGTACATGTGTTTGCTACGAATCTCTCAGCGGCAGCCATCTTGTGACATCTTACTTGCTTTAGAATTCGAATCTTCTGCCGAATATTACAAATTACTCCACGATCAGGTAGAAATTCGCAATTTGGGCTCCATACAGACGTAGATTGGACTTTTAGGAAACACAATTGACCAGTTCTAAAGTGCTCGTTGCAATATAGAAGCGGCAGTTTGTCTGGATTTTGACCATTGCATACGTTTATGGATTTCAAACCATGCCGGCCCTCTTACGGGCCCGGTCTTCGTAGATTCGCGATAAGGTAGAGTGACTACATTACCCTTAGCACTCGGCGCAGTTTTCAGTCTAAAACTAAATTTTTCTTCCGTCTTAGAATATTTTCATTTTATCCATACGAAACTGATCCGATTTCTACATTCGAATTTCTTTGAAATAATTCCACAACAATTTCTAGTGGTGCTTCAGATTCACCACTCGAGTGCAAAGGGTTAACACTTTACCTACTGGTAGTTGCGTGACTATTAGTCCTTATAAACGACAGATAAATAATCTAGGATTTCTACTGAATTTCTCAATAGGAATAGCTATTTTATTTGTAAAAATATAAATTATCTCGAGTAAATATTATTCAAAAGAAAATGAGTGTCTTTTAAGGTTAGCTTTTAATATTACAAATTACTCCAGGATGAGGTAGAAATTCGCAATTTGGGCTCCATACAGACGTAGATTGGACTTTTAGGAAACACAATTGACCAGTTCTAAACTGCTCGTTGCAATATTGAAGCGGCAGTTTGTCTGGATTTTGACCCTTGCATACGCATATGGATTTCAAACCATGTCAGCCCCCTTAAATCTTATTCTGCCGTGCAGGCGCGTGCACGTAATGCCCCCACCCCCCACCCCTCCGGAGTTCCTCGCCTCTTTTTTCTGTTTCCAGCCTCGTTAAGTCCGTGGTTGAAGCCCTAATTGAAAGACTGACCCAGACCGACGATAGCCCTCTTTCATCGTGAAGGGTGTCCCCGGCCGAAATATAAGGGTCGCTTGAACCCACCGGGGGTCGTTTCACTGCCGGCTTTACGATAATGAACCGGTTAGGTGAATTTTATCGCGTCGACCGCCGAACCAGCGAAATGTCCCACGACACCCGTGAAATCGACACGATGGAACCACACGGGTCGGACACAAGTATGATTTCGATTTCGGTCCTTGACACGGTCAGTCTAGTGTTAAAATAACAATTTTTCTCTACAATTACTGTATTACATTTTGCAATAAAATGTATTCAATCTGTCCAATTGTATTCAATGTATTCAACCATCGAAAAAATTTTACAGTCACGTCGAAATCGAGGTGACCGTTTGTTGCCCTGACCTCTTCGTTCAAAGTTGTTGAATTTTTTTTTTGCATTCATAGCACAATATTCTACGCCTTTTTGACAAAAAATAACGAACTTTGCAAGCATCGATCGCTTTCAATAAATTAATACTTTAGCTCGCTTTTTGTTCAGACATCGTCACGTACTTGAATTAATCTCCAGTTTGTCCCCGCTGTGTTTTGTAAATATAAGTGTCCCGACGGCGATGAAAACATGCAGGTGAAAAGGTCAAAATGCGAAAGGTCAAAGTATCAGTACGCCAAGCATCCTCGACATAAATGTTAACAGATTACCTACAGGCTGCAGTCGAAAAGCCCATTGAAACCACAATTCGTGAAGCAATCAATCCGATCGGAGCAATATAATTCTATTTTACAGATCCTGATCAAATTCGGTACGACGAATATATTAACGTAAAAATTCATCTACAAAACCTGTAGAAATAATTTCGTCATCCACATGTAAGCGACATGGCGGTCAACGTGTTAAAAGAGTACGCACGATTCCAAATAAAAGAGGATATTTAGTACTCGAAGTAATATTCGACCGAGTCACTGTTCCGAATTTCAACCAATTGCCTCGACAAGTGTTCGACTTTGCGCGCGACGCGACCGCGCGCCGCAACCATGATCTTCCTCTCGAAATCTGCCAGCAGAAAGTCGCATTCGGCGGCCGGGCAAAGCGTATCTGTCCTAATTACCATTCGGCCAGGTACAGAGAGCCGTTGCGGACCTGCTGGACCTTATCCGGCAACCAGTGCACGAGCAAAGGGAAGAAGCCATGCCGTACACACACACACATACGCACACAAACAGAGGCGCACATGTTGCGCGGCGTGATTAGAAATTCTCACACGCGTCCCTGTGGCCGATACAGAGCCACGAGAAGACTGATCTGCATTCCAGCGAGGACAGAGACGGAGATAAAGGCGCGTACCCGCGTACGTTATTAGAAACTCGCACAGACGCGCCTTTACGTGCACGTACAACAGAGGGTTGTTAGGTTACCCAGCTCGGGAAAGATAGGGGTTGACGACGCGACCGAGTTTGAGTGTCCGAGGATATCGATCCGGCAACGCGAGCCGAGATTCTTTCCAAGTTTTCATTGCATACTAATATCTCGGCGCACCAGAACATAATTGTTGGTAAGAGTTTCGTAAAAAGATGGAAGTTCTATCATTGTATCAGTGATTTTTCTACGTTCGCCATTCGTTTTTTCCTCATCGAAACAGCCGATTTCTGTTTGAAGCACGTTTGAACGTGCTTGAACACATTCGCGGACGTGAATAGCATTCGAATTTTGAAGACAATTTTTATTCATTTCATTTTATACAACCTTCTGTTTTTGTAATTAATATAGATTTCAAAGTAACAACTGTCGTTACTGATGACAGTTCAACTTGTTATTATTGTTTGTGTTTAGACATCTGATTAGTCAGATTTCGGATAGCACAACTAGTTACAAGAAAAATTGCCTGTCCATTTCTGCAGTCACTGTTTTAATAAGGCACGAATAAATGGAGCAGCATTTTCACAGTGTTTTTTAATCATTTTGTTCTTCGAACTTTTGTCATTACATTTTGTGTAGGTTCTCTTAAATTTCAATAGTAATCAACTTTTTAATAGACCACCGCGATTCCTCCAAAAACGAACTTTCTCGTATCGATGTCTAATCAACATTATTTTTTAAATGCCCAAATGTTTTTAGCATTCGGTTGAAAGAGAGTCGTCTGAGCGTGCATGGTGAGATATTAGGAGCAATTTTGTTGTATTACAGTTATTTTTCTGTTATAATATATAGACATAAAGATTGTAAAGCAATCAGGTACAAAAATACCAGAAAATGTTCAGAAATGAACCAGAAATGTGAAATTTAAAAAAACTTCATCTCTCTACCTCGTTCCTCGATTTTCAATCCGATTTCGTCGAAATTGCCGACTGCGCGCCGGTCAAAATCGTTTCGCCGCGACACATGAACGCGCGAATGGCCGAGCAAAATAGGAAAAGCTTGGTAGCTCGCTCGCTTATGGTTTATGCGAGCGCGAGAAACGCGCACACCCGGAATGAGAGTATAACGTTACGCCTAGGCTTCAATGTCGGGCAGATATGAATCATGTCTGGCCGTCTGAGCCGCTGCCGGCCGCAGCGAAGGTTTAACGGTGCTCCTGTCAAAAGTGAATGCAACAATATTTGCGATCCAACAGAACTGGGTTTCGATTTCACGCGAGCCGGCGCGACTCGCCTCGCAACAACTGATACGCGTTTCGCGTGATACCCGGCCGTCTGCCGTCGCCATTTCTTCACGGCGATCCCGACGATCTTCAAGACACAGCCTCGGTCGATCAACCCTGTCACGCGGGTTAATAGATGTTGCAGAGAATCGCCCGGAAGAATAGAACAGTTCCGGGGCGCTGGCCCCGCCTCCATTGTTAACACTTTATCTACCTATTAACCGTTTGCGCTCGAAGAAATTTTAACTCTTTTATTTTAACCTTAAATCTTTCATTTTAACTAGAATATTGCCCTTCTATTTATTCTTTTTCATGGGCGAGCTTTTTCATACGAGTTTCATCCCTTTAACTTTAAGGAATGGTAAAAATTGCTGTGTCATTATGCAAAATATTATTCACGTTATTAACCCTTTGCACTCGAAGAAATTTTAACTCTTCAATTTTAACCTTAACTCTTTAATTTTAACTAGAATATTGCCCTTCTATATATTCTCTTTCGTGGGCGAGATTTTTCATACGAGTTTCATCCCTTTAACTTTAAAGAATGGTAAAAATTGCTGTGTCATTATCCAAAATATTATTCACATTATTAACCGTTTGCGCTCGAAGAAATTTTAACTCTTTAATTGTAACCTTAAATCTTTAATTTTAACTAGAATATTGCCCTTCTATTTATTCTTTTTCATGGGCGAGCTTTTTCATATGAGCTTCATTCCATGCAAATTTAACTTTAAAGACTGGTAAAAATTGTTGTGTCATTATCGAAAATATTATTCACATTATTAACCCTTTGCGCTCGAAGAAATTTTAACTCTTTAATTTTACCCTTAAATCTTTAATTTTAACTAGAATATTGCCCTTCTATTTATTCTTTTTCATGGGCGAGATTTTTCATACGAGTTTCATCCCTTTAACTTTAAAGAATGGTAAAAATTGCTGTGTCATTATGCAAAATATTATTCACATTGTTAACCCTTTGCACTCGAAGAAATTTTAACTCTTTAATTTTAACCTTAAATCTTTAATTTTAACTAGAATATTTCCCTTCTATATATTCTCTTTCATGGGCGAGCTTTTTCATACGAGCTTCATACCATGCAAATTTAACTTTAAAGACTGGTAAAAATTGACGTGTCATTATCCAAAATATTATTCACATTATTAACCCTTTGCACTCGAAGCTATTTTAATTCCAAAACGAAACATTTCTTTCGACCCAGAATATTTCCCTTCTATATATATATTTTTTTTCATGTTATACATACGAAAATCGTGTAATTCACTCGTACAATACGAAAGTGTTCAGTAATTTATTAAATACAAACAAATTGAATAATGTAAAAAATATTTTGAGTAATGATACAGCAATGTTTAGTGGCGCCTCACAGTCGTCATTCTCAATAATTCTGATGTTCCAAATGGAGGCTTAAAAATCTTCTTTTGTACAATAATCCCGAAGGAGATTATTAGATTTCTTTTTATCGAGCTTGAGTTGTTGCTGTTGACGTTAAAGGATTCTTTGAAAAAATCCTCAGCCGTGACCGCTCAGGCGAAAGTCGGACTTTCAACAATTATGGAATAATCACCGGTACATAATGTGTTAACTGTGCCAAATACAACTCGAACTATAATTATAGAATGTCAATCGGATAAATTGTGAATTTAATCGATTTCTTATCCAGGTCACATCGGTTCGAGGGAGATAATCAGTTTGTTGCGAACAACAAAGATGGCTGCACAGTGTGAACGTATACTAACACGACTATTCTCTCCGCGTGCCATTTCTTTAGTTAATTAGTTTGTTTCCACGGTTAATTTCGTAGATCGTTTTCTGTCCTCCAACTATTATTTTCATTCTTTCATCAAATTTTTATTTTTATTTCGCCGAGATCCGAAAATGTTTGCGCCGAGATTGTACGGAAGAAAGATTTACGAGTTTCTTCAGCGCATTATGAAGCACGCGGCGCTACAATGGCGGCAGCAACAATTGAACGAAATGATTGGAAGCGGCGGATGAAAGACGGGGCGATGTATTAAAAAGTATCGGGCGAAAGAGGATTTGAAATGAAAGGCATCTTGTTCGGCCGTATTATCCGATAAACGGAAATTATTAGCATTCGAAACGGGGTGGGGAATCGATATCTCATTGTTGCAACAGAGACACGAAAGTTATTGCAATTCCGGATATCGCGGCTGGCGCTGAAGAGTGCTGACCAGCAAGAGGTAAATCGTGGAAATGATCGTCGTCATTGAGTTATCAGTTGTTAAGAATAACAGCGACGAGACTTTGCCGTTATTAAAACGTTGGCGAGCGATTTCGAAAATTGTGTTCGCGGTTGAAGCAGTTATTCGGATGGAAATGTCTGCGACGCGATCAGCAGCTCGGAATTGGAAAATGTAATGAAACGTCGCCATCTTGGCAGCTGAGCGAAGCTTAAATTGAATCGCAAGGTGAACCCGCGCTTCACAGTTCCCGGGCTGTCCTTGTATTATTTAACAACGGCTGCGACGTTGCGTCTCGAAAGACCGAATCGAAGATGTTTATTGCCGACAGATTTAACGGAAACGCGGGATCCCGGTTTTGCAGAACAATCGGACGAAAATTGCTGCGCCTTTATGCGAGAAAGCACCGGCCGACTGAAATCTTGTTTAACAATTAAATTACTCGCGACGCAAGTTGTCCCTTAAAGTTCGAAGCATTAAACAGAATGCACCGATTCAGTTGAAATTTATCGTCACGTCGTTACTCTAACGAGTCTCAATTACTCCGCTTTGTAATCCAATTAATATTGCGAGCGGTCCTTTATCGTACTGCATTCAAGTTAGAACGACTAATCAGCGCGGTTTACGGAGACGTAAATAGAGTTGACAACATTGGTGATCAATGAGCATTGAATTGCAACGTTATTAAATAAAACCGATGAAGAATTCGTTAATAAGTCACATCTTGGACATCGCCGGAAAAAGTAAAGAAAAATTCGAACGAATATTCAAAGATAAAATTAAAATATTTATTCAGAGGTTTATTCGATAACATGAAAAGTAAACTTAATGTTTTATGAATTGATGATGGAAATGGATAAGTCCAATTTATGACAGTAAAAACATAGGAAGAATTTAAATACAATATAATATAATACAATATTATATTATCTTTAACCTGTTAAACATGTACAGCAAGAAGTCAGGTAGAAAGTTCTTATTTTGCATAGTGATTCGTATTTCAGATTAGGGGGGTGTCTCGGGAACAGATCGTCTTCCGAAAGGGTTGAGAGATTCGGGTCGAGCGTTTCAGGGACATACTATTTCGCCATGATTTATTCTGAGGGGGTAGTTCCGCGCCGTTCCGGAAACGCGTCCATTAATGTCCACACGCGCGATATAGTCAGACGTCGGGGTAAGGCAAGTGGCTCGCGATAGGCCCATTACGCATTGCGGCAAGTGCAAGCCCTACCCCCGGCCCGACCCGGCCCGACTCGGCTCGTAGGTGCGTGCACACGTTTGAACCGGAGCCGCCTGTGCAAACGCGCCCGGCGACAGAGTGCAACGGTCTGGCGTGTACCGTCACGGAACGTGCATCGCCTCTTTGTGCATCGAATTGCACGCGGCTGCGGTAACGGTGCCCGAGGTGCATAGAATATCGGCCAGATCGCGTCCCATTATACGATCATTTGGTCGCACGGCTCGGTTCAAGACCATACTCGCTCTGCGGACGCGTAGAAAGCATGATAGACTCGCGCCGGTAATTCGGACCGTGAAGTACGCTTGCCGCCACCAGGCGATTTTTTCTCGAAAGATTTTCGTGTTCCTTCCGAAACAATTTTGTACGCTCGATTTTGTATGCTTCGTCGTTGTCTTTGTCGCGGCGAACAAAAGAGACGAGAGTAGTGCAATTACTGGACGAATTCCGATTTTGTACGAATCTATACGATTCTCACCGGAAGCTTGTGAAACTTGGAACAAGGGAACAATTCATTTCCTCGAATTGGTTATATTTACATTGTAACAATCAGCCGCGGGTGGGAGGCAAAAAAGCGAGAAAGAATAAATTATATGAACATTGTTGACACTTGAGTCAATTTGAGTTAATTGGGTGCAGGTCCCTAAACAGTATTAACCCTGAGCCCCCTTTGCGGTAATAACGAATAAAAACAATTTAAGTTTAAAAACTTGAGAGAAGATGAATTATACAAAAACTGTTGACACTTGAGTCAATTTGAGTTAGTTGGGTGCAGGTCCCCAGACAGTGTTAACCCAGAGCCCCCTTTGCAGCAAAAAAAGTAGAAACAATTTAAGTTTAAAGACTTGAGAGAAAATAAATTATACAAAAATTGTTGGCACTTGAGTCAATTTGAGTTAATTGGGTGCAGGTCCCTAAACAGTATTAACCCAGAGCCTCCTTTGCAGCAAAAAAAGTAGAAACAATTTAAGTTTAAAGACTTGAGAGAAAATAAATTATACGAAAATTGTTGGCACTTGAGTTAATTTGAGTTAGTTGGGTAGGCCCCCAAACAGTGTTAACCCAGAGCCTCCTTTGCAGCAAAAAGAGTAGAAACAATTTAAGTTTAAAAACTTGAGAGAAAATGAATTATACAAAAACTGTTGACACTTGAGTCAATTTGAGTTAGTTGGGTGCAGGTCCCCAAACAGTATTAACCCAGAGCCTCCTTTGCAGCAAAAAAAGTAGAAACAATTTAAGTTTAAAGACTTGAGAGAAAGTAAATTATACAAAAATTGTTTGCACTTAATTTGAGTTAATCGGGTAGATCCCCAAATGGTGTTAGCCCAGGGCCCCAAAATGAACGGTCCGCCGCTGATAACAATACACGGAATGTAATGTTAATAAATGCATGAAGACTCATAGGAAACAAGACAAAGTCTGTGTTTAATGTAAAACATATGACGGACTTATGAAAATTGGCTGAAGAAATCTACGGAACCTTTTGTTGCACGATGATTCATGCAATACAATTCCCCAGCGCATACTAGTTCTACTCGATACACAACAAATGCTACTTACAACAGAGACACTAGTAGACAAATTATTTTGCTAATAACTATAAACAGTTTACCTACGATTCATGTATCTTGGTCAACCTGAAAACTCAAGAATCAGTTCCGTGAAATGTCAAAGAAAATTTTCTTACTTACGGGGCGCGTTCCATTAAAAAAGTTCGCAACGTGGGTCAATTAAAAGTGACATAAACGGGAATGACCTCTCGAATTTTGCAGTCTGAATGAATAGAAAAGCAGACGACATAGTGCGTTCGATGTAAAAACAACAGGACAGTACAAAGTACAAAATGAATTTACTTTAGAAGCGGCGAGTGATACGAGCTTCACCCCATGCAAATTTAACCCTTAGCGCTCGAATGGTAAAAATTGCTGTGTCATTATCCAAAATATTATTCACATTATTAACCCTTTGCACTCGAAGCTATTTTAAACATTTCTTCCGACCCAGAATAATTCCCTTCTATATTTATTTTTCATATTATACACACGAAAATGGCAGAATTTACTCGTACAATAATGAAATGTTCGGTAATTTATTAAATACAAACAAATTTAATAACGTAAAAAATATTTTGAATAATGATACAGCAATTTTTATTGGTGCCTTACAGTCACCATTCGAGTGTTAAGGGTTAACTTTGTTTGTATTTAATAAATTACTAAACACTTCGATAAGTTGCACCATTTTCGCATGTGTGACGTGAGAGAAAGTAATATGTACAAGGGCAATCATCTAAGTCGGAAGAAACGTTTCTTTTCCGGGGTTAAAATTTCGTTTTCGAGTGCAAAGGGTTCGTTGTTCGTGTCTAATAAATTACTAAAAACTTCGGAAGTTGCACTGACGTGAAAGAAAGTAATATATACAAGGGCAATCTCATCTAAGTCGGAAGAAACGTTTCTTTTCCTGGGTTAAAATTTCGTTTTCGAGCGCAAAGGGTTAACTTGGATTCTTCGCCAAAACTTGAGGACAGCTCTCGAGGTTCAAGCAAGCGGACGAAGAAAGATGTGCTCAAAACGCAAACCGGACAAGTCCCGCGCGAATCGTGTCAAGATCATCGAATCCAGGCCGCGCCGCTTCGACCGAAAACGTTCTTTTTTCTTTTCCCCGGCCAGTTTGATCGGACCGAGTTACATGAATCAGTATGTACACAACACCGTCCCCGGGGGATCCTCTAACTCACCACATGCGACCTATGTCTCTTCTCCTTAGAATGATGTTTAGCGTGGTGCTTGCTGCTCCTGTGCGGCGGATAAGTGTGATAAAAGATCAGATCGAAGCAGGGCTGGCGTCACCTGACCTCCGCCATGTTGCACTTCGCCACCCCTATCTGCTGCGCGTTCTGATGATGGTTCTGATGCCCGGGCACGCTCAGGCTGGCCGTGCACTTGTTGTGCAGCTTTCTCGAGTTGCTCGAGCCGTTCGTCGTCGTCGTCGTCGTCGTCGTTGTCGTCTCGTCGTTCGGCGTCGCGGTCTCCAGGGTCAGATTGCCCTCGTCGATGTCGACCGCGAACGCGATGCGATGATGAGGAGCCACCATCTTCACGTTCGAGCCTATCGGCGTCACCGTGGTCGCCGGGTCCAGCTTGACCAGGGCCGCTTGCAATTCGAGGGCGTCCATCGCGATCCACCGAGGAACCAAACAAACCGAAATCCAGTCCGACTATCCTAACGCCACTTATTCCGCTGACTTGTCCTCGGCCTGCTCGATCACGTCTAGCTCTTCCATCGGTGGCAATCGCTCGTGGTACGACCTCTGACCTCTACGCGACCTCCCTCTATTCTCTATCCTCGCTCTCTCTTTCCCTTTGGTCCCGCGAGACGGATATTTTCGGACTCAGAATGCTATCATAAAAGAAATAGCTCGACCCGTCGATCCTCTTCCGGCGTGCATCGACTCATCACACAAAAATGTGCCTATTTTTGACCTCGCGCCGAACCCCACTGTTGCCACTCTGCCCCGCTTTTGATTCTCACTCTTGATCTTCGCTATCGAGATCCGCTCGGAACTCTTCGATCACTTCTTCCGGCGGAGCGACACTTTCGATTACCGTAATTTTGATTTCACTTTTGATCCTCGTCGGGCACGAACTGTACGGGATGGCCGCCTCTGGTACGCTATGGAAGAAGAAACGGGACGCTGCAGTCTCGCGAGGGATCGGGACGAGAACGCGGCGTCTACAGTGAATTCCCGTTAGAAGTCAGCGCGCGACTCGCGTTTAAGAGTCACTGGAGCTGCCCACACCACCGCGGGGTGTACGATAGGTCGAGCTGTCCGTTTCTACGTGCGATACTGTATCAAGGAAAGTCATTTTCTCAGCCTTCTTGTGTGAGTATGTCGTGAGTATGACATGAGTTTGTTCTGTGAGTCCTTCCGCGAGTATGTCACGAGTTTATGACGTAATTTGTTCCGGCGTGTACCCAGTCAGGCAAATGATGTTTCAGGCAAATTTGGCGCGACGTTTGCGCCAGACTTTCGGAGCAAAAAACCCGACAGAATTTAGCAGAATTTAGTCCCTATTTTATATGAATTTAGCACTCGAATTTGTCAGCAAATTCCTAGTTAAATTTGGAGACAGATGGATTGCAAGTGAAGCGCAAAGTCGGTGCCAAATTGGAGTCAAACTTTGGCTTCGGCCATCTTTATAGAGGGCAGGTCCGTCGCACTAACAACGGACGTAACCTTGATCGCAAATGTTCCTCGTTCCTTTCGCAATGTGAAAGACAAAGAAAATGTGTTATCAAAAACAAAATATGTGTATAAACGTACTCCGATATACTCCGATATATCAGTATTCAGAACAAGGTTAGGTTGCCTCTTAGTGCGATCGACCTGCCCCCTACAACGCAGCTGAACAAAGCCAAGGTTCGTCTTCGATTCAGCATCGAATTTTGGCTGCAGACTTTGCGCTCAAATACCGAGCCTAACGCGGAAACGTATGTCGTGGAATCTGGAGGCATGTGCCAAATTCAAAGCGAGTTGTTTATTTCAAATGCAACGGTCGTCGAGAACCTCAGATCTCGTCTAAATGTCTCTCGCCGGAACCGAGCGACTGACTTATAGCGGGAATTCGCTGTATCTCGTTCAAACCGACTTGTCAGGACCCGTTGCAGGCTGCGCGCGACTTCCGGAAATCTTCCGCTCCAATTATTTTCAACGTATTCGAGACATTAATGACAGAAAGAAATTTCTGTCAGACAAATCTTATTTTGCATTGCTCTGACATACTCTCATTTTCTTTTCAAACTGCATTGTTACATTTGGCTCTAAGTTTTGAATCTTTTTCAAAAACTAACCCATCCACCTTCCTCTGCCATAAATGCATTAAAAACTGACAAAATATTATTGCAACGACGACTGGACTGCGGATTTTAATGGAAAATAAATATTGTCCCTATCAATAGCAACGTACACGGACATTTGCTCGTCGTTTAAATAATTTCAGCGAGACGGAAATAATACGGTGCGTTTAATTTCTTCGAACGTTTTCGCCGTTTGAAATTTGATCCGCTCGTTCTCATCGCGTGAGATCCGCAGTCTGGTAACGACACAAATAAAATTAGAGAACGGCGTAACGGTAAATAGATAAACATATAAAAAACGAATAAAACGCGTTCGGAACGAATCCTCGAACGGTGGAAGTATATATACGGAGTTCCGTGTAAAATTGAATTTCGCGAGTCAGGGTATCGGACCGTAAATTTCCAGTAAACATTCTTATTCCAGCCATAAACGGAGCAAGAGCAAACGTCGTGTCGGATGTTATTTCCTGTTTGCAACTGGAGACGCCCGAGCGTCGAGGAGCATGATTCATACAGACAACGGCTGTCGGTGTGAAGAGAATCACGGACGCGTTTCTTTTTCGGGAAAACAACGGAAGCAGAAGAGAATCGAGCGCCATATACGTCGCCAAGGCCTCGGTGATAAACGTCGCGGAATTATCCCCACTACAGCGACTCGTAACACGCCACGAGTATGTCCTGCACGATACAAGGCGCTGGCAAGCCCCGTGCCGTTGATATAAATCGAGAATTGACTCTAATCGAGAGTATTCGAGAACCACTGAACAATTAAACAAGGTCAAAATGGCGGATTCTAATATTTTTAATTCACGAATATTGGGATTGCAAACGTGGATCCGTAAGGAATTATTCAACAAATCGTCTTCTCTAGGTATATATTATTTAAAAAATGGCTACAGATTCTGATAAATCGTAGAATAGTCATTTTTAGTGCTCCGTGAACCTAGTGTTAAACAAGGTTACGGCGAACATTCTGGATTTCTGTGCGAAACTCTTTCCATACTTCGGTTTGACAAATTGCCACCGGGGAATTTGCATAAACATTACGAGCGTATGAAAGAAACGTCATCACGAATACCAATTAGCCGGTTTTCGGGGAAGAAATTTCACAAAAACGGCCGCCTTTTATGGAGTATCGGGTATTCCTCGATCGTGAAGAGAAAGTGGGTGACAGCATCGAGGCGAGCAGTGCACGTCGTCGGCGACGGGTGTCTTCGGGGTTCGAAGTGACTCCGCGGGCTGTGCGCATCGTGTCCTTGAAACGACCCCGCGAGACGCGAGCCGCAATTAAAGACGCCTATTCCTCGGATCGTCTACTCGCGGCCGCGAGAGTAACTTTTACGCCCGGTTTATGGAGCTTTATCTCGGTTTATGCTTGGCGAGTATTCGCGAAAGGAATCCCAAGGGCACGGGTGTCTCGACTCGAAAAGGACGGTCAACGCACCTTCGGGGATCTCTTTGTCGATCTGTTAGCCTTTGTGTGATTCAGCCGCGTTTCTAAATCGTTTTCGGTGAGCATCGGCACCGAGAACGCCCACGAGCAGATACCGGTGTGTCTGTCCGATCGCCATTAACACGCTCGCTACCATCCTTTATCTCGACGGTCCTCGTAGGTACTGTGTGTTCTCTTCGCCAAGCCGTTCCGGTGAAACGGATAAATGTTCGCGAAGATAATTTATAGACGTCCCGGTCGTTGTTAGACAGCGAATCTTTACAGAAAGTAAAAATTCTCTGCCTCGGTTGCGAGAGACAGGAGCGAAATAGAAAGTTCTTTTTCCTTTTAACACGTTCACCGCCATGTCAGCCATATCTGGGCGTAGGAATTATTCGTACAGGTTTCAAAACGAATTTTTACGTTGATATACTCATTGTACCAAATTTCATTGGGATCTGTAAAATTCAAGGAAGTTGGATACGTTTAATTATTTTCGATTTTCATTTCATTAAAAGATTTATTTTGATTTTCTGGAATTTTTGAGGTTTCTCGTTTGGCAGCGAAAGTGCTAATAACTGTAACAGGCTGGACATAATGTTCTTAGATTTGTTCAATCCTTTTTCCAAGTTTACATTTAATCGCTTTCCTCGTAAATGCAAGAAATCCGCGGTCTATTTATTATACTACCAATGCCAGAAAGTGGTAAAGAAACAATGTACTTCTTCTTCTAAATTGGATTCCTGAAAATTTTCTTACAAAGAAAAGAAAATCATTTAATATTCTTTTTATTTTTCTAGCCTGATATTTCGCGAAGAAAATTTGCAGGAAATGAAGCGAAATTACTCGTTGATTATTAGGTTTGGGGCTAACGAAGGTCAATACTTATTTACTCAGAATTCGACATTCTTCCATATTTTGGTACAAAAAATATAGTATTTCGTTTGAAAAAACAAAGTCGACCTTCAAATCTCCGAAACTTGGAAGTTATATAGGTGTGCAAGTTGCGTGGACCACCCTGTATAGAGGAGACAATAGATCACTGTGCGCGGACGAGACGAAGATCGTCTCGATCGTTTCGTGCGGAGAAGGACGTCAATTCGGAATTATTTGGTGAACCAAAAATCTACCGATTAATTTCACCTATATTCAGGAAACAATAGAAGATCGTCTCGAGCGGAGAAGGACGTCAATTCGGAATTATTTCGTAAAGCAAAAATCTTCTGATTAATTCCATCTATATTGAGGAAACAATAACAGATCGTCTGGATCGTTTCGAGCGGAGAAGGGCGTCAATTTGAAATAATTTGGTGAACCAAAAATTTTCCGATTAATTCCTCCTATATTCAGGAAACAATAGAAGATCGTCTCGATCGTTTCGTGCGGAGAAGGACGTCAATTCGGAATTATTTCGTAAAGCAAAAATCTTCCGATTAGTTCCATCTATATTGAGGAAACAATAGAAGATCGTCTGGATCGTTTCGAGCGGAGAAGGACGTCAATTCGGAATTATTTGGTGAACCAAAAATCTTCCGATTAATTCCATCTATATTGAGGAAACAATAAAAGATCGTCTGGATCGTTTCGAGCGGAGAAGGACGTCAATTCGGAATTATTTGGTGAACCAAAAATCTTCCGATTAATTTCACCTATATTGAGGAGACAATAGATCACTGTGCGGCGTCGAGACGAAGATCGTCTCGATCGTTTCGCGGGGAGAACGTCAATTCGGAATTATTTCGCGAACCAAAAATCTTCCGATAGATTCCAGCTATATTGAGGAGACAATAGAAGATCGTCTGGATCGTTTCGAGCGGTGACGATCGGGTTGAGCGCGATGATCCGGACACCCGGACCCACAGGATGTGCTCGATGACGGGGTCCATGGTCGTTAGAGGTGGACAGAGGCGTCGAGTGTCTCGAACAAAGGATCTCGAACCGCGGAGACTGGACAATTACCACTCGAGCGGCGACCTTTCCGTATCGCTCCGAGAGGAGAACGATGGCCGGGGCCCAGGGAGGCACGACGATAGCCTCTTTACTGGCCTAATGACAACTTTGCCTCCCCGCTGGTAACTAGCCGGCGACGAGCCGGAGGTAATTAAAGGGCGTAGAAACTAGGTGGCTACGCCAGCTGACTCGAGCGATTTTTATTTTCTCTCGCCGCGCGCGCGGGCAACACGGAAACGCAACCGTGTTCTTCCGCACGGTCGCGATCTACACTCGCGGTCTTTCAAAAACGGTCCAAAAGCGCCAAAACGTGGCGAAAATGCAAGAAATGAATTTCCCCTTAGGGTTACGGCCAATGGGAATACTGATTTTCAAGAAAGCCCAGTAATTCTTTTAGTTACGCATCCGCCATCTTGTTTTTTGTAATTTTGACATCGGATTCATATTCGCCGGCCCGAAAGATATGGGAATACTAATTTTCAAGGAAGTCCAATAACTTTTTTGGTCACCCATCCGCCATATTGAGCCCGCCATTTTGTTGGTTTTTAATTATGCGTAATTACGAATAATCTCACGTATTTTCCGCGACCTATGCAGTTTTAAATTGCAACACACTTCGTCGCAGCAGATTTAGAACACTGCGCCACATCGCGCGAAGGTTGAAAATTTTCAGTGAATTGTGGGAAAATTCTGAGAATTGTTTGTCTCTTGGAAATTCTGAATTAACGGTGCCGGGATATGCGGAATTAATTAATGGAACGGGCGCGTTCTTATTTATTTTTCCTTGTCTTCGTTTTTTATCTTGATCGAACACGCTTATTTCTTCCACCCTCGCAGACCGACGCCATATTGTAACGGGCCTGTTCGTCGGCTTTCTCTTTGCCGGGACGCTTTGTTCGTCATCGGATTTTCTTGTTTCGCTTTCCTCGGCGACACGCGAGTGTCGAGGAAGAGTCGGTTAACAAGATAGTAAAGGAAAACAGCGTTGGAATCTGCCTTGGAAGTAGAAAAAACATGAAGAATGTGTGGACAAAGCTGTTGCTGTTGCGATTCGGTCGAAGCTTGCGTTAATGAACAACTGATGATGAATATATATTATCCCAGCTACTTGTCGTTGAAATTTCTAATTAGCTTACCTTCGGGGAACCTCACTTTTTCCTATCCGTTGTCCCTTTGTTCGCGTCCAATTACCGACGGTTACCGAAAAAACTTTGAATTACACCGACTAATCAATCTGATTCTGAATCATGTCGAACGATTGGAAGAAGTAACCGACATTTTCAAACTGACCCAGACAATCTCGTCAGACAACGTTCACCAATGAATTATCTAGATCGTATAAAAGTGCACAAAATTCCGACAGGTGGCAACATTGTTTACAAGAAAAGAAAAAACAAAACAAAAAAGAAGAAAACAATTACAATTAAATAAATAAGCAGGAGGTACCCAATGGATCCTCAAGTAACTATAGTTTCCGTTCGATTGCGAGCTCAAGGTCACCGGGAGGAACGAGCGTCCGCTAACCTCCGATCGATCGATAAAAATTAAAATTCGGGACATGGCTAAAATATTTTACGGATTGCGATCTATGTGGATCTATCAGGTTCTGGGAGTGTCGTGTGAAAAGACGATTTGCATCGTTGCAGCTCGCAGGCGTGGTCTTCAAGCTGAGAATTAAGAAGAAAATTGTGGCGATCGATCAACTTTGATACAGGTGACGTGATGAAGCAGAATTCGAGGTGTGGCTAGCTACTTAGAGAAAAAAGAACTGGTCAAGATTCGCAAAGAACAACGCATGCAATGCAATTGTTAAAACCAGCCGGTGGCGGTCGACAAGACGAGCATCAAAAATGGTGTATGGGACGACTATGTGTATGTATGTGTGTGTAAAATATCGATGGAAGAACTATTCGAACGACCTACGATGAAGAGATGCGGTGACTCAGCGTGATTTTACTTAAGAAACGACTTAGACTTACGAATCCGTGTCTCATCGGACCTTTTCTTTTGCAACCGCCTGTATCTGGGAATCGACATCTACACGGTAAACTGCCGGCAACAATGGTTCTTTCTTTTTTTTTCTTTTATCGTGCTCTACTATTCTATAAACAGGTGTCTGTCCGTTGGAAGACGTTTCTTGTCTTAAGCGGCCAATTGCGAAACTTTCACGGGAAGATTCGAATCCGCCGTGTGCGTGTGCACTTCAACTACGGTGCAGAACTATCTAATAGCGTGTTCGCCGTTAATTAGACTGCCTCGTGAATTTTATTTCGACCCCCATCACACTTTCAATAGCAGCAGTTCTTTCGAATGCAGTCTTCACTCGATATATGTCCAAAACAAGGGTCTAACCGCTGACATGTATCCGCAAGGAGATACTATTCGATCCAGGCGACCGAGGTACTCCGCGGTAGTGAGTTCTGGGACTCTTATAGGCTAGGCGTTTGGGACATATATAGAGTAAACACTGAAGCAAATCATTGCATGTTCAGTTGTTTCTAGATTCTGTGAACTGGCTCGTGAATTTGTATTTCATTTGGAGAACATTTTCAATAGCAGCAGTTCTTTCGAATACAGTCTTCACTCGATATATGTCCAAAACACGGGTCTAACCACTGACATATATCCGCAAGGAGATACTATTCGATCCACGCGACCTCGGAATCCAGGCGACCGAGCTGCCCCGCGGTAGTGAGTTCTGGAACTCTTATAGGCTAGGCGTTTGGGACATATATAGAGTAAACACTGAAGTAATTCAGTAAATGCTCAGTTGTTTCTAGCTTCTGTGAACTGAAAATTTCTGTTTGCACAAGCCACCACGTACATAAAATTCATTACAAAATGTTCACTCAAGTTTTCCGATCGTCGTAGCTAGTGACGAACATAGAGTCCTACGTTACCGACTTCGCTTCAACTTCTGTACACAAAACTGTTTCGTGCAACGCATCCTTTGGAAGTTGCATAGGTGTGCAAGTTGCGTGGACCACCCTGTATTTTTCGGTGGTTCCGACTTTTTAGGTTAGGTGGTTCGGACTTTAACGCTAGAACCACCGAGCCCTAAACGCGACTTAGACTTATCCCTTTATGATAACAGCAAAGTTGCATTTGCTCAGGTTTCGTGTGCTCCAAAGAATAGATAGGTATCGAACGATTTCTCGTGAAAACGTTTTCGTAGTTTCGCCAATCGTGAAAGAAAAAATCATCCACCGGTCATTTCGAGTGGTTGCGGTGTTAAGTGGGGTTACCGGATGGAGGTCACTTGTTATTGCCGTGTAATACCGGCCACGTAAGCGGTAAGTTCAAGCTGCAGGGTTACCGGCGAGGTATTAACCGGGCAACAGCCAATGATCGAGTAATAACGAACTCGGGCAGCCTCGTTCTCGTTATCCCGGCCCGTATCTTGCCGAGCCGGCGACGTTTTTTCCGCGTGTGCTCGCGCGCGCCTGACCATACTTTCGAACCGGCGCTGATAATCTCGGTGCGATCTGGTTCGGGAATTACACGTCGGATTCGATAAGTGCTCGCCGACCTTAAGGACGGCCGGCCGACATTCCCCGCAGAAAACCGTAGAAATCGACAATAACAACGACGATCGACCTGTCGAATTGCTCAAGCGAAATAGCGAATAATCGCTCCACTCGCGCCGCCATTTGCTAACACTGAACTATTTTTATCTGGAAGCCTCGGACCCTTCAGCTGTTTCCAGTACTCGTGGATCCTCCACGGTAACACCATTTTGTAAGGCAAAATTTGTGGACTTTTAAAATTGTCTGTTTTCCGGAAAAGGGTGGCTCGAGTCGCGAAACGTAGCCATTTTAACGTAGGAGTGTAGTGGACCACTATTGCGACTGGACAGTGGGTTTTTATGCAAAAAGATAATTATCTAAGCCGAAAGTAGTATTAACCCTTTGCACTCGCCGCCATTTTCATTCTAAAACGAAATTTTTCTTCAGTCTAATCTGTTATATACAAATTTTGTGAAGTAACAAATATATTATAATATTTTTTCTAATTTCTTTTGAAATAATGCCACAACAATTTCTAGTGGTGCTTCAGGGTCAGCACTCGAGTGCGAAGGGTTAAAATATTGTTAAATAATTGCCAAATTTCCACAGATTTCGGTTTCACTCGCTTGTGTCATAAATTCACAGAATCCGCAGTCTAATTTAAAAATCAGAATTAAATCGAGAAGTCTGAATTCGAGTTGAATGATTCGCGACGCGCCAATCGGATCGGTTATTGATCTCGTGCGACGAACGAACTTTCGTTGTTTGTCCGTCGGCGAGCGTGCCGGTTGTAACCGAATAATCCCCGTTAATCAGCGTTAGAAACTCGATCCTGTCTTCGCCACGATTACGGAGCGACCGAGACCAACTGACGGGAAAATGGCGCCGCAAACCGTGAAGATAAACTCGGCCGCGCAACTGGGACGGTGATAACGAGCTCGCTTGGGCGACTCTGAAAACGACGGGTCCAGTCGAGATTCGGTCGATCTCGTTCCAATCAAGGGTAACTAATCAAAAGTTAAACCTTTCGATTGCCGGCGGAGATGATTCACCGGCCTGTCGAAACCTAGATAGCGTTCGCGTGATTATTTTTTTGTTGCCGATTTCCACAAAGCAGTCTCGACCGATTCCACGAAGAATTCCGATACCCAGAATTGAATCCAGCACATTCGAAAATTCTCAGTCGAATAGAACCTTTCGAAGGTAATTTGATTCCCCAAAAATTCCTAACTTGACTGGTCCCCAAAAACCCAGAAATTGGAGCCAGAGACTAGGTTCGATCGAATGAAAAATTCCAGTTCTCGGTCGAATGGAACCCTTCGAAGGTAATTTGTTTCCCCAAAAATTCCTAACCTGACTGGTCCCCAAAAACCCAGAAATTGGAGCCCGAGACTAGGCTCGATCGAATGAAAAATTCCAGATCTCGGTCGAATAGAACCCGTCGAAGGTAATTTGTTTCCCCAAAAATTCCTAACATAACTGGTCCCCAAAAACCCAGAAATTGGAACCCGAGATTAGGTTCGATTGGATGAAAAATTCCAGATCTCGGACGAATCGAACCCTTCGAAGGTAATTTGATTCCCCAAAGATTCCGAACTTGACTGGTCCCCAAAAACCCAGAAATTGGAGCCCGAGACTAGGTCCGATCGAATGAAAAATTCCAGTTCTCGGTCGAATCGAACCTTTCGAAGGTAGTTCGATTCCCCAAAAATTCCTAACTTGACTGGTCCCCAAAAACCCAGAAATTGGAGCCCGAGACTAGGTCCGATCGAATGAAAAATTCCAGTTCTCGGACGAATCGAACCCTTCGAAGGTAATTCGATTCCCCAAAAATTCCTAACTTGACTGGTCCCCAAAAACCCAGAAATTGGAGCCCGAGACTGGGTTCGATCGAATGAAAAATTCCAGTTCTCGGTCGAATCAAATTCGATCCCGTAGAGAAAAGAGTCCGGCGGCAATCCAATTAGATCCCAGAAAGAAGTTGATCAACCCCTCGAATGCTGATCCCATTAGAAATTCTTGACCCGACCCAACCGGAGACTCTCGGATGCCTCTAATACAGATATAAAAATTCCACGAGGCTGTTGGAGCAAGAAGACAGAGGAACAACGCAGACATGCGCCTCGTTTCGTAGCGCACTAGGCTGGCCGATGGTAGAAAAATGGCTGCTTCGGATCGGCCGTAATTGCCGGGTATCTCGGATACATGGCATCGCGCGGCGAATCGTTAAGTTCACGGCCGGCATTAGCATAGAGGCTAATATCGTAACGCGAGATAATGCATACACGGACCTGCCCGTGTAATATTCCACAATTTACGTGAAAGGGACGCTTATGTCATAAAAGCCCGAAGCCCGTGCTGACCCCCCACCCCGCAAGAGTTCCACTATCCTTGGCGCGAGCCGCATTTTCGATCGGGTCTCGCCGTTCGATCACTTTTAATCGGGCTCCACAGGTTGAGGCAATAGAAATCAGGCCAACCCTATGCCTGTCCAATATCGAGGCTCTGTCAACAACGTCCGAGCAAGCCGTCGGTGCCATTTCCAAGCCAACCTCCCTTGACGCGATAAAGGGCACGCGATAACAATTACTTCTCGCCCATCGGAGCCATCTTCGCGGACGACGCACAAGAGGTACCCGGAAAAAATCCCGAGAATCGCCGCAACCATAAAATTGGCTCCCATCAACTGGACTCCTAGCGACAGCCCTGCCTCCTCGATACGAAATCCCTCGCAAAAAGGATACGTCTTCCCGTAACGATCATCTTCGAGCTTTTAAACGAAAGCTACTATTAACCCGACGCCCCTATATGTACGTCCTACAGTGAATTCGCGATATATGTCGGCAACATTCGATGCCGTTCATCCCCCAGGAGTCACTGGATTCTTTGAACCGTGCCGAACGCAGGAAAGGACAGCGATGCTCGCCGCCGAGAAGTGTAAACACGTTCGTCCTATGTTTTATTAGTCGCAGCGGCAAATGCTGTCGACGAGATCCTGCTTTGCATTATGTCACACTCCTCGGCAACCGAGGTCTCTCGAGCTTCTTCCAGGCACCTCGCTATACCCCGCGGCAGTGGGGATAATTCCGCGACATTTATCGTCCAGATCTCGGCGATATATATAGCGAATTCACGGTATTGTGGAAATTTATTACAGATTATTAGGAACCCTTTGATCCACTGATTTTTACCAACTATAAGAAGACAGAGAAAAAGTGTAAATTATTGACAGATTGTGGTCAACAACAAAACAAGAAGATCTGCCATCCCGAAGAACTGTTTCACGGAATATCATGGAAAATTGATGACCGAGCAAACGTTCGTTTCCCAAGGGCTGACACCGAGATGAAGTTACTGGGAATGGCTCGAGTATAGTTCGCCTTTTCTCAGGGTCGTTCGCAGCGTCTGGATTGCAATCTCTGTTCCAGGAGCTTAATATTTTTTACGACACTTCAGCAAGGTTTAAGGGGGGCGGCAGGCATTTGGCCTTGAGCGTCACGCTATGTTACGCTGTGCCGTTTTTTCTAGACATTTTACGTCTTAAATAAGTAAGTAACAAATTAAAAATGCATACCAAAGTGTTTCTACATGTCTTTGCTACGTCTGTATGGAGCCTTTTTTTCGATACGAACACTAAATCTCTCGAAATCAAGAGAATCTCTGAGCGGCAGCCATCTTGTGACGTCGTACTTGCTTCAGAATTTGAATCTTCTGCCGAATATTACAAATTACTCCACGATTAGGTAGAAATTCGCAATTTGGGCTCCATACAGACGTAGATTGGACTTTTAGGAAATACAATTGACCACTTTTAAAGTTCTCGTTGCAATATTAAAGCGGCAGTTTGTCTAGATTTTGACCCTTGCATATGGATTTCAGACCATGCCGGCCCCCTTAAAGGAGGCCGTCTGCGATACACAGCGATACACTGCGATTCACCCAGATTTACGCGGGCAGCATGCAATCCTCTCGCGTGCTAGCGACGTTACAATTTTCTGTCGACGTTCGTGACGCTTTCGCGTCTAGCGATTGTTCATCGTGGCCTGGTGCGCCCTCTACGGGCGCCATCTTGGGGATCGGAACCGGACACGGAATTGGACGCCGCTGCGAAATTCCGTTTTCGCGGGAACGTTGCTACATTCTACACCGCGATCGATCGACTGCGGATTTTTATGCGACACGAAAGTGTTGCAAGCACGAAACGGAAATTAGGTGAAGATGTGTTCCCTCCCTCAGCAATTTTAAGAAATAATGTGGCAACATTCTTCTGATATCTTTACAGCGGTTCTCTGAGGCGCTTCGTCCAATGGCGAAATCAGAAGCTAAAATACAACACTGCTCGAATGCAAACAGTATCGAATTTGTTTATAACGTATCCATGATCGTCGCTCGACGCTTCTGTGTCGAAGGAAGGAATGCTAACGGTCTCTTAGACAGCGGATTGCGTTAATACTACAGGCTAGAACTTCGAGCAAGGACGGAATAACTTTCGGCTTTGATCTGCAAGGAATAACTTTGGACACACTTGAACTGCGAAGGATTCATCAGCCCGCGCTGGAACTTCGCGCATCATTAGAACTTTCATAACATTTCGACTTCGCAGGAATTGACAATGAACAGAACTTCGTATAATAAGTAATCGAACGTTCTGTGAAGCGTGAAGCATTCGCACACGGAAAATGTAGACGAACTTCTCGAAATTAACAAACGGATAATCCGGATAGATTTTGTTTCGAACGGGCACCGAAAATAACAGTTACTCTACAATTTTCTGCGACAAAAATCATTAATGAACAGTTGATTATTGTTGAAATTTAAGATAATCCTCAGAAAGTATCTTTTATTCGCACTCCTTCATTGAGTGTGACTCGACACTTAACAGGTGTTTACAAAATTCCTGAGTGCAAAATAAATTTCTCTGATTGATAACTGTTATAAGCGATGGAAATGAATTTCTCTCAACGATAACATTTACCAAGAAGAGAACAAATTTTCGGTTACCTATGATCCCGATTTGTAACCAATAAAAATATTCCATTATTCCATGACTTTTGTCTTCTTAGTTACAACAATTAGGAAAGGAATTCTTCTGTCATCAGATCAGTTGACCTAACACTCGGAACGGTACTCCTAACCTTCGCACGCAAACCGGTCGCCATCTTTAGACGTTATCGACGCGTCATGCCCAAAAATTTCCAATGATACGCTAGGGAACGAACGAAGAACAGTGAATATACGGCTGTCCAATCAGCAATCTGATAATTATCAGACAGGTCGAATTAAGACGTTGCTGATTGGACAGCCGTATATTCATCGTCAGTTAGCAAGAGAGAAAGAGAATGCGAGGAAGAACCGATCGAAAAGAGAATTGGAGGAAGAATCGATCGAACAGGAGCTAGGTGAAACGATCCAGCGAATTATCGAGAACACCACCTGACGATCGAAGCCCGCGTGCTCCGTTCGTCCGGTGGATCGTAGAGCCATGCTTGTTGCGCCGGATCCACGGGTCACGATCGATCGATCTGCAATCGAGACCGAACCGATCCCGGTCGAGTCGAATCGAGGCATAAATCCGCAGGCAGCTCGAGATTTGCTCGTGCATGGCCAATAAACACGCCCGGTTAATGATTTATCCTGATCGCGGGGCTGACGCACGCACCAACCCACCTAACCGCTCTCTAGCACGGGTAGCGAGTAGTATTGCGCTCGCAACAGTGTTGTTCGGTTTCTTTTCGCGTAACTGCCCGGACACACAAGCCGGTCGTGAGTCATACTCGAGAGCATTCCCGCCGTCAATGCAACAGGAACCAAACACGGGCCCGATCCGGCCCGGCCCGGCCCGGCCAGGCCCGAGGTTTTATAGGGAGCTGTATTTACGAGGGTTGCGGTCGAAACGCGATTCCGTTTATGCAAGTCGGGATTAAGTTGTTCCGGACTGGAGCCTCGCGATCGCTAATTACGATCGATCACTTGGCTGCACTCGCCAGCTCGTAATTAGCGCCGCAACGGCTGATTATTAACGCCTCGCGGCCCTAGAATCGCATGGTAGGGTATACCCGAGAGAATGATAAAAACGCTTCCGGTAAATATTATTTCCTCGCGTAAGTCGAGTTTCGTACAGTCACAAGAAATTGTTGTTGTCTTTTCAATCTTCAAGAAAATAAAAACCTTAGTTGCACAGAATTTGGGGAAGTCACTGCGTCAAACTATGGCGCCAACCTTGCACACAGTTTTGATTTGTATATTTTCGTTTCACTTATTTACGCACTCGTCATTGGTACATGCCAACTGTATGAAGAACTTTAAATAAAATATTAAACTGTATGACTACGAGTAACTTCAACCTTTACAGGTGGGTTAAAATGTATCCCAGTATGTTTGAAAAGCTTAGCAAAAGGTGGGATAGTTTTTAACTCACCTAGACACAAAGAGTTAACCCTTTGCACTCGACGCTATTTTCATTCTGAAACTTTTTTCTACCATCTTGGAGTATTTTCATTTTATTGCTACGAAACTGATCCGATCTCCACATATAATATCGAAATGTTTAGTAATCTGTTAAATACAATTTTGTGATGTAACAAATAGATTGTAATATTTTTTGTGATTTCTATGAGATAATGCCACAACAATTTCCAGTGGTGCTTCAGACTCACCACTCGAATGCAAAGAGTTAATAATGGGAGTTGAAAGAAAAATAGGTATAGCTTCGATTATGCTTCGAGTCTGATTTAGCTATGCTGTCGACGAGAAAAGCGGTTGCAGTGGTTTTGTTGTTGGTGCTAATTGACTATGAATTATGAATTAGGGCCAACGTTATACGCAGTCGGATAATGTCTTATTAGCACGGTTGTTGCTCCTACTCATACCGTTCTATAGTTTCTTGGAAAACGTAGAGGATTTTATTTCGACACACGTCAACCACGTGATTAACTATTCATAGTTGAAAATCAATTTTCGACGTGATATTAATCTCCTGTAATTTAGAGGTACATGTACAGTATGCCAGTAGCACTCTAACGTCCTGTTTCCAATAGTTCCAAACTTTCTCGACAGATGCCAGGATGGTGACAAGACACTTTCCGCTCGCACCCAACTTTTCAAACAACGAAAATTGTTAACTTCCAACTGTGTAAAAACCTGGGATTTTCAATACTTTTGTACAGTGTCTCTACAATCCTTTTCTCTTCGGAGTTAAGGGGGCCGGCAGGCATTTTGGCCTTGACTGTCACGCTATGTTACGCTGTGCCTTTTTTCTAGACATTTTACGTCTTAAATAAGTAAGTAACAAATTAAAAATGCATACCACCGTGTTTGTACATGTCCTTGCTACGTCTGTATGGAGCCTTTTTTTCGACACGAACACTAAATCTCTCGAAATTAAGAGAATCTCTCAGCGGCAGCCATCTTGCGACGTCGTACTTGCTTCGGAATTCGAATCTTCTGCCGAATATTACAAATTACTCCAGGATGAGGTAGAAATTCGCAATTTGGGCTCCATACAGATGTAGATTGGACTTTTAGGAAACACAATTGACCACTTTTAAAGTTCTCGTTGCAATATTGAAGCGACAGTTTGTCTAGATTTTGACCCTTGCATAAGTATATGGATTTCAAAGCATGCCGGCCCTCTTACGGGCCCGGTCTTCGTAGATTCGCGATAAGGTAGAGTGACTACATTACCCTGAGCACTCGGCGCAGTTTTCAGTCTAAAACTAAATTTTTCTTCCGTCTTAGAATATTTTCATTTTATTCATACGAAACTGATCCGATTTCTACATTCGAATTTCTTTGAAATAATGCCACAACAATTTCTAGTGGTGCTTCAGAGTCACCACTCGAGTGCAAAGGGTTAACACTTTACCTACTGTTAGTTACGTGACTATTAGTCCTTATACACGACAGATAAATAATCTAGGATTTCCACTGAATTTCTCATTAGGAATAGCTATTTTATTTGTAAAAATATAAATTATCTCGAGTAAATATTATTCAAAAGAAAATGAGTGTCTTTTAAGGTTAGCTTTTAATATTACAAATTACTCCAGGATGAGGTAGAAATTCGCAATTTGGGCTCCATACAGACGTAGATTGGACTTTTACGAAACACAATTGACCATTTATAAAGTGCTCGTTGCAATATTGAAGCGGCAGTTTGTCTAGACTTTGACGCTTGCATACGTATATGGATTTCAAACAATGGCGGCCCCCTTAAATAATGCCGAGAGCTGAAGACGACGTCCGTCTGGAGTGTCATTTTCGACCGCGTGTTATGCGAGTCTGCTTCGGTCTTATCAACGTTCGGACGGCCACGGAAGATTAAAAATTGAAAACGACAGGGATATCCGGACAAATTCATGGCACGCGAAGAAACGGGTATCGCTCGCGCGATACGTCGCCCGGCGAATTGACAAATCGGCCCTGGACGTACTCGTATCTATCTCTCGTGCTCATTGTACGGCGAGAGATACACACCGGCAACACACGTTCCCGCAACGGAGATTTTGCGCTCGCGACCGGTAAACCACGCGATTATATCGCGACGATAGCAAAGTCTCGGCCCGAGCAAAGCTAGATCGTAACCGGCTCCCATTACGCCCGGCATTATGGATCGTTAAGTCCGACACACGATCTATCGTCCCATAAATCGCTCGGGACTTGTCTCCCGATCCATTAGACGAGACTCGCCGACGTTTTCGCCGAGGATTTCAGGGGGTTTCGTGAAAATCCCTTTGCCAATGCACCGAACATTATTAGAATACGCAGAGTTCGAGATCATAGTTGCAAATATCACGAGTCTGACAGAACACAGAATTTTGTGCCGATATATTGCAAATTTTAAATTTTATTAGTACGCGCGAAGTGCATGACCTTTGCAACCTTGCAACCCTTTGCACTCGAGGCTGTTTCAACTCGAAGAGGAAACGTTTCTTCCGACCTAGAATATTTCCCGCCTATACAGGGTGTCCCAGGTTTTAATGCTTAAACTTTGTCAATACATTCTATGGCACTAAATAAGAAAAAATGTTATGTAAACATAGGTCACACAGAGGTTCGTTAAAGTTTGTTAAAGTAAAGTGATGACGAGATGCGAAGTGCTACATGTTTCGTAAGTAACTCGAAACGTTCAAATGCTTCATTAATATTATTTTCATTGTGTTTTATATATATGAGAATACGATATACCTTCAAACTAGTGTGTTATCAAATCCTTTCAACGATTTCATCAGTTTTCGTCACAAAAATCTATTTATTGCAAAATCCTGACGTCGTAGACAAATTTTGAGACCAGATGTGAAGTAAGCGTGAAGAAAACTATGAACAATGATGTGTAGCATGTTCAAAAAGAAAATTTGTTCCGCGCGTGGTATTGGAAAAACACCATTTCCTTGAAATTGTACAAGTTCGACGAATTCTCTCAAGTTTAAAAAACGTTCTCACCGTAATCTCCCTAATTTTCTCGTGTTCTACAAAGTTTCAGCTGTAATATAAACAAAATTTCATCGCCCCAGTTCATTTCTATCGAAAGTTCTTCGACTTCGAATCCGATTTCGTCCAAATTGCCCGCTGCACAGGTAAGAAACACCGCGTCGTTATTCGCGGGAGCCCGCGGGCCGGTATCGACCGAATGGAAATACTTTTTCCAATTTCAAAGGGCGAATTTACATTCGGCATTCTCAACTATTCATGAAAGGCGTCGCGTCGCATCAAAAAACCGTATGCAAGAAGACGGCCGGGCAAGGATATCTCCGAAACGATGCCGAACGCATCATCAAACCGAGTGCTCTCTCGTTCGGAAGAATATTTTCCCGGCCGCGTTGGATAACAATTCCGCGCGAGAGAGCTCGTCGCGATCCGACTTTCCTTAATAACCATCCGGAATAATAGCAGCGTCGGGTGCCATTCAACGAAAACAATGGCCGACAATCGGAAAAGGCTACTCGATAAACTGAATAGCAACCGGTGCCATCCTCGGTTCTTTATCCATCGGTCGCCGAGAACTGAATTTAGCATTATCGAGCGCGTCGATTCATTAGTCGAGCAATCTGCCGATAAATATACCGTAAATAAATAAATAAATATATATATATTTGTTTCGCGCACCTTCTGCAATTTCATTATAATTTTTCGCACATCCAGGAATTTTACGCTTCGATCGATTCGACGGTTTTTACTTGCGGCCCGATAATCCATTATGGCGGCACACTTTTAGCTAAGACCGCAAACTAACAGGCAAAATAAGTGTCACGGTTAATTAGCAGCTGTTCGGGGAATCGCACTTGGAGAGTGTGCGGGAAAACTCATGTGTGTCTCACCCACCCCTCAGAGTTCCCGGGAACTCGGCAAACTGATTAGAACCTGTTATGATTGTTACCGGGCGACGGAAAGTTACGTAAAGAACTGTCAACAAAGCGTCCACTATAGTCTGCAGAGCGTCACACCCTAAAATTCGAGCGTTACACCATGAACTCCGTTCACCCTGTTCCGCCGCATAGAAAGTCCATCCGAAAAGATACTCACAGACACGATCCCAACGATCATTCGTCGAAACTCCCTGGAGGAGGAATCATCGAAAATTCCCGAAAATTCGAGTCCGAGACTTATTCCCTGTTCGACCGAGAAACATAACCCAGAAAACCACGTCATCCTCAGTCCGGAACGTATATCCCGAAACCTCGCCCACGATCCTCTATGATTCATCCTCGTTAACGAGTCCACAATCACGATCGGTTAATCTACGACGGTTGATAATAGTGCGGGTCAAATTCACAAACTCACAAGCTCGTTCACCCCGTCGCGAGCATCCCTAACCTGAATATTAGAATACTCTAACCCCAAAACGCCAGGGTGTCTACCTCGGAAAGTTGATTAGGACAGCACCGTCGGTGGTCGTGTCATTCTCGTGAATCATTCTCGCGGCCCACACCCTCCCGAGCGGGGGCCTCGGCCCCGAAGCGGTTGTCCCACATCGGCGACCATCACTATTTCAGGGAGTTCGCCGGGGAGCACGCCCCGACTATCCCCGGCGCTGCAGCGGCGCTACGTCGACGAGTAGCGTCCCGACGACTCGTCGCGGGATCGTCGACACGCGGCGAGGGCACGCGAGTAGCTGTGTTCTCTCGCACGTGATCGTCGGTGCGGACGCGGCAGGTAAGGTGAGCCGCGCGTGCGGCTCGCGTACCTGAAGAACACACCAGCGTCTTCGGGGACGCGGACTATGCGGGAGGAACGCGCTCGTCCGCAGCCTGCAGCGGAGGACAACGCGGTCTCACGATTTTCGGATTCGCCGGAGCGACCGATCCTCCGATCCTTGAAGAGGAACGGGGTCCTGGGAGGACCCTGAAAGGGATAACGAAAGGGCCCTGACCCGGATCCCCGACAACAACGGTTTCCACTGTGCTCGCACCTTCCTTCCTTCCTCTTCGGGATATCCTCTTCCTCCCGGACGTCTTTCCGGATCCTCGATCAGAATCACACTAGATCGAACGAACACGGGGCCGACACCGATGATTATTACGGTTACGGATCGCGCACTGATCGAAGAGCACCGAGACCAGGAGACACTGTTCGAGGACGCAAAGAGACGCAAAGAGACGCAAGGACGCGTACCGACGCTCGAACACCACGACTACGCGGCGCTGGACCACCCGGAGTCCACGATTCTCTGATTCCTTCCCTTCGCCGTCCTCTCTTCTCTCGTACTGTGTATACGCCGATCAACCACCCACCCTCCTCGAGCCCTCCCCCCGCCGCATCCCCTCCCGCCGTATCCCCTACACGGAGAACCCCCAGATATAGTGGGACGCGGGGAGTTGCTGGGGTGGGATCAATATGAGGTTGAGCGAACGCGGGAAATTCGCGCGCAGGTCCTTCTCCACCCTTCCACCCTGCGCGGCCGAGGGCTACCCCTAGCTCCCCCGCCTGTCCTCTCGCCGACACCCTCTCTGCCGTTCCCGCTCCGTTGCGGAACGGACCTCTCGCTTCCACCCCCGCAACCTTCTTTCGACGAGGTTTTCCCACCACTTTCGCCGCCTCTTTTTCTAGTCCAGGGACGCGGAACGCTCGCGGTCTCCGTTCGCGAACGCAACTTCCGACGAACCTCGTCGAACCTGCGTCCCTCCGTCCACTATCGTCGGCCATAAGCGTTTCGACAACGACGCACGGCGGTCCGGACCGGGAAAATAAGCGACAGAGAGAGAGAACATTATTTCGTAAATGTCCGTGGACCTTAGGGACTGAAGAAATTAGTACGTTTTAATCGATGTTACGGTTGTAAGGAACGTTGACACTTGGACGTTTTAAGAACAGCATCCTGACGCTCCTGTTTAATATTTTCTCTCGATTTTTGTTTTTAAATTGAAGAGCAGACTTTTGCGATGACAACTCTTGTTTTTTTTTTTTAATAGCAATTCATGCACGTATTCTATTAAAGAAATAATGTTGGATATAGTAGTATAGGCTCGTTGTAATCGTACGGGAGCATAGAAACCGCGTTGACGATTAATAATAACCAGTTAGCGGCGTAATTGATCGCATTTTTTGATGCAAAAATTATTTCTCTTTGACACTAGGTTTACGGAGCAGTAACAGCGACTGTTTTGCATCCGTTAGTGAAAATAACAAGAACGTGCTACCGAGATTTTTATCGATATTTAAAAATATGTATATACCCAAAGAAATGAATTTGCTAAATAATTGCTCATGTATGCATTTTTAGAATCGTAATAGTTTTAAATAAAAAATATTAGTACCCGTCATTTTGACGGGTCCCGTGAGCCTTTTGTTGATGAGATATCCTGACGCTCCTATTTAATATTTTCTCTCGATTTTTGTTTTTAGATTGAAGAGCAGACTTTTGCGATGGAAAGTCTTGTTTTCTGATAGCAATTCATGCAGGTATTCTATTAAAGAAATAATGTTGGATATAGTAGGAATTTGCGAAATTTTCTACATTAATAGAGCATATTTTTTTAATTCCACAGAATTCCGCTTTGATTACAATATTTACGGTACATCTTCTTTTATATAATCACGCAAGAATTAGTTCCCCCCTTGTCCCACTTCACAAATTATTGATATCTAATGCTGTCAATTCGACGTGTTTTTAGCATTCTGTTGAAAGAGAATCTTCTAAGCGTGCATACTGATATATTAGGAGCAATTCTTCCAAAAAATTGTGCCCATAACCTTACTTCGAAGTATGTTAAAAGTCTCCACTATATTTTTCCGGAGTCATGCATAACTACTGTTGCAGGTAAATCTTCTAAATTTCTTTTTTAAGAATTGTATGCTATTAAGCATTACGTCAATATATTTTAAAAATATAAATCGATCTCATGTTTAGAGATAAAAATGTCTCCTTTTCAGCTGGAGTTTACAAATTTTCCACAACTCTCCTCAAAATCAAAAATTATTTAAGATTGATCCTTATACATATATCTAATATACAGATAAAATCACGTACAAAGAAAATTAGAAGTTTAGACGAAGAAGCTAAAGAATGAATAATCACGTAACATAAAGTATGTAATAACGAATACAAAGTAAATACTTAAAATATAATTTTTTTATTTTTTCCACCCATTTGCAACATAATGATAATATATTATTCAGTCCAAATTTCGTGTCGATATCTCTCACGGTTCAGAAGTTATATTCGAATGTCATTAAATTTTCTGATTCGAACCATTGTGCGTCGGATCGCCGTATTATTTATTCGCCAGGATGTTTGTAATATCAATGCGCTGAGTTTGAACGCGATATCCCGGGATCTACACGCTGGGAGACCTCTCCATCCCCGGGATCGTAGACGTTATTGCTTCTTCAGGATCCACCCTCTCCCTTTCTCTCTCTCTCTCTCTCTCTCTCTCTGTCTGTCTGTCTGGTCGGTCGGCAGCACTTTAAATCGGGGTCGCTGATACGAGCCGTAATTGTTATTCCACGATTGTCACGATAGGGTCGAATCGACCGATTTATTACAATAATGCTCGTTGCCACCGCGACCGCCATTGCTAAAAACGTGACGTTTCCCTAGCGAGGACTCATCGTGCACGTGGATGAACAGAATTTGAATAGAAAGGTCGAATTATCTATTGTATTGTTATTATAATCCTGTCTTGGGACGCTGAACCGGTAACCTTCTGTTACTGGGAAGACAAAGGCCGATTCTCAAAACCACCGGGTGCGTCGTCGAATTCCCGGCGAGTAAAATTTTCACGAGCCGCGATACGTTGTCGTGAATTTTTTACGCGACCTTTGCAAAAATTCTGCCCCCGAAGGCCATCGAGATATGGGGTTGGAAGTTATTTACCTCTCCTGGATATCTTTGTGCGGGGAGAGCGTTTTATAAAACACGGGATCGTTTCCAAGGAAAATCGAGCACATAAACAGGATGAAAATAGTTTCTCCAGCGCCGGTTACCTTCTCTCCCTCTCTCTCTCTCTTTTTTTGCTCTCTCGGGATTAATCCTCTGATATTATCGCGCGAGCTATAAAATACGAATGTAAACGACGAAAGCGTAACGAGTGCATACAAACAATGAAAAAAACCTCCCGTGTGTAGAAAATACACACCTATTTCCACGTGTACACGTTCTATCCCAGGATTCGTTTCGATGGAGTATTTTCTGGACTCAGTGGAAGAGTGTTGGAGAGAGAGAGAGAGAGAGAGAGAGAGAGAGCATCTGGAATTGATTGAATTTGCACGAACGAGTTGTTACTGATTATTATATTGTCAATTCTCTGACATTAATTGCGAGCCGTGAACTTTGTGCCGCAACGAACCACCGACTCGGTCTCTCTCTCTCTCTCTCTCTCTCTCTCTCTCTCTCTCTTTCCAAGTAACTTTATAAAGGGTAACACGATCGAACCAAGTTAGATTACATTTACGCCATTACCGCCCCCCTCATTTCTGGCTGACATTTTGCGCGAAAATTCTGATTAAGCGTAACCAGATTTTCATTTCCGGATAAACATTCATTTAACCTTTACGGCAGAGCGAATTTTAATCGGAAACGTTACCCCCCCCCCGCAGAGGCTGTTGACTTTTTAACTGCTAATTGTGTAACGGGGTATTCGGTTTGCAACTTTATACATTCGTAATGGCGGCGGTTCACTCGAGCAAAATATATGTCATTTTAATGCTCGGTGACACCGCTGATACCCGATATAAAATATTATGTTATTTAGGAACATGCAAAAATACACGGAGAAAGTCGACGAATTAGTTTATCGAGTTATGAGTTTAGTTTATGAGTTTTTTCTTCTGAGCCTACAAGATTGGGTTTCGACAATTTTTTCGGATCAATACTCGGTTTTTGGAACCGGTGTACGCGCCATTTTCACGGCCACGAATGCGTATGGTAGATTTGATCGCGGTGGCTTTATTTGATTCCGTTTCAAGCGGGAAATGTTGCGAAACAGGTTTAAAAAATTGACGATTCTGTTTTGCGTACAAGTACATTTTAAAAACGCACTCGCAAAATCGCGAAAATAACGAACAGATTTCCGGAATATTGAGCTTTTGAAACTTCGAACGCGTTTCTCTCGGAACCTGGTTCCCGAAGTGTGTATACCGTTCAGTAAATAAAGGAATGCGATTTACCGTTAGAAAATGTTTTCCGACAAAACGCCTACGCGTCCCATATTAATTCCTACGTTTCCAACAGTTCCGCTCGGTGTTACGGCGAAGGAAAGGCTTCGAAAGCTTGAATAATCTTAAAGCTACTGTGTGCCGGTCGGAAGAGAAACTGCTGTACAATTTAAGAAGTGTGCAATAAAGGTGACATAGTAATGAACGCGGTGGGAAGAAACGCAGAGACACGCGGTTTACGAGCTAATAAATAAAATCCGGCGACAGCCTCGCCGGGCCGCTTCGGCCCAGGTAGATTTTTAATAACCGTCCCGCTAATGTTTTCAACGGCGGCAGTCCTCTCCGCGAAATAAATGAGCCCTTCCGGCCCGTGGACGGCCGCGTCGTCGTCGCCGGCGATGAGATTCGAGTGGCGAATTGGAATCCGGCCAGAAGAACCTAAATGAATGACGTCACCTGCCGCAACCGCACCGCCGCGACCCTCGTAATTATTGTTGCAAACAAGCCGAGGGAGAACGCCGGCGTCCCGCGAATTCACACCGCTCGACGACCATCTTTATCGATGCAATAAAATAGATAAACAGATTTCGGGATGAGCAGCAACTCGTTCTCGCGTCCGCCGGTAATGCAGATCCATCAAACCGATACGGAAACACGTGGCTCGATGCCAATCGCGTTCCAATGGCGATTCTACAGAGGTAACAAAAGACACTGAACACTC
>CM052138.1:16308286-16327771 GCA_028454255.1 Halictus ligatus | reverse complement strand
CTTCAATATTGCAACGAGCAGTTTAAAAGTGGTCACACGTGTTTCCTGAAAGTACAATCCACGTCTGTATGGAGCCCAAATTGCGAATTTCTACCTCGTCGCGGAGTAATTTGTAATATTCGGCAGAAAGCTCGCTTTCCGAAGCAAGTATGACGTCACAAGATGGCTGCCGCAGAGAGGTTCTCTTCACTTCGAGATATTTAGTGTTCGTTCCATCCAAGGAACCTACAAATCAATTCTCCGCTCCGTGTTTTCTAGTTGCACGATAATTAATCTCCCGTCTCGGCAACCCGCAAACCAATTTTCCACTTTACATTCTCCATTTCGCAATATTTCCAATCTACATATCTCATTACAAATCTACTATAAATGTAGTTCGCGTTCCTGAAATGTTTTCTACTTTACCGACGTGGTCCCCAGACTTCCACCTTATACCATTTTAATTCGTCATAAGTGTTTCACTCTGTGCATCTCGCCACGTTCACGTCTATGATACGACTTGTTTATGTTTGGTCCGGTAGACTTACCACGTCTCTGACACGTCATTCTGGACTAAATGGTTAAGAACGACGATGCAGTTTCGTGGACAAGTTCGTTGCAGAAGTTCGCGGGTAATTTATTAAATACAAACAAATTTAATAATGTAAAAAATATTTTGAATAATGATACAGCAATTTTTAGTGGCGCCTTACAATCGCCGTTCGAGTGCTAAGGGTTAAAATATTTCTTTTGAACGAAAAGAAGAAGGTAAACACCGGTTTTAACGGTGAGTATATGAAACATTTTGAAACAAGGTAAAAGTGTGCTGTACAGAAATAGCAGAGTAAAAACTTGTTTATGTTTGGACCGGTAGACTTACCGCGTCTCTGACACTCTGTCATTGTAAGCTAAGGGGTTAATGATCCCAGGAGGATGTGCGGCCATCGCATCCGGCCGAAAGTATACGGGACGACGATAACATAGATGATCCCGTTGGATGATGTATCCCATCATCCGTGGGGACTTACCTCTTCAACGAAAGATCTCTGCTGCATATTGGACCAGCACATTTTGCACGGGCAGACGTCCTTTTCCTTGAAACTGTCTGCCCTGTCTCTGTGCCTGGCGTTCAGCTGGGGCGGGGGTGGCGGGGGTGGCGGGACAGGCGGTGGCAAAGGGCTGGTCGCCACCTCGAGGCTGTCCGAGCTCGAGTTATGACGCCTGGGCGGCGTGATGTTCGTGACGTTCCCCTGGCAGGCGTGCTTCGCCTCGGTCGATCTGCCGTGATCGTTGCCGGACTTTGAGTGGGACGGCGACAGGTAGACGTTCAGCATACACTTGCCCTGCTGGGGCTGCTGTTGCTGCTGCGGCCGCAGGAAGTCGTCCAGAAGATAGAAGCTCTGCGCCCGGCTGGATCTCGTCGAGTTGCCGGCGCGGATCTCGGCTCCCGTCTGCTCGGCTTTGCAGACGGTCTCGCTGCCGTTCCTCCTGCCGCGACACTCGTCCTCGGACTGGTGTCTGGTCTGCATGTGTCTCTCCTCCAGGTCCCTGTCCTCCGCGCTGTCCTGGTACAGTCTACGGCTGACCTTCGACCGGCCGGTCTGCACGAACTCCCCGTTCTCCCTGTAAATGTCCCTGCTGACCCTGGACACGCGGGCGGAGTACGAGGTAGGTTGCTGCTGTTGCTGCTGCTGCTGTTGCTGTTGGTAGCGGGTCGACTTGTAACCGGAGCCGCGCAGATCCTCCCGGAAGTGTTCTCCCTCGATCATCGAGACGCTCATGTTGTGGGACAACGAGTGCTGGATGCCGTGCGTACCGCCGGTGCCCGTCGGAGCCCTCAACAGGGCGCCCAGGGACCGCCACTTCCGGTCCTGCTGGCCGGTCGAGCTGGACGACACCGAGGACCTGGTGGCCCACTTCCTCTCGTTCCCCGAGGACGACAACAGCGCGCTGTTCCCCACGGACCACTTCCGGTCGTTGGTCGGCGAGGTCACCGACGGCACCCACTTCCGCTCGTTCGACGGCGACGCCATCGACGTGCTCGACCATTTTCTCTCGGACATGGTGGTGGTCGTGGCGAGGCCGCGCTCCGAGCCGGCCAGCTGATCCTCCCGCTGCCGGGCCTTCCACCAGGACGAGGTCGAGGTGAACAGGATCAACGCGCCCCTCAACGGGTTCTGGTTCTTCGAGGAGCCACCCTTCGGCGAGTGGTCCCGATCCTTGATCTTCAGCGAGCAGTCCCGGTAGTTCGAGTCGCACTCGCGGTCGCTGAACGCCGAGGCATCCCGGTCCCAGAGGGCGGTCTTCTGCGCGGCCACTTCCTCCTCGTGGTAGAGGGTCGCGTTCGTGCTGCGCAGACGAGGCCTGATCTTCACGAAACCGTAGTCGTTGCTGTCCTGTAGGGACTCCAACGCCTCGACCCGGTGCTGAACGGTGCCGGTCGACTGTTGCAGCAACGACGACTGACCGGACGCGTACTGATGATGACCGCCGCTCAGCTGCAGGCTCGGCTGCTGCAACAACGTCGAGGTCCTCGCCCGGTGTCCCTCGCTGGCCGTGCCGCGTTGCAGACAAGAGAAACTCGCCGAGTGTCGCAAGCTCGAGGGCGGGTTTCCCGGTTGACTCACGCCCAACATCTTCTCCCTCCTCTTTTGATACTACTCAGTCTTTGATCTCTCCGGGTACTTCTTCTTCTTCTTCTTCTTGGGGGTCGGGGGAAGAGGCAGAGGAGATTGCTACTGGACGACGAACGTCTCCGGACGGATTCTCGACCCCACTATCTACCCGTTAATCCGGCAGTGATCTTCGTCGATTCGGATCGCTCGTCGACGGACAACAAGCTCGCTTCGAGGGGTAAACTTCTCGCTCTCTCGACGCTCGTCGGTCTGTTCTGCACATCCTCGGTGCGACTCGCGTCAACTGGCAGCCTGTCGGCTACATCCTCCTCGTCGCTCGCGGTGCCATTCGTATCGTACGCTGACGGTTCGTACGAAATCTGGAACAGAAAGTAGGAACAGGATAGGGGCCAGCAACTCAAAAGAAAACGAACGCCGGTAACAAATACGAAGCGACAAAGCACACGGATTCTGTGAACGTGAACGTGAACGTGAACGTGAACGTGAACGCTCGTGACCCGCCGCAGGGGAGAAGATGCGTCTTGGTCAAGGTCAGGCTTGGGAATGATCTTATTGCGGAGTACGGCAATGTCCCGACACATGATGCGCCTGGAATTTTGAAGTTAATTCATCCCCACTACCGCGGGATGCACCCTTTGCTGATGGTCCCGAAGTGTCCACGTACAGTGATTTCTCTATACAGGGTGTTCATTTGAAAACTTTCTCTGCGTTTCTTGGAGGCATAGAGGAGACTTCAAGGTCACCTTGAAACACCTACTTTCTGTATCATGAATCGATAGACTATCGAATTCCGAGTAAAACTGTACTGACCTCCATATGTCCTAAATCTAATAGTTAACGAGATATTATCGAGATCATTTTCTTTCTTCTTTGGACAATATCTCGTTAACTATTAGGTTTAGGAGAGACGAAGGTCAACGCTTTTATACTCAGAATTTGATACTCTATCGATCTATGGTATGAAAGATGGGACGTTCCATTTAAAAAGACAAAGTTGACCTTCGAATGACCTTGTAAACGCCATCCAAACCGTGTTGGTGACATATATCGAGAATTCACTGTACATCGAGACATTGCTGTATGACATGAACGGTAAGGAGGATCTTATGTTTTGACCATGGAATTCTTTTGTTCTACTGCGCGAAAAAGAAGCAGTTCAAAATTTGTTCGAATGGAGGATCCGAAACAAAACTTTACATACATTTTAGCTAGTTTAATTAAGGTCTACCCTAACGCGAAAATATATATTTTCTATTAGACTGCGAATCTCTGGATTTTCCCGAACACATCATCCGAATGTTATAAAGCGTGTGAAACTCAGCAAAAATGTCTGTCAACAAAAAGCTTTGCTTCGAAATCCGCAGTCTATTCGTGATATTAAAATGGACGATCTTTTGCCGAAGAAAATTGTAAAAAAATATTAAGAAGCGGACAGGGTCTGTCTGACTTGCGATAATGCGCACAAGGTGTTGAAAAGAAAACCGTACACTTACAGTTGTTAAACAACGATGTTATAATTTTATGAGGACAAAACGAACGAAGATAAGACTCACTGACAGTACACGTGGTTACACATTTTTAGGCGTTTTGAGAACATGATTTTCAATATTTTTTATGCGAGGTAACTGTGAGAGTCCATGAAGGGGAGATGAGAGAGCGATGGCGGAGGTGGAAGCGCGGAAGAGGTGATCTAGAGATCGCTGAAGGATCAAGGTCGTTCTGTCGCCGATGCCTAAGGCATCGGGATATGTCTGCTGATACACTCTTCGAAAATTCGATTTCTTCATGTTTCTGATTAACATCCACTGAAAATGGCCATTACGCAAATTTAAGTATAACCTCGAAAAAGTTAATTCGACTTCCCAAATAATCATTCGTTCCCCATTGTCGGTTAGTGAAATGTCTAGAAATTTTATACAAAATTAGTTTCTTTTCAGAGCAGCACAGTTCCGAATGCGAATCTCCGAAGAGTCTGAGCAGACGTCGCCTAAAATCTCTACGTGTAGCGTAAATGTCGCGAAACACGCCACGAGTTCCGCAAAAACTACGTTCGCAGCCATGCTCTTCAACTTAAGATTAATGCAGCCGCATGGAAAAAGAAGCACGGAGAGTACAACAAAACGGAAAGTAAACAATTCAAGTAAAAAGACCAGGGGTAACGGGATCGGCTCAGAATCAGGGTCGACTATCTATAACTTACATGACACATTAATCATCTTCCAGTCAACAAAACGTCGGGCCGCGTTTAAACGGATATTATTAGATCACGGATGTTTCTGCAAATACGTGTGTTCGCACATTCAATTACCGGGAAAACGGAAATAAAGGCAGAACTTGTCCGCAATGATAACATTTGACAATCTCCAGGACGGATGGTTGTCAACATGTCCAAAATAAACGGCCCCCTAAAATACAATGTTTGTTCTCGCAACGTTTGGAGGAAAGAATTTCATTTCAATCTCGGATAAGCTCGCTGTATTTTATGATCGAGCTGCGAAAATATTCGTTGTCCGATAAATTAAAAAATAGATCGAAACAATTTACGCGAGACCGGACAAAGATAAATTCGAAGCCTGCGGATCCGAGTTTGAAACGAACACAGACAATCCTCGAGTCCAGGGGCTTCTAGACTCCAGATGTTTGTGTATTTATAGCGTCCTGTAACCTGTAAGCGACGAGATAAACATTTTAATGCGGTTTCACATTATATACAGGATGAGCCGTGTAAAGGGGGGCAGCCTAAGTATCCCAGCCACTTGCAGATACATAAAACAGGCTATTTAAAGGAGAAGTAAAAATAAGAGTACGACGAATTAATAAAAATACAAATCTCAACGATTCCGACGGTTTCACTGGAAACAATTTATTTTTCGATGCGTCTATAAACACCGAAGCAGTCCCACTTAAGGTGGCCGGCATAGTTTGAAATCCATATACTAACGCAAAATCTTGACAAATTTAGGCTTCAATATTGCAACGAGCATTTTAAAAGTGGTCAATTGTGTTTCCTAAAAGTCCAATCTACGTCTGTATGGAGCCCAAATTGCGAATTTCTACCTCATCGCGGAGTAATTCGTAATGTTCGGCAGACAGCTCGCTTTCCGAAGCAAGTATGACGTCACAAGATGGCTGCCGCTAGAGATTCTCTTTACCTCGTAGTTCGTAATTGATGTAGTTTAATTGCAAAGTATTTTATGATTGTACTCCATTGTCACTACGTATTGTAATTTACAATGTAATTATAAATTAATACCACTGAATTACACTGAAATTCAATTATTTTGTAATTATAATTCCCCGAGTAATTCAATTGTAACTCTGCAGAACTCTGAATGTATTACTCTTTACCAGTTGATTAATTTTTACCTCGGTTTGGAAAATACCGAGATCAACTGAATTTCTTAAAATTATCATTCATTCTTCTGGTTCGTGGATTTTATTATTTGACAATTTTCAAGTTCTTAATAATAGTAACCTTATCGACAATAAATTGTTCATTTCTTACCGAATAAAAATATTACCTTTCCTTATGTTGCTCCACTTCATCGCGGAATTATGAAATTTGCTTCAAAATGGAAATTGCCTTCAAAGTTATCGAACAAAATGGCGCATATTTCGTCTGAATCCGAAAATTCGAACTTCGTTGATTTCATCGTCGAAATAAAGAGCGAGAACGCTCGGAACTTCTTGCTTCGCCCAATATAAAAAATATTTTGAATAATGGTACAGCAAGTTTCCGAGGGGGAAAGGTCGTCTTCGAAAACCGTGAGTTTGCACAAACATTCGCATTCCAGTGACGAACATCCGCGGATCCAGGATTGTGATTGGTATCCGGCCCGAAGGTCCCGCGCGCCGGTAGTACTTGCAACGGCGAACAATGGCGGCCGTTGCAAAACAAAAAGAAAAGGGAAAAACAAAAGGGAAAGAGAAGAAAATCGAGGGAAGCACGCACGTTCGTGGGTGCGCGCGCAGCTTCCTCGACCTTCGAGGCTGGTTTCCGGTTAGAAACAGCGAACAACGGACGTCGTCGAGCGGATGTCTCTCGAGCTGAAAAGACTGAAGCTTTTCCGAATTTGCTCGCCGATATTAGTCCGACGCGGTTCGCACGATATTAGTTCGATTAACACGTGCCAACGGGCAAACGTTGGCTGGATGTGTCGCATAACCACACACGTTTGCTGGGCGGGTCGCATAACTTGAAAAAACGAGCAACGACTTGACTGTACCTGTTTCTCGATCGTGCGCCGGGCAGAAACGACGCACGCGGACGTATTCGGTCATGCATTCGGGCTGGCGAGGTTTTCCCGCGCAGAGATTAATCGTTTCGGGTACTGAAACAGCTGATCGTTATCGGCGGATCGTCGTCCCGGCGTGCACCATCTGGACCCGTGCACGCGAGATTCGCTAGAGCACCGTATTTTCTGTTTCTCTTTTTAAAAAGCTCTTTCGGGACGTCGTGCGAGAGTCATTCTACCTGATTACTGATCGTCTCCCTTCGACGAACGCGACGCTGATTTATCTCTTCGCAGAAATAAGCGCCCGGCTACTCGGAAAATAAATTTAAATAGATAATTTATAAGGCAATCTTTGCAGATGGTACAAGCCATTGGAATACATTTCGAGGGAATTTATAATTGCATTTTTTGGATATTTCTCCTCTTTTGTCGAATCGAAGCGATAAGGGCCTCACAGGCACTCGGAAAATAAATTTAAACAGATAATTTATAAGGCAATCTTTACAGGTAGTATAAGCCATTTGAACAAATTTCGAAAGAATTGCATTTTTTGCATATTTTTCCTCTTTTCTCTCATAAAAGCGAGAAGGGCCTCATAGGTACTCGGAAAATAAATTTAAATAGATAATTTATAAGGCAAGCTTCACGGATAGTATAAGAATTGAATATTGATAATTGCATATTGTTTCTCTTGTAAATTTAAGCGGAAAGACAATAAATGAATAAACTGTAATAGATACTCTGAGAAGATTTATTGAATTCATTTTTAAGAGGCATAATAACGCTTCCTTTCAGTTTCTTTGTTCCAACAATTAATGGAGAGCGCGCAGAACATTCGCGAAGTAGATCTAAACAGATAATCTATGAAGGGGCATATCTTAACGGGAGATCTGAAAAGTCTGAATAATGAATTGAATGTAATGAATTTTCAAAGCAGGTGTAATTGTACCTTTCGCGACAATATATTCTGACGTAAGGACGAAAATTTGAGACAAGTAAAACCATCTTTTACCGGTAACGCAGTCGCTCTACCTTATCGCGAATCTACGAAAACCGGGCTCAGCGGCAGCCATCTTGTGACGTCGTACTCGCTTCGGAAGTCGAATCTTCTGCCGAACATTACGAATTACTCCGCGATGAGGTAGAAATTCGCAATTTGGGCTCCATACAGATGTAGATTGGACTTTTAGGAAATATAATTGACCACTTCTAAACTGCTCATTGCAATATCGAAGCGGTAGTTTGTCTAGATTTTGACCCTTGCATACGTATACGGATTAAGTTGGATTCAACCTACTTCTAACGCTTATATCACCAAATATCTGCATGATCTCGACAGCTCCCGACCAGCGCGCACTAGATTGGACCTTTAATTTAAATATTCTGACATAAGGACGAAAACTCGAGACAAGTAAAACCATCTTTTGCCGGTAATGTAGTCACCCTACCTTATCGCGAATCTACGAAGGCCAAGGGATCGAATAAAGGGAGTATAATAAAAGTGGCGCAATGTCGTCGAACGAAACGGAATTCGCGGATCGTAACGGGTTACGCGTCTCCCCGCGATTTCTCTGACTTTATGGCAACGGCACGCGGCTGTCTGCCGGCCGTCTATGTAGGTGCAAAACAGTGAAAGGTTTTTCAAGGCACGAAAGTAAGTGACAACACCTACACGCAGCCGGCCGGCCAGGCCGTTCCGACGCCGATGTAAAAAGGCAAGGCCGTTCGACGCGGATAAAAGTTCACCGCGTCGCGTCGCGTCGTTGCGAAACGCACGCATAACGCGCCCGCCGCTGTTGCAACAATAATCGCACGGCTAATGTGGGATACGAGCCGGGGGGACTCTGACTTAGAACTTCATTTTAATCTCCGCTTCGCGATACCAATTAGACGGCGCGGCGATACGCGCCTTCGCTTATACTTTCTACGAGCCTAAGCGTGCGCGCGCGCGCGCGCTTAGGGGACCGGGTTTCTCCCCGTGAAACCACCACACACATGTTGCCACGGTGCGTTCTTTCGCAGATCTCTCGCGCGGGTTTCGACACGCGGAAAAACGAGCAATCTCTTTGCCCTTGCGCCGGATAACTTCGACAGCCACCGTTTGACAATCGGTGTTGCATAGTGATTGGTGGAGAATCACTTATCTTTTAAAAATTGATCCAAACATCCCTTACATTCCTAAAACCATAATGTATAAAAATCGTAGAAGAATCTTTTTCGCAACTACTTCTGACGCAGCAGGATTAATTGTTGATCGATCGCCCACCAAAAAATACCTACGTCACGCGTCGTCTATCGAAAAGGAGGATACAGGATCTTCCTCGGCGATCCGATCGGCAAGCAGCGAACCAAAGGCACGGCTTTCTACGGTTTAATTCCGACGTCCGCTACGTTCGAGAGATCGCGCGGTCTCGCGAACTTGCCTCTCGCAATTCTAATGCAGCCATTAAACCGGCGGCCGCTTAAATGGAAAAACCTTACCCCTCCCCTCCCCGGCCCCCTCCACCGGTCTGCATCCTCTCCGGCCACTAAAATCCTTCGCGAGAGCCACCGAGCAAAACGCAAAAGCGGCGTTTAATTAATCGCGCCGACTTGACCGAATTTTTTCCGCGCGATGCGGATCATCCTAGAAACCGCAGAACCGTATAGCATTCAGTGCATGAAAGCGCAGAAAACGACGGGGCCCTGCAACGCCTTCGACTTGGCCGCCGATCGAGAGTAGAATCGATCGACTCAAGAGTCGCCAACATTGAAATACCGTAAATTTTGATAAAAACAAATCCCGGAAATAGACGGAGTTTTCATTTTGCTCGACCACTCCCGACAGATTGTTTGCCGCCGGTTCGCCTGATCGCTTGCGCGCAGCGTCCGTGGGTTTCTTTCGCGCGACTAAAAAGGGTTGCAAGGTTAAGGGTCCGCGAATCGCCGAGTCATCCAGAAACCAGTCGACACGGCTGAGGTGTTGTGATGATCCCGCTCGGATTCTCGGTAGGCAGCCAGAGGATGTTTGCTCGTGGCCACTTTTTCGGCTGTGTGGATATTGAGAAACCCATTAGCGGGCCGAAACCACCCAAACTGGGGGGGAAAAAAAATCGACGGCAGACAGAACGATTGGATTTCCGACGAGCGGACGTCCGCCGCGGCCTGGCTCATGCATATGCGACGACCCCTCGCCTTATGCGCGATTCTCGAAACTGTCTTTCGTCATTGTTTATCCGCCGATGGCGAGCCGGTCGAAAGAACCTCCACGAGCATCGTCAACCTGCACCGCGCGACTAACGTAAATTTTCCTTGCCCTACAATGTCCAGTCCGATTCTGAACAGAGTGTAAGGAACAGGAATGTTGTTAACGCTATGCCGTCCGCACGCCTAATCTAGATTTTTTCGTGTCCCGCCGGTGGAACTGACTTACATAGTTTCGCTTATCGCCACTGGCGCTTACGCGATATTTTTCGCATGACACCAAGGTGGAGCCACCGGACGTCATAGTGTTGATAGACTGCGGATTTTGTGCATTTATGACAAAAATGGGCGAGCACAATTCGAAGCAGTGGACACGTTAAAAAGATTTGGGGGCACCACCGTGTTGGTTTCAGCTTAATAAAATAATTAACACGTTGGCTGCCATATGTCCACTCATATGTGGGTGACGGAGTTATTTGTCCAGGCTTTAAAATGAATTTTTATGTTAGTGTATTCATTGTACCAAATTTGAGTGGGATCAGTAAAATGATCAGTAAATGTAAATGTGAATCAGTGAAAGTTGGAGGACTAGTCAATATCATTTTTATTTCATTAAATAACTTACTTTGATTACATGGAATTTTTGAGATTTCTAGTCTCTAGTTTCTAGTTCCTAGTTTCTTCTATTCCTACGAAGTTTCTTTTTCTATGAAATTCTGAACGAATTTCTAATCATTATAATCGCAAAATGAAGTAGCAGTGCAAGGGGTTAGGTGGGCGTTAAACGTTGACGTGTCTATGTGTACGAAATTAATTTTAGGCCCTACCTCAAAAACCTGAAGGTGACCCCCTCATCTCGATAAAGAAAGCAAAGTGACAGAAAACGAAACCACGCAATTATTCGGATTGTATGAAGTCGTCACGTTACGAAACTTACCTTGCACATTATAAAGCATGCAGCAGAGTGTGATGTAATTAGAAACCGAGTTCTCTTCAGGGCCGCTAAACTATAATATTCAACCACGGGACGTGTGACACTGACGAAAAAATGTTTGGAACAAAAGTAAATCGATATAAGTCCCCTGAGAAGAAACTCGCAGAACATATTTCTTTCCACGAAAAAACATGGTCACCTTAATTTTGTTAATTGCCTAGTATTTGTTATTACAGATCGGCGCGGCTGACGCCAAGACGAATCCGGTAACCTGTTTCACCATGGCTTCTAGTGTTCGAGTAATGAAATAATTTCTAATAATCGTTGCCGAAATAATTTTGTCCGTCTAGATTCGCGTTTTCGCCGACCGTGCGGCGTCCGGTTTGACAAAGACCGATTTCGCTGCATCTTGTCCAGCAACTGTAGCCGTGAAAGTAAGAGGAAATGAATCGCGGCCGTCCGTGGTGCAATCCCGGTTGCAGGGGAGCCGCCGCCGCGCATTTTCCTCGGCCGTGTTCACGTAACTCGTCGCCTTTCAAAATTAATCAGCCGGCCGGACGCGGAGGAAGAGCTTTCAAATTTCTTTCGCAACGAAATCTTGGGCAAGCACACACAGAGAGAGAGAGAGGCGCCCGACCGCGCTTATTCTACATACCGGGCCGGGCAATTAGTCACGGCCGAAGATTCTGGCCAATTACGCGAACCAGGTTGGACGGGGATGCGTATCCAGAGCAGCCGTACGCGATTGCGTTTCGTCGGCCCGATATTATAGACCGAGCCGTTTCTTCGGCGATTTCAAATTTTCTCGAAACCCGACCGCCGAAACGATTGCGCGATATTACTGCGCACCCTCGCGCTCGGACTTCAACCGCTCAACTTCTTTAACACTTCATCCACCGGAAGCCTATCGATAGGCTTCTCAATAATTGTGCCCATAATTCTGAAAGTGGTCTAAGTCATATACTTCTTGGCCCAGTGTTAGCAACGCTAGGTCGTACAAGGTTGCAAGGGTTCGGGAGGCGACAAATCATTGCTCGACAATGCAAAGATGGGGCTTTTCAAGGGTGAAAAGCGTTAGATAAAAGATAAATCTAGCGCGCTCGCTACTAGGCAGGTCTTACTTTTGCGTTTTCCAGCAACATTTTGCATTATTCGCGCGATGCCTGTCAGAGAGGCGATCTGAGAATGCGTGGCCGACAACGTAAACAATGGCGCTGCCGTAGCTTCGGCCATGCGCGCTCGGATCGCCTCTCCGACAGGCATCGCGCGACCGAATAATGCAAAATGTTGCTCGACAACGCAAAAGTAGGACCTGCCTGGTACCGAGCGCGCTAGATTTATCCTTTATCTAGCGCTTTTGACCACTGATAAGGCCCGTCTTTGCATTATCGAGCGATAAATCCGCGCCTCGCGAACTCTTGCAACCTTGTACGATTTAGTGTTGTGTGTAGTTCCTAATTTTCCACCACTTCCAACACCTTCCAAAAACACACCCTTCAACCAATCACAGACAACTTCCTAAAACCACAGCCACATCCGAGCTTTCCTAATTCCTGTACGATTGTAACCAATCCAGAACTGTTTCAAACTCCGAAATTCTAACAGCAAGCCGAGTCTTGCCACATCTCAATAAGGACCAGTTCTCCGGAGGTTGACTCTACATTCATTCACCGTTAAACCATTATGCGACATATTAATTTACAATTTCATTAGTCTTGATTAATGGAAATTTATTATGAACGCGAAGTTTTGTGTACAATTTCGTACCTAAAACGTTGTGTTTGTGTCGCGCATGGAACACCGCAGGCCAATCGCGTTTCCTCGTTCGCATCGCGTGACCGAAGGAGCCTCTGTTCCCGGGACAACGACAGATGTCCCGGCCCATAGATCTTTCTCCAATGACGTCTACTTAGCCATTCTGGCAACACTGAACGTCCCCTTCATCCGCGAATAAGTCCGTCTCGCGCGTCTCTTATTGTCTCGGCGGTCCGTATCCCCCGGGCGGGCTTTGCGATCGTCTGTTACCGTTTCTCCGTGCCACTTATCTTTATTGTACCTAATTACCTCGGCATACCGGCGGCCAATTATCGTTTCGTCGGCGAGGTTTCGTACAGTCGGAGCGCGCCGCGTATTACGCGGGGAGACGCGTATCACGCGACGCGATACGGCCGCGACCGGTCTTCCAGGCCTTCGTGAACGGTGTAACGTTGCCAGAACTTCCTCCGCGCAAACCCGATGCGTTTCGTTCACCGGGGATGCAATTTATATCGCCGTCGAGCATGGAATTGCCGCGGCGGTACCATTCGCGTGAAGGCGATCCCCCGGTCACGTCCGGTGGCACGACCATAAACGAATAAACGCGTAAAACAAAGAATTGGTATTAGTTGTTGCAGAAAGGCCTGATGATGTCATGCGAGGGAATGGAATAAGAGTAAAATACACGTTGGCGACCGTACGCGGTTGGGAAGCGCGGAAAAATACTTCGACTCATCTTCTCGCAAGACGCGCGGATGAAGATCGGCTCACAGATTAGAAAGAAACGAAGAAAGCATCGAATTATGCGGAACTGCAAGAAAAGACGTCGAATTCATCCCGGCAACACGCGGCCAGCCGACTAATCGGGAGACGTCGAGAAGATCAAAAAACGCAACACCCCCTGAGCCAGCACCTTTGAGAAACAAAGGACTGGCCGCGTTATAAAAAGGGAATCAACGGCCCAAACTCGCGCAGTTCAATTTAATCAGTCCGGCCGGTTCAGTTCGCGCGGTTCAAACAGAAATCCATGCGTACAGACATTCCGCTATCCAACACTCGAGAAATAAGTCGCGAAAATAGTTGCGCGAGGCGTCAGCGAGTGTCCCGGCGTCCGGCGGTGCAACTGGCGAGCACCCTCGAAAGCCCACGACTCCGAATTGCGAGCGACCCACAAAAACCAGCCGACTGCCACTCGCGTGCGCCCCCTTCAAGAACACATCAACTCGGTAAATTAATATTATTGTGACAAGCGGAACACTTGTAAGCCCTCTAGCATACGCGCTAGTCATATAAAATCCTTGCTCGCGAAATCGACCTCTAAACATCCGATTCAGCCCCAATTCCCGACTAAACAGAACCTTTGTTGTTTTCGTAAAATCTCGAGTGCGACTCGTTTAGCCAGTCCTCGATTTCCCGAATCGAAGCCGGCGAATGCAGTTAGGAAAACTATAATCCGCCTCATCTGGGACGTGGCAATTATTATTAGTCATTTTTTGGTGGAATGTTCGTGCATTTTTTCGTAATTTTTGGTTGATCAGAACGGAAGAAATAGAGCATAATTTAGGGGTACCGATTTGAAACTCGTGAGTTTTCTTTGGCGGCACTGTCGAGTGGTATGACGAAACATGAATTTGGTTTGGGGGCACGTTTGACCACCTTCTTGTATGAAACGAAAGTTGTTTAATACATCGCTGAAGGGTTAATGCTATTGCTGCAGAGAAATGTTTATTGGAATAACTTCTTCGCGTCTGAATAAGTAAAAATCTAATTGCCTAATGGAGAAACGATGTATTTATGGTCCTCGCGGGGCAATAAAATTAATTCGCACGGTAAAATTCCAGGATCCATAAAACCGCTCTGGCTATACGAATTACATACTGCCATCAAAAAAAAAAGTCAGCCTCTAACGAATCTATTAAAGGCAAGAAGCAATGAATCGCATTATATTTTTATTCCCCCTCGTAAAACCATGAATATTAATTAGATCTCCGATCAGAATCTCTTCGGTGAAGAAATTATAAATCGAAGCGAGCCTGACTTCTTTTTGTCGATGAATCTAGGTTTACGCTAGAAAATGATTAGTTTCGCAAGAACCAGTACGTTATATTTATCTAGGATTACCGTTTTCGTCTGCAGGATGACAAGATTATATGTGTTTGCTTCTAGGGCCCATCAAAGATTGACTAGACGTTCTGTCCGTCGTCTGCTAAAATTTAAAAACAAATTCTTGGCCGTTAATGTAAAATCTGCTTCGCAGATCGAGGTATTAACCCTTTGCACTCGAGCGGCTGATTTGAGTCGGATTCAAAATCAAAGAACTTTCGATAGAAATGAGGTAGAGCGATGAAATATTTTTTAAATCAAAGCTGAAACTTTGTGGAACATGGGAAAAATAAGGAGATTATGGTGCGAACGTTTTTTAACCTTGAGAAAATTCGTTGAACTTGCACAATTTCAAGAAAACAAACAAGAGAAGACTGAGAAAGGGAAAAAGCCACTGAGCCATTTGCAATTTTTAAAAACAGCAAGCCGATGACATCAGACTCAACGAAAAGCTGCACATAGTACTTAAAGGGCCTAAAAGGGACTGCAAGGTTTGCTCTGACCCTAATACGCCTGGAAATATGCGAAACGTAACATATTATTGTGATAAGTGTCCTGATAAACCTAGGATGCATCTTGGACGCATTGTTTTACGAAATATCACAGAAAAACTAATTACAGAGTATAATATTTCTCAAATTTTCTTGTTTTTCGTATAAAAATAAATAAACTGGTGAAATTTTATTATTTGTATACGTTCGTTGGTTTATAAATGATTTTAAAGTACTCGTAGAATATTGTTTAAAAGGTCTCGACTGCAAACGGTTTATAGAGGCAACGATCTCCGACAACATAATCGTCGCGAATAAACATATTCATCGACGATCAAAGCATCGACGCGACGCGCGTCCGAGTGACTCCGAAACGGGGACGAAGTATTCCCGATTCTATCGCAGATTGCGCGAATGATAGATAATGGCGCCGGCATTGTGCCCGTTCTATTCTACTTCTACACCGCGGATAATGTTCGCGCGGCTACGTCGAAGCTGTTGAATGCTATTATCCCAGTTCCCATTAATTCGGCCATCTGGAAAAACGCGAGGGAACAAAACAATGGCGCAACGCCGGTGTGGGAAAGGTCCTGGAGCCGGCAGGACGACGACGACGACGAGCCGGTAACTCGTCCCATTACGCCCGGCCACGGCAAACAACTAATTACCCACCGTCGGTGAAACTTTTCATTCCGAAATTATGTGTGCTCCCCTCTCTCTCTCCCCCTACTTAATCGCGCCGGGTCCATTTCAAATTACGTGCCGACGTTCCCGACTAATCTCCACATGGCCGCCGGCTTATGGCAATCGGGCCGCAGCCTCGGCTCTCCACGGATCCGCGAAACTTCCACTTGCTCCATTTTTATTCGCCACCCTTGTTTTTCAACTTGCCACCCTCCCGGTGATTTTGCTTTTGTCATTCGCAAAGCTCTGTTCTGCGGAAATTAACAGAAAATGTTTCCACCGTCGAGAATATTAATTTTTATCGCGATAATTTTACCGTCCCCGGCATAACAATCCACAGAATAATATCTAATAAGTTTATCCTTTCGTTCTTTAATTTATCTCGAGGAAATAATAACCAAACTGAGTTTCACCGTAAACACAAGATTAAAATTTTATTCGCTATTTACAACAGTTATCTACATTATCTACATTACATTACGTTACGTTACATTCCTACCTGTAAACACAAGAAACGACATTAAAAGCTATTATTATTCCACAATCCTAATCAATTATATTTTGTAATACACGTGGCTTTTCGCTCTTTCAACTACTCTTATCAGCTGTGTCAGTCGGCCATCTTGTTCTACAGCCATGCGCAATACGTATCTAATTCAACATGAATTTTAAAAGGAGTACGATAAATTTACATAACCTTTATCGTACTTCTTTTACAAATAATTAGTGGATCTGTTTCCGGTTGCGAAAGAAATCGGCATGGAAGAAATTTGCCACCCTTGTTTATTCAACTTGCCACCCTTCCGGTGATTCTGTTTTCGTCATTCGCAAATCTCTGTTCTGCGGAAATTAAGAGAAAATGTTTCCACCATCGAGAATATTAATTTTTATCGCAATAATTTCACCGTCCCCTACGTAACAATCCACCGAATAATTAGTAAATCTGTTTTCAATTGCAGAAGAAATCGTAAAAGAACGTAGAATCGTTAATCTCCAGAACGCAATGAACTTAAGAACGAGAAAATAGGATGGCTGGTAAAATGGAAAAAGAAAACAGAAACCAGGAAAAAGTTCATTGCAAATAAATATTACGAACAAAGTTCTGTGAACTAGCAAATCGACCGAATCGAGTAAAATTAGCTTTGCAAATGTTAGCGCAAGCGTGAACGAAGTTCAAATTTCATGAGCATACAAGACACCGTTATTATCCGACGGTGGAGAAAAAAAAAATTCTTGTCAAACAAATCAGGAAGCTGGGCGAGAACCGAGCAGGACCGCCACGGTTGATTTTATCGGCGAGGAAAAGAGCCGATAGTAATTTTCCGGCAGGCGAGCGTGAATAAATCGCGGTAAAAACTGGTTCTTTGGTTAATTGCTGTCCGGGAGAGGAAGTTCGCTCTCCGTCGAATTAGCTCGAGCTACCGATATCCCTTTGCTCCGGCGCGAGTATGTTTGTTCTCGAGTCGAACCAAAAGCGACCGGATCGATCGGCAAAACGAGCGATTTCCACGTGATTCCGGGACTCCGAGAGATTAGCGCAATTAGCGCGGCCGGCTAACCCGAGGTGTGTACTTACACTGTCCAATTTGTCGTGCATTCTTAATCAATGAATGCCCCGCACGCTGGACCGTATTTTCCGTCGTGTAATTACACATCGGCCCGTGTAGACAATTTAATCGTCGCGCGAGCCTGCACACGACTCCCATAAGACACCCGACGCCGCGGAACAAGAGCGAATCGACGTTATGGCGTCATGCAAATTGTTTTCACCGTGCGTCGCTCCTATTTTGAAAGCCTCAACCGTTTCAAAGTTTAATAATTATTTCTGATCTCTCGAGAAATTCCTGTGTCTCTCGAGAAGTTTAAATCCAGGAGAATTCTTGTGAATCTCTTTCTTTGAATTTGTTTTGTAACACTTCTTTTGCATAACGCAACTAACGTTAGTAAAACAAGAGTTCAATGAGAAATTTCAATATGATTTAAAGAGAAGTAAAATATTACACATTTCGTTCGTGCACAGTGTTTTTAAACAATTTTTCGATCTCGTTATATGCGGCCTACAAAGTTGAATTTGTGGTGATTAGGTTAGTCGAGAATTTGAATACTCGATAAGGTTCAAAAGCTGGTTGTTGTCTAAGCTGTCTGTTCGCCGACAGTTGCATAGTAATCGTGTTGACTTTTTCTTCACTTTCATTAATTAACTGACTTCTTCTCGTGCAAAAGAATTTTGTTTGCCAAGCGAACCGCATTGTTAACATAGTAAATGAAAAGCAAATTTTCTGTGTTTCTATTTTTGTCGGTAACCTGGGCACTCTACCTTATCGCGAGTCTACGGAGTCTTGAAACTAGTGTTCCTCCTCGAGAAATTGTATAATTGATTATTTGAGAAATTTGTTGAGAAATTCCAGTATTTCTAGAGAAATTTAAATCCAGGAAAATTCTTATGAATCTCTCATTTATTTTATAACATATTTTCAGAAATGAATTTTCAGTTGACTCAAATTGCATATTTGTACAATACAGTTGCGCTGAAGCAGAAAATATAAATTGATAAAAATGATTAAAATAATTTCCACGAAAAATGAATTTCTAACCTGCTAGTTTTACGATAACATTAGATCAGACTATTAACAAATACTTCCAGAAATCTGTGTTTTTATACACTAACTAAAACAACAGCGATTCTGAAACAAACGAATGATCCATCGAAATGACCATATATTATAATAACTAGATTGAAGATTGTATGCACATTTATTTAACGGAAGAAACAAAAATATTTATCTGGTGCTATCTATTTTGCAATTGACGTTAAACACTGATACTTTGCACAGAGATCCACACTCTAATAATGACCATCGTCACCAGAAATTACTCAATTATACAGTGTTAAAAATTTCTCCAGGCAAAACGACCTGCGCTAATAATTACATTAATAATCACATTCTCCGCACCCCCGTGCAAAAATTATTCCGACAGTACGCGATCGCGAGGGTGTCTAATCAGAGACAAAAAGTAAGTTGAGAATAAAACGTCTGTTTACTTTTCTTTTTTTGTTGAATAACTTAACGAGTGCTCCAATTTTTCTATCAGTTATTGTCTGCGCGAATCGCGTCTATTCCGCATCGATCGTGCCGCGGATAACGATGCGGCTTTTAAGTCCGACACCCGGTAGGACAGCGGGCAATAACATAATTACGGTGTAATTACGCGGATCGACGTCCGACGGGCGAATATTTTTTTCATTTTCCCGTATCGCTGGTCGCACGCTCGCTAATGGATTTTCACCCCGCGAAAGGTACTTTGACCTCGGGCGCCGCGCGCCACCCTCCCGCCGCCCGTTTTCATCCCCTATCCGCAGCGCCCGACGCTGGCTCCGGGGAAGGGTAAACGTCCCCGACAAAAGAAGAAAATAATTGCTGTTCATGGAATCGATACGAGAGCGAGAAAGAGAGAGAGAGAGAGAGAGAGAGAGAGAGAGAGAG
>CM052138.1:16288958-16306378 GCA_028454255.1 Halictus ligatus | reverse complement strand
CTCGGGAACCAGTTCCGAATACGAGGGGAAACAATCGAAACGGGCGTTTTCGAGCAGCATACTGCGGATCCAGGTCCGAGAAAAATACTTGAAAGATAGCCCCTGATGATACGACCTGGAGGCAACACCTGCTCTCGTGATACGCCACGTCGAACGTGTCTTGTACCTGCTGCTATCCGGTCTCTATGGTGTTATATAATACGAAACCGACTCCCATAGCAGACCCCGAGCCGGCGCGATGGTCATGGTGGTTATGCTGGTTACCGGGGTTATGAAGTCTCTCGTCTGGGATGGAAGAAGAGCGCCGAGTACAGGTGGAGTATCGGTACAGTCTGTCTAGGTACCCACCGGGAAACTGGTCAAGCGTGACCCGAGTGCTCGGTAAAATTACCATCTCCCATTTTCGCAGCGACGCAAAAATCATTGGAAGAGACGTATGTATATTTACAATGTGGTATTACAATATCACAAGATGTAATTATGTGATTTAAATAGATAATTTGCAATCTTTGAAGTACAACTGAATATAACTGCAAGCCTTAATATTAGGTTCCGCCACGAACATGTCCATGTTTAGGGGTATAATCGGTAGCCCATTTTACCTAAAGATTCCAAAAGTTCGAGCCTTTCGACGTCATACTTTTCGCACTGGCATATTTCACTTATTCCTCGCGTGCGTTCTCCCTTTTCAGGGACCGTATAATCAGCTCGCAGACATCCTGTTCGCCGCTCGCACCAATTATACCTTAATAATCAACTCGCGGACCAATCGCGAAGAGCATTCACGGAGACTGCTAATAAAATCCCCCATCGAACGAAGACATTCGTCGCGCCACACTATATTTTTACGTATTGCCCGGATCGCCGCTGGAAACCGTGAATTTGCATAAAACACCGACCCGGCTCGAATAATGGCGTCGAGCGTTTCTCGATCGGATCGCGCTAAGTGTCCGGATGCTAATAGCCGATAGCTGTAATTAGGATCCTCGAGGGGCCGCGCCCCTTTCGGACGGCGCGCTATTCAATTTGCTTTCGGATTTGATGGTTCATCCGGTTCAATTGCCGACACTTACCGTAATGGCGGCCGGGGAGTGAAGGTTGCGGGCGCGCGGGGTTCACGGGATATTAGGCGGACCAGAAAAAGAACGCGTTTTCCATTATTGCTGGCGGTATGCTCGCAAGCATGCTCGGGGGGGGGGGGGGGGGGAACCCGAGTGGAACGGCTCGAACGACGCCGAAGAAGACCGTGACACGTGGGCCGGGAACCAAGAGGGGACACGCACGGCGTAACCTCACCCCCTCCACCCCCCACCGCCACCCCCACCATAACAGGATACCGATGTTAAGCACTTCCGTGATGTATCGCGTGTCTCCTTTGTCTTCCAGCGGTTCCGAGGGAATTTATTCTGTGTTTAAGGTGGAATGGTAATGACGATAACGACCGAGCTGAAGTGTTTCAGCGGGCCCCTTGATCTCGCCGAGATATCGCTAAACGGCCGTTTGCTATACTACACTTCGGTGTTAAGCCTACGATAGGAAGCCCCGAATCGAAGCTCATTTCGACACGAGATTCCTCCGCTTGTCCCCCGTCAGGTTGATACTCGTCGATTCCCGCGGATCTCTTCCGGGATAACAATTCATCGCGAGTCTGATGAAATATTTAATGAGGCACTGACGATTGCCACCTATGGAATAATTTCGAAAGTACGACGGTGGTATGCAGAGAAATTTTCGCAAGGAAAAGTTGCAGGGGAAAACGGGAGCCGGATGTTGCTAGGCGAAGTCGCTTAGGAGATGCGAAGGTCACCTTTGCTTGTTTAGTTACGAATGCTATGTTTTGGTACTTGCTTTCTGACCGCGACTATTCGGACGAATTCAATGTGGAGTAACGTTGGTTAATAAAGGTCGTAACAAAGGTCATTTGAATAGAAAACAAACTTACGTTGTGTTTAGAAAGTATGTAAATATTTTGACGGATTCGACGCAACAAGGCTCGAACATTCCAATCGCCATTTTCACGAAACGTTAGTTAGATAGAAGCAGGTCTAGTAGAGTATTTCTAGAATTTTACGGAGAAACTACAGTGTCACTGGATATTTGTTTTCGGAACGAAATTCCAGCGAAAATCATGCTATGTTTTGGTACTTGTTTTCGGTACTTGTTTGGATTCGATGCAACAAGGTTCGAACATTCTAATCGCCATTTTCGCGAAACGTTAGTTAGAAGCAGTTAGGTCTAGTCGAATATTTCTAGAATTTTACGGGGAAACTACAGTGTCATTGGATATTTGTTTTCAGAACGAAATTCCAGCGAAAATCATGCCATGTTTTGGTACTTGTTTTCTGATCGCGACTATTCGGACGAATTCAATGTCGAATAGCGTTGAGCTATTTGCAGGTCAACAAAGGTCATTTGAAGACAAAACAAACTTACGTTGTGTTTAGAAAGTATGTAAATATTTTGACGGATTCGACGCAACAAGGTTCGAACATTCTAATCGCCATTTTCGCAAAACGTTAGTTAGAAGCAGTTAGGTCTAGTCGAATATTTCTAGAATTTTCCAGGGAAACTACAGTGTCATTGGATATTTGTTTTCAGAACGAAATTCCAGCGAAAACACTCCAGCGGAAAGAGCGTGGAGTACAAGCCGGAACGTTTCGGTGACAAGCGACTACAGGAAAATAGAAAAATATGTTTTTCTCGACGGGTTTTCCAACGTCGAGCGTTTCCCATCGAGTCGCGAAACGAACTCTCTTCCCCTCTCGAACGCTACGTAACAATCGTGCTCAGCTCGCGTGAACCGCGAGGCGGTTCGTGAAAATTCATAAACAAGTTTTCAGCGAAGGTTATTAGTCTCAGTAGAAGGGACACGCGCGCGGTTACGAGGCACGATTTTCTCCCTCGAGCGTGCTCGTTTTCCCTCGCGTGTTCTCGAACCGTAGAAAAATCGGCTCGAACCGACGCGTCGCGTCGCGTCGTCTCCGGACCCCTCTCTCTCTCTCTCCTTTTTCCGTTGCACGATTTCACAACCGGTGAAACGAAAACGACGGCCAAACCAGATCGTTCCCGTGATCTCGAGGCGGATCTCCGGGAGGATCCTTGACGAACAAGGCCGCGTTATGGCGTGTGTGTGGTGTGTGTTCCGAAATTTTAGACACTCTCGTACAACCCCAAGAAATAACGAAGAATACATTGCGCACACCGCTTCGAGAAAAGCCGTAAAGATAAGCAGCGACGCGATCGGGTTGCATGCACGGAATTGCACGCAGAAGTTTGTAGAGGTCAATTTCACCGGGCCGTGGTGGGTTCGGCGTTGACCTTGGAAACTTTTCGACGTCGACGCGACGGTTCCGGAAGAGTGCAAGAGCCAAACGAACGCAGAGATTAGATATTAGATTCGCGAGTCAGGAGTCAAGGTGTGCTCGTTAGTTACGGCACACGCAACATGCGTGTCTCCTACTTGGATTCCGCATCAGCGCTCGCCTACCCTCCCCGTCATCGATACTAATCACTGCCGTGGCATCGGTCAACGAAAACTTCAAATTAACATCTGCAGTTTCACATCGCATTCGATTGGATTAACCCTTAGATTAGTGCTTTATTCTCATTCTAAAACGAAATTTTTCTTCCGTCTTAGAATATTTTCACTTCGCTCATAAGTATCGACTACACTTTCAGCTGGTTTCAGTTTTTTATTATACTTATTTATAAAGTTATTAATATTTGTACACGATCGATAATTCAGAAATTATGTTTACAATTATAAGACTTCATTGAGGATTTTATTATGGTTCTGAGTGAGTCCCGATGGTCTTTTTGGTTTCATTATATTCTAGAATTCAGATTATTAGAAGCTAATAAAGTTTGCTTTCGGATTGTCCAGATTATAGCTAATTTAGTGGATTAGATTAGATTATAGCTAATTTATAATAGCTAATTTATTATAATAGTTAATTCTAAATTGCGTTTAGAAGTATCTTACCTGCGCAAATTAATGGTAACAATTTAAAAATATTCTTGAAATACATAATCTACTTATTAAAACGTTTCGCGATCTACATATTTTCTATTAAAATAATAATTTGCATCATTTTAACATAATTCACGTGTACAAATACATTTTCCACGATTTTTCAAGGGTTTCCGATAATCTCAGGAGAAAAAGGTTCGAACAAAAGATCAACAGTATTCAGACGTCTACAAATTTCAATGCATAAAATTTCGGAGAAAAATTTTCTTTTCACAAAAAGTGAGGATCAACTTAATTTTTTCACTGTCAAGATAAATGTTTGATTTCGTAACGTTATAGCTGATGTTGAGACGAATTCAACGACCTACTACATTACGGCATTCAGCCTGTATACAGGGTGGTCCGTTTAAGTAAGAACACCTAAAAATCTCTTCAGGTTATTGTGATGCAAAAAATATTTGTTACATAATGTGCAGCACGGTGTCAATGGACCAAATATCTGGCTCGAATATTTTTTATATTCTCGAAATATCGAGCCAGATATTTGGTCCATTGTTCACATTACGTAACAAATGTTTTTTGCATCACAATAGCCTGAAGAGATTTTTAGGTGTTCTTACTTAAACGGACCACCCTGTATAACGCTGAAATAATTTCTTCCGGCTTTTCGGGCCAAATGCCCCACTGTGCGACGATGCTTTCGACCAACGATCTACTTTGATTTCATTCTATCGATTCTTACTTTTTTCGTGCAGGACCGAGAACTCGAAAGTTCGCAGGAACCAAAGTTCCTAGGAAAGTTCCTAGGACACCCTGTGCATCGGGCGCGACCGTTTCGCGTTTCCCTCGACGGTGACATTATCCGCGGAGCCGATCGCGGCGACTGCAATTCCGGAGCGCGGTGAAACACGCTTCTTCGGGAATCGTTCCCGAAGACGTGTAAACACGTCAGGGTCCGGCCGGTAACGCTTGCAACAGTTGCGTGCAGAAACGGATGCGCCGAACCGCGTGCATTTTCATGCGGATCGTGATCATAATTGGTTCTAACCGTGCGATGGGATCGAAGTCGGAAGTGGCCGGCGCCCGAGGAAACCAAAAAATAAAAAAGAGAAAAAAAGGTGGGAGCTGGAAGAAAAATTCGGTCCGCGTGATACGTGCGAAACGGAAGCTGAAACGCGAATAAAATCGGCGTGAAGAGAGCCTCGTTCGTTGAAGCCGCTAATGTTCCTCGCCGTTTCACAGTCAACCGAGCGCTTACACCGTTTGTTCAACATTAGCCGGCGCTGGCAAAAAAATAAAAGAGAAAAACGAGATGATCGCGTCGCGTTTTTCTGAGGTGCCTAAGTGTCGACGATACGACGGTTCCCACGGCCACGGGATATTGCGCGCATCATCTCCGCGCTGTTTACACTGCGACCAGCTTCCGATGGCAAAACATCCGCGAAAAAAACTGTACCCTTGTAACGAACTTCTGGACCCAGTAAGTTCAGATTCTTCCTCCAACGGTTCCAACACTGTTCAAATGATGTTCGTCTATGATTTTTGCGAAATTCTGCGCCAAATGTGCCGACGACTGTACCAGTGTTTGTCTTACGATTGTTATTCGCCGAACATATTTTCTAACAAAAGATTTAAGACTCGTGAAACTGATTCTGCTGAAAAATCTCTTTTAGCTTGTAATAGTAGCAACTTCTCTTTTTATTTCTGTTATGTATATTATTAGCTCTCCCTCTTTTTCCAATTTAGTTGGTGCGTCTACTATTAGTTTATTTGAGATAAGATATTTGTTAAGATATTAGAAAGTAAGATAATTTTAAGATAGGTTAAGGTTAATACTAATTAAATTACTCTGATTTTGTAAGAATCTGTGGGGTTGATATTTGGCACTTAATGTGTTAAACATCTCAAAAAAAAAAGATAAAAAGATTTTTACTATGATTTTGACTGCATTGCACAGTTTACCCTAGTCAACTAATTGTTCTACTAAAACAAAAAATCCAAGAGGTATGATACAAGAGGTATGAAACAAGAAATCGTTGGTTTAACGTGACTATTTTTGAAACAGAAATTCAAAGACAACTGATTATCGCATAACGTACTTAGTATCAAGCATCATACAACTTTTAGCACTTTCTCTGCGATTTCAATCAAACATTTTTCTCGCGTTACGCAGCGATCCAATTGTTCTAACTTTTCAGAAAAATCGAAGTAGTATGCTCCAATATTGACAATGTCATGCGATTTTTAATTGCGTATAAATACTCATGGGACTGGCCGTAATACGATTGGTGTAGAGGCTAGCATAGCATGCAGCGGGTATAGTGGTTCAGCGGATCGTTTCTTCCGCGGAGGATTTTCACTGTCGAAACAGCTCGGGCACCGTAACGGTGGTTTCGTAAGGTCTCGTTCGAAATGATACCGGGCATGAAACGTGCAGACGTGACTAACGTTGTTTCATTAACGGCGGTGCCGCCTTTCTTTCTCTCACGCTGCCGTTTGATATAGTAATTCCTCTCCGACGCGGCGGAGGACGTGGGAGTTCAGTTCATCGGGCGCGTCGTCCTCCGCTGCAGCACGCCTAGCGCGCCTCGCTACCATCGCTGCCGACTATACTGAATATCGCTGCCGACTATACTCTGACTACCATCGCTGCCGACTATACTGACTACCAGCGGCGCTACCCTGCCATCTGCCGTGGCCAGTCATGGGTCAGCGAATCCAAGTTCCTAGTCACGAATCCGAATGTACCGGTGGGCGTCAGCTTCTTCAGACCAGACTCGCGTTCACGTGATACCAGGAAGCTGTACGGGCGCAACAAGTTTTCCCGCGCGAATTATCCTACCGCCAGCCAATTTCCACGAGGCTCTTTTTATCGACCGATCGCGGACATCCGTCTTGATCTCGAAGTTCATTCTGCTCTTCAATATGTATCTTCCACCATTGTGCCTTTGATATCTGATATTCGATTGCAACGTACATCCGTTCGATTATTGTCAATACAACACCAAAATCGTTTTGCAATACCTGTTGGCTGGTTCTTGAACACTTTGTCATCCTAAAACCAAATCTGAAAGCAGAATTGCCCCATCGCGCAAAGTTTTCGAAAAATTTTGGTTTTTGTAAACATGCCGGATATTGTGGGAGATAGAGGGAACTCTCCTCTACATATTCATATGGTCAATTAAATTTTTATGTACTTCCTAATAGTTGTAAATGGTTGTTAAAGTTTGAAAATGTGCCGACGCGGGTACTTTGTGCGCTCTATTTTTGTATTTATGTGAAAAATCCTTTATCCAGCAGGAATTTACTATAGAGAAATGCATTCTACAGACATTTCTGGTAAGGAAACCATTCACGAAAAGTATTTGGTTCCCTTAGTGTACGAGACGATTAAGAAAATAGTCCCATTCACATCGTGTTTGGACTTATTTTAATCGGAAGAATCTCGAATGTCACCGCATAGAGTCCACAATAGATCCAGACCCTCCGGCCGAGGGTTAATCTTTGAAAACGACGTTAATAATCTCTTTAATGCACCTAACATAAATATTGGCACGCGTACGCCCCCGTGAAACCCAATGCCACTCTCGTAAATTCGGTGATGTAATCCTCATTGACAATTACATTTATTCTGGCCATCCCGGGGGGCATGAAAATATAAAATGGTTCTAACCCGGGGACGATCATCCTTCTGGGAACAGTTTTAATCTATTTTATATGGAACAAGAGGGGCGGAGGGTGATTCTTGTTGCGAGTGACTCATTTCTATCGATCTCCACGAATGTCGGAGGCTGGAAAACAATTCGAATTTCTCTCACTTAGTTTTCACTTTGGAAATTCTGTACACCACACTTTTACCTTCTTCCGAAATGTTCCATAAACTCACCATTAACACTAGAACTGTCGAACCAGTCAAAATGACTGGTGGACGATTTTTATCTTCCACGATTAGTGAAACCATGAAAACGTCTGCACGAGAAATGTTTTAATATATCTCTTCTTTGGAGTACATGTCACCATAAAAATCGTATGAACCCTGAGCAAATTCAATCTTGCTGTTATTATAAAGGGGTAAGTCTAAGTCACGTTTAGGGCCTTGTAGTTCTAGTGTTAAAAACGGTTTTACCCTCTTCTTTTCTTATTGTTGACACCACAATAACGGAGAAAAATTGTTTTTCTTTGTCACCGGTTCATTGCAATTGAAATAGAAAAATTTTATTTCGCGCAATGATCCCGGCAATGACTGACGATCCTTTCAGGATGCTTTAGCAATCGGAGCAACGCGTCTCAACGTAGGCACACCTTGTCCGCGCGGAGAAGGAGTTAACGAAAGAAAGTCTTCGCGTAAACATCCGGAGGGCGCGCAACGGCGAGGCTGACCCCCGGTTATAAATAACGAAATTTTCGTCGAGATCCGTTCGCATTCCTCGCGTCGAGTACGCTCGTCTAAAACGAGCTTTAAATCGCCGCGCGAAAAGCTTTTTTAATTTTCCGGCCTGTACATCACTGTCGCGTTGCGTTAAGGAGGGAACCGATTTTCTATTTGCTCGTATAGCGTCGTCCTCCGATTAGTCGGACGCGTTCGGCTATATCTTCCTCGCGGCCAACCCCCCACCCCTTTCTATCTTTATCTGAGGGCGCATCCTCGAACGCGAAACGCGGCGCGCCTATTTTTCTTAACGTTTTTATTTCTCCTCGGTCGCGACACTTTTATTTATCCCCGGGACTGCCCCCTCGTGACGCTCTATTTTTCATCCCTTGTTTCTCTCTCGTCCTTTTTCCCCCTCTCGCCATTCTTCTCTCTCTCTCTCTCGCTCGCTCGCTTGCTCTCTTTCCCTTTTTCTGTCCTCGACGGGCTGAAAATACGAGCTTCGTGGCCGGACGGTCATTGTGTCGAGGAAACTGTAGTTTTGCGACTACGCGAGCACGAGTCGCGAATACTTAAGGGATCGTGGCCGAACAGGGGTTGAATTATGAATCGACCCTTTTGCAGCGCCGCACAGTGGGTAATTTGGACAAAATCGGATTCAAAATCAAGGGACTTTCGATAGAAATGCGGTAGAGCGATGAAATTTTGTTTAAATTAAAGCTGAAACTTAACTAATGAAATAATTTTTTCGTTGAAATGATTGGATGGCCCGTGATCGCACCGGACCAACGACAATTAACACGTTAAGTGCCAAATATCAACACCAGAGATTCCTACAAAATCATAGTAATTTAATTAATGAAACCAAAACTGGGAATTAGAAAACTAGATCGAAGCTCCCTGGATCCTGTGCAGTCGATAGAACTGGTGTTTTCGACAGGTAAGGGCGCCGCCATATTGGTTCTTAGTGACGTTTGCGCGTCGCTTACTGAGCTGGTTAGGATTGGGAGTAGGGAGTCGCCACTGCAAACCAATGTGGCGGCGCGGTCGTCACTACAAACCAATATGGCGGCGCCCTTACGTGTCAAAAATACGCAACTTTTCCGCGGGACACTCTGTCCTTTTCAAGGACCAAATAAATAGACCTCCGAAGCAGTTGTTCGGTCTCCGTCGGTTCTTCTACGATCCATGTTCACCCTTGTATGTTTTTCTTTACTTTCGTGCAAACAGCCTGTGTACCATAAATATTTCTTCTAAATAGTACCTTCGCGAAATAAACTTCGCATGAACAAACAGAGTGTGGTTAGGTTTTCGTGTTTATCTTATTGTCGCACCTGCCGCCTCAACATCGTGCATGCCGGATATATCCGGTGTTAAAACAGAAATGTTTTCGAATCGGGGCTCGATCGTTCTCGGCCTCGTTCAAACGGAAGTTCGAAAATCTTCGAGATCCAGGTGGATCTGGAGGTCGCGGGTGTTCACAAAGGGAGGAGGAACGAGCATAACTGGCCATGGTCGTAGATCGCGTATCAAGGGAAAAGCTTAAGGTCCGTTGGGGGGCTCAATCGGTGCGCGATAGGATCGCGAGATGTTTATCTCGATCGCGCAATTAACCCCACGGCTAACCGTTGCGCACCGCGGCGACGTAATTGCGGAGTATCCGAAGACTCGCGCCGGCCCACGTGCGCAGACATAATTAGGAATTTGAGCGGGGAAGGCCACGTGATATCCGGCGACGGTGCATCATGGACCGACCGGGATAGAGGATCGCGGTTTGTCCGTGCCAGGAAGTGAACCACCGGGGTCTGCAACACGCGGAACATCCGCCGGTGAATGAGATTACATTTGCATGGTCTTGGAGGATCTAGATCCTGGTTCGCTCGCTCGCAATGTATACTCTTTAAGCTGGATCAAGGATCAGAGTACCCCGGGTGCGCTGCCGGGTAAGTGGATCAACGCTGATGACGCTGCATGCGCGCGCCACGGTCGAATGAATCTTGCTGAGCTGGCCACGTGTCGGTCGGCTTGCAGAAGTAATCATTCAGATCAGTGTGTACACAGTGTCCGGTGTAAAAACTTTCGATATCTTCGGTGGATCGATTCTGGACTCTATTGTGCTCAATTATTTCCTGACCTGGGCTAAGCTAGGAATTAATTGTTCAGTCGTGAATTGCGATTTCTACGAGCATTGATTATGTTCCTGATACTGGGACGCGTGATGTTGCATAATTCGCAGGAACTGTTATAACCGCGAAAGAAAAAAAAGTTATGGAGTAACAAGTGTTGATTACAGATGGTGATTACGAGTAGCCGAAAATTGTTTCTCTGGTTAGTAAATGTGACAGGAAATTTGGAAAAACTCGTGTTTGGCACGTTAAACTTTGATTGTAGCGTTCTGCCGTTTACATTACTTTATAAAAATATCAAGAACGCTCTGACCACAGTTTTAGCAATATTTTTAAAGCAATATATACCCAAAGAAATAAATTTGCTAAATAATTTCTCATATATGCATCCTTACAATCGTAATAATTTTAAATTAAAAATAGTAAAACTACACCCCTAGAGGTCCCGCTAATCGTTTTGTTCTGTGAATTATTTCGTTCATATTTTCTGCAGATTATCTTAAATTTCAATAGTATTCGACCTTGTATCAATGATTTTCATCGTAGAAAACTGTAGGATGGTTATCCTCGGTCCCTGACAATTTATGCAAAAACGAAAGAGGGTTAGTGGAACGAAGAACCAATAAGCTGTCGCTGAAAGCGAAAAGCACCGGCCGTTGTAAACATAAAGGAGCAACCAGAACAAACTTGCTCGGTTTACGACACGTTCTCGCTACCCTACTTTCACGCGGGGGAAAAACCGTTTGAAAACCTCTAAAGTACAGCCGGACAATAAAAACGCGGGTTAACGTATTGACTTGCGAAGCGGTGTCCAGTTACCAATATTAAGTTTTATCGAGATGATTGCTGAACAATTTCTGAATAAACAGAACCTTTGTTGTTTTTGTTAAATCTCGGAAATCGCGAAAAAGGAAAGAAAGCTTCATATTTATGTATGAGAGCGCGCCTCATTTGTCATCCTAAAACCAAATCTGAAAGCAGAATTGCCCCATCGCGCAAAGTTTTCGAAAAATTTTGGTTTTTGTAAACATGCCGGATTATGCGGGAGATAGAGGGAACTCTCCTCTACATATTCATATGGTCAATTATATTTTTATGTACTTCCTAATAGTTGTAAATGGTTGTTAAAGTTTGAAAATGTGCCGAAGCGGGTACTTTGTGCGCTCTAAAATCTCGAGTAAAACTCATTTAGCCAGTCCTCAATTTCCCGAAGCGAAGACGGTGAATGTAGGTTCGAAACTAAACATTATCCCCAGAAAACCATCCCCAAAAAATAGTCCGCCCCATCAGGGACGTAACAGATCGAACGAACCCCCTCTGCTCTGTTTGTTTTCCCATCTTTTCGAAAAGAAAGGAAACCGTGCGACGATTATTTTTGAGCAACGCGAGCAACGGTACGATGAAGGAAAAAGGAAAGAAAGCTTCATATTTATGTATGAGAGCGCGCCGGTAAAGGGTACGATCTAATATACAGTCAATGAATGATTTATAGAACGGTATCTGCTTTTTATCCGAGAGAGTTCCAAGCTGTCGTGCTGCGGGCACCAGTTGCGCCGAGATTGGTTGCCGGAGGATGCAAGCCGTTCCGTGTAATTGCGACCATAAACATAAAGGCTGTTTAAGAAAATTCATCGCCACAATAAGACGCCACACCTCACTGTAAAGTAGACAATGCGATCGCTTGCCAAAACAAGATTTATAAATAAGCGGAGCTTCACGAGCTTCGATAAATTTTCTGTAATTTCATTTTCTGATTCGAAAACTTAGGGTATCGGAGTTACTCTGCACATCTTTGTGCCAAACAAATATGTCTCGGTCAAAAATGTTCCTAAATTTTTAATAGAAACCTCAAAAAATAAAATCAAAGTAAGTTATTTAATGAAATAAAAATTGAAAAAAATTAAATGTACGATACCGAGTGGTCCTCCAACTTTCTTGCATTTTACAGACCCTAGTTAAATTTGGTACAACAAATATATTAACGTAAAAATTAATTTTGAAACATGCACAAATATTTCCGTCAGCCACCTATGGGCAACATGGCGGCCAACGTGTTAATCACAGTTTACGCTCGACACTATTGTCCGATCCGAGCCAAACAAAACCGAAGTTCAAACCGGACATTGAGCGACTCGATTAGGTTTTTCGCGGTGACATAACGGGTCAATAAATCCGCGAGAATTCGAAGCGGGTTTGCGCAACAACGATCGACGACGTCCGTCGTCTGCGTTTTGTTTTGATCCGCGAACTATGCGTTTTCACAACGGAGATCTATAAATAGCGGACGCTGTATCCTGAGATCATCGAAACGGGATCATCGTCCGAGTTCTCGTCGCGTGAACGATGTCAACGGGAAGGCTCGCAGGCATTGTGACGTTTGAAATTGGCGCGACGCAATTATAGTTGCCGCGGCCCGGTGCGCGTATTTATGGCGGAAAGTTTTGCAATTGCGCTTTATATATATATAAAATGTCCGTGCGCCGTGGACTTATGCAACGCGCGCGCGGATGATGTAATCAGGGCTCTTTATCAGTAGGACGAGTTATCCAAATCGAAATTCAGGTTGGGTAACGTTTGCCGGGTGTTTCACAATGGGTTCGCTGAAAACCGGGCTCGCCCGGCGAGAATCGCGATGACCGGCGATATCGCGCGGCTTAGGCCAATTTCCCTTTTCCGAAGTCCGTGAAAGTGCTGCCTCCTGCGCGGCGATCCTCGTCGTTAGCGGAATTAGTGGAACGCTGCGCATATCGCCGCGCGATCGTTAATTACCGCGAGCAATCGATCAAACTTGCACGCGTCGAAAAAGGCTCTTCGAGAAACTCTCGAGGAATCTCGTCGAACCACGAAGAAATTGTGGACGTCCAGAGAAATTCTCGTCCTCTGATTGTACAACAAAATGTGCCCGATACAGTGAGATTGTAAACACATCTATACCAGTCGAAATAATTAATCGATCTTTTTCATTATTACATCCCTTCGTCAAGTAAAATAACATCTTTGACAGATGAAAGGGTGACACGCGTGATATGCGTGAGTTTTGCAAGGAACCGAATAACACTGCTAGATAATTTATAATTATGTTATTTACATCTTTTCGATATATATTCCGCAATGAATTTTTGAAGTGACTTTTTTTAAAAACGAAGAAAAACCATTCGGTGTAACTTTGTATCGCGTTATACAAGTTTTAATGCTTAACCTATGGAAGTGAAAACAACTTGAGGAGCAGATCAAAAGATTTCAAAATTTTGGTTTCTGTTCACGTCGCAACAATTATGAATCTCAAAGGTATATATTTTCACCGATTTACGAGGAATATTGTTATGTGAACAGTTTATGTTATGTTGCAGAAAATTCGTCACGTTCGAGCACTGCTTGCAGACAAAATCATAGCTCACCTAAATTTGGGCTAGAATTCAAATGAACAACTTAAGATCTGTCGCATCTTTAGAATTTGTAGACTCGATTGTACCGTCGATAAATTACCAACTTTATATCGTAATAATTGGACAGTAAAAATGGAAAATTAAACGGAGAAAGAGCTTTCTTGCTGATCAAGAAATGTCCTTCTTTTACTCTGCACAATGTTTTTCTGATACGAAAGTATTCGCAGTAATGTTTCATGGAATTGTTGGGTATAATTTACCGAGCCTACGTGGTAATTTACTCGAGTAATTGATTGCAAAAAAGAGCATCTAAGAATATTAATTTATCATTAGCTTGTTAGCATTATTAAAAAGAGGAAAGAAATTTTCACCTGGTTTCTCTTACTTGCGATCGGGCCAAACAATTTTTATCTCTCGCTGAAATATCCGATGTAGAATTATCACTTCTCGCTGAAATATCCGCAGTCTAGTTATTACTTTTATTAGTTTCTAGTAGGTAATTCGACGGCGAACTTTTCTGGAATGAATCGCGGAAACTGCAATCGAGGAAGTTCTCGTTCTCTCTAACAAAAGTTCGGTTTTACTTCGCAGAAAGATACAAGTGTACTCAAACTTCTCGAATATTTTATGATGCAACCCGCCGCCGGACGATCGAGCCTTTCGCAAGTCGGATCGATTAACCATCCTCTCGAGATTTTTTATATTATTCCTACTTATTCCACTTGATCGATGCTGAACGTCGTTAACTCGACTCTCTCAAAATCTGTTGATCAGCTCCCGTAATGAGCACAGACAATTTTTATTTCGCCCGCAGTTTACCGATAACATTAAAATCAGAATTAAAGCAATAATGTATCGATCGTTTGATAGATTACGCTCAGCAAGAATTTTATGCCTTTTAAGTTAGTTCTTTTCGGTATAGCAGTCATTGAAAATTATACTGAAAGCGTCCGATGAATAATGTTATCGATGGTTGCTCTTGATCGACAACAGGAGATTTTTTTAGGACAATTTTTGGGCACTGAATACTGTTATTTTTAACCAAAAAGTATCGATATTTTTTAATCTTTCTTTCTTCGTATTTTGTTCTTCATATTTCCTGTAGATTACCTTAACATTTCGATAACAATAAAATTCTTATTAACGATTTTTACCGTAGAAAATCACGCACCGTTTTCGGATCACCATTATTTTTGGTATAGATCTAGCGTTCGCAAGATCCATGTGGAGAATCGTTTGTTTTCGCGAAACGGGTAAAAGCACGCGAGACCGAATTCATGCCGGAGCGCGACGGTTATTATAATATTGCAATTGTGCGTGATTCACGGCGCCGCTCCGGGATGTGTGATCGCTTAATGCCGAGGTATGTTAATGCGTCGCGTTTCGTGGCTCCTACGCTGTTGGCAGATTAGAGACGAATTGCTGTAATATGCTCCATTATGGTTCACTATGGGTAGACGGGCATCGTCTAAGGCTGACACAATTCCTAACACGATAATCGTCGGTAAAGTGGTGCATATTTACATCGGGATCTAACCGCGGTCTCGCATTCCGTCAGACGGATACACACGCGCGCGCACACATTTCCGTGGAAGCCTCGCATGCGATCGGAACATTTTTTTACCAGGACAGAACCGCCGTCATTACGCGCTATTTACTCCGCGAAATGAGGGGATGCGCGTAATAAATAGATTTCTATCTTTCCCGAATGGCGAACAAGAATTTATACACTCGAGGAAGCCGAGGCTCGTTAGCCTCTCGAGGATCTTTTCACTGGTCTGGAAATCCACTGTCCTTCTTCGTTCATTCTGTTCCACGAGCGTTGCAGATTCCGCGTTTCACATGTTCGAACCTCAAATCGACAATTTAGTTCTTTTTCGTTTTTCGCAATCAGGGTTTTCACCCTTTCAGTGACTTATGACTTCGAACGAGCTCTTGACCGGCGACAAAATATTCTTATACAAGGTCTAAAACTTGGGGGACGTAAAACCATCCTTTATCGGTAATGTAGTCACTCTACCTTATCGCGAATCTACGAAAACCGGGCCCAGCGGCAGCCATCTTGTGACGTCGTACTTGCTTCAGAATCTTCTGCCGAATATTACAAAGTACTCTACGATCAGGTAGAAATTCGCAATTTGGGCTCCATACAGACGTAGATTGGACTTTTAGGAAACATAATTGAGCACTTCTAAACTGCTCATTGCAATGTTGAAGCGGCAGTTTGTCTAGATTTTGACCCTTGCGTAATCTCGGCAGCTCCTGACCGGAGCGCACTAGATTGAACCTTCCTCTTTCGAACGAGCCTTCCTCTTTTGACCAGCGACAAAATATTCTCATATAAGGACGAAAAGTTAAAGCAAGTAAAAGCATTTTTCGTCTAATTTTGTCGGTAACGTAGTCACTCTACCTTACCGCGAAGACCCGGCCATTAAGAACGCGTTCAATCGAGAGATTAACACTAGATTTATTTTATTTTCCGTCATTTTTACGGGTTCTAGTATTTTTAATTTAATATTATTCAGACTCTATGGACGCATGAGAAATTATTTAGCAAATTTATTTCTTCAGGTATACGTTATTTTTAAAATGTTGCTAAAAATGTGGGTAGCTCGTTCTTCTTGACGGGTTCTAATATTTTTAATTTAATATTATTCAGACTCCATGGACGCATACGTGAGAAATTATTTAGCAAATTTATTTCTTCGGGTATACACTATTTTTAAAATATTGCTAAAAATGTGGGTAGCTCGTTCTTCTTGACGGGTTCTAATATTTTTAATTTAATATTATTCAGACTCTATGGACGCATGAGAAATTATTTAGCAAATTTATTTCTTCGGGTATACGTCATTTTTAAAATATTGCTAAAAATGTGGGTAGCTCGTTCTTGTTGTTTTTATGAAGTAACGCAAAATGGTCGCTTTTAGTTTCTTCGTAAATCTAGTGTTAAATTGGTAAAAGCACAGAGTGAAAGCTGTCACGAGCCAGATCCGTTTTCTTATGGAAAGTACCGTCACAGCGAGTTGATGATCTGCATCCTGAATGACTCCGAATCTCGCACGGAGGCCGGCGAATTCGGCGAAACGTCGCGTCGCGTCGGCCAGTGTGTCTCGGCCGGCTGGATTTAAATTCAGGGAGAGCGACGAACTCTCGCACTTTGTCAGGATTCAAGGCTGCCCCGTTCGCGGCATTCACGGATTCGTCACACTTCAGTGTCAACGGCCTTCCCCCCCGCGGTTTTATTTTTGCACAACCGTCATTAAAGCTAGGCAAGCTCTTTCTTTTCCACCGCGATCGATCAGTAGGACGATCTCGCCGGTGATCGTTCACGTTACCACCCACGCAACGCATGCCTATTCACCGTGTCCACCGGTCGCTCGCCGATGCTAGGCGGTTTCCGGGATTTCGAGAACACCTTCTCGAGTATCGTAAAACCGATTTTACTACGACTCGACGATTCCTCCGCGATGATTTGCTTGCTTCGTGGCGTTACACTTCAAGAGTCAATGAATATCGTCAATGACAAAGCTGAATGGTCTGTATATTTCGAAAAAAAGAATGATCAC
>CM052138.1:16206226-16279946 GCA_028454255.1 Halictus ligatus | reverse complement strand
AATGTGTCTTAGGGGAGCAGTGTTCCCTCGATATATGTCTACAACACGGAAAATATGAGATCGTGTAAACCGCGTGAACAGATGTAACCTGTTGGTCACGCGAAAGAAAGTTTTTCTCGCGAATGAATAAGAGCAACTGTACCGTTCACCCCTATTTATTACCGGGACAGGGATCACGAGTTATGAAACGCCCCGTACACCTGTGGTTCCTGTAGGTATTTGTCCGGTCGTATGTTACGCGTTTAAAGGAGCCCGCACGGTGAGCACATATCGGGGAGCCCCGTTCGAGGGAAAGATCGAAGCCTGTGTGCACGCCTCCGAGGGCAGAAGTCAAATATTTCCGTGCTGTCCGTGACGAGGGGTCGAAGGCGGACCCTCACGCACAACCGCTCAATGGAAACACGGAATGGTACCGTTCTGGACGATCCTCGATCAGGGAACGCAACTATTTGTTTCAGTAAATTAAGTCGGGGATTCCGTGAGTCTCTTTTTTGAAACTACAAAATTTAACTTTTTCTCTTAATTCAACGCGTAACAATTTGCGTGTAGCGTCTCTCAAAAATTAGCACTCGAATGACGACTAAGAATTGCTGTATCGTTATTCAAAATATTTTAATAAAATTTTCGTATGTACAACATGAAAAATATAAATATAGAAGGGAAATATTTTGGGTTGGAGAGCACGTTTCGTTTTGGAGTTAAAATAGCTTCGAGTGCAAAGGGTTAACTTTTCAATTTTTATTTCGTTAAATCGCTTCGATCTCACAGAATTGGTTAGGCTGTTGGATAGACGGACGGCATTAAAAATCTAAAAGTGAAATATTAAGTAAATCCATTTTGTATTCGTGACAAACCAGTTAGGTGGATTAGTACTGAAAGAACCGAGCATTAGAGGGAGACTGGTTTGCCATTAAAATCTAATAATGAAAACTACAAGTGTAGTAGGTGCGCCCCGAATTTCTAAAATTTTTGTTGCAACAAGTACGTAAATGCATTAACTTATCGAGCGACTACCGACAAAACTATCTTCCGTTCTTTCGAGCAGGTCAATTTTCGGGAGTTGCCGGGGTTCTGTAAACATCTCGGATATACCTCACTCGCGTGCTCGCGGAGCAGCTGTGTATGTATGTGTGCGCCGTCGTAATTACAGCCTGACAGAAACTTCTGGCGGTGAATTAAGGCGAATAATTGGTATGCCTTGCTAAACCGAGTCAAGCGGACGGCTTTTTTGAGAAGTTTGGTAACAGTTGGAGGTGCGTCAGTTGCTTCCGGTTAATTGAATGTGTCAAATCAGACCCGGGAAATACGGATCCCAACAGAGGAGGAAACAAGTTTCTGTTTCATATTCCCCACTTCGTTGTCGAACGAAACGCAACTCTGCACAAAAAAAAGTATTATGGCGGGACCCATAAGTAATCAATTATTGGGTTCGAAACTAAGTAATTGCGGATTTCAACTGAAGCCATCTATGAGTGAAATCCGCAATTACTTAGCTGCCAACCCAATATTTTGATATCTAAAACAAACTGTGTTTTAATTATGTATTAAATTCAGGTTTTTATTTCTGAATTTATTGCATAATCTCCACCATTATCAAAGACAGTTTTCAAAAACCTTTTGTCGCAAGAAATGCTCGAAAGATTCATGCAATGACGTATGTATGTATATGATCCTCGGAAGGTAAGGACGCCGCCATTTTAACACAGGGTTGTCAAAGAAATGATACTTTTGCGAATATTTTGCCACCCATTCGCTTCTTTTCGTTCCGCAATGTTTCACAGTGTGGAATACACGTGTATACGTATAGAAACGACGTGTTTCTTTAAAAATTCGAAACAACAATCGCAGGAAAATCAACGTTCGCAAAATGTTGCGCACCATTGAAGCAGGAATGCAACAATGTGCTCGCGAGCCTGTAAAAATACAGATATGTGTACGTACACACGCGTACCCTGTCGTCGCGGTGAATTAGGTTAACTAGAGCTGCGTGCTCGAGAAGGGACCAAAATGGAGACTCGTGTATGAGATATACAGAACCAGTTTCGTGAGAACGTTTTCCGCGGTGGACGCGGCGATCAAACCGACCATAATCGAGCGAACTCTGACCTGCAACTGGAATTTAAACTGGAATGAATTAAGCCTACACGAAGGGCGCACACCGAACTTGTCCCTTTCAGAAACAACTCCCGTTATTAGCTGCTTCATCTACGAAACAAATTCCTTCATTTAGAAAGACAACTCGTGTTCTTCGCTTTTTAGAACCAACGCCGTGTTTCGTTATATTGTGCGAATTCCAGCATAGAATTTTCACATTCTTCTACAAAATTGTTTACTTTCCTGCTGCGATTGATTTTGAACGTTCACTGTTGGGAAATTTCATTCTAAACATTCTGTAAATTGTTTCGCTCTTCGCTCTATGATTCGGAGCAATGTTTTTCGCGTTCTCTGTGTAGGTGACCTCGAGAGCAATTAAATAAATCTTTGTATCAATTTGACGCAGCATTCAAGGACACTGGATGGTCCACAAAAACGCAAGCATGTAGTGTCATAAAAATCGTCGCTAGTTTAAATATGTTCCACGTTGTCATTTTCATAGGGCACTGTTTTTCATTTTCGCCAGTTACATTTGGCGCTCGTCAAACTCGTCTCGCCTCAGCTTACGGTTGTCAATCTGAAAGAAGGAATTTAGAAAGCTAATTATTTATGTTCCCGTCGTGTCCGATTTTTGTTTACCATTGTATCAATTTGACAGGAACGGGCGGATTAAGTTGTAAAACCGAAGGCGAGCCGAGAGGAGTCACGCGGCAGACATAATCGTAACCATAAAAAAAGAGAAGAAGTAGTTTCAAATAAAACTCGGCCCCGTAACGTACTGAAATATCGGACCATAAAAATCTGCGACGAATCGATTCTTCGAAACTTTTAAACGATTACGCCTTCTCGAGGAGAGCTATTACGCGCGGCTCTGTATAAAATAACTCGCGAAATTTTTTTCTTTTTTTCTTTTGAGATTACCACTGAAAATTGTACAACGCACAAACGCAGCTTTTCTCTTTCTTCGCCGCGATATAAATTTCACACGGCTCGCCGGTGGATACGTGTGTGTGGTTGAAACGTTGCATAATAGGCGGCCGCGTGCGTACACGCCGCGTAATGCATTATAAAACGAAGAACATAAGTAATACAAGCACCATATTAATTACGGCGTCTCCTTCTATCGAGAGATCCAATCTCCCCGCGCAATCCCGATGCCGCAGAGTGGACAATTTGGACGAAATCGGATTGAAAATCTATTTTTTGCAAAATCCTGAGATCGTAGACAAATTTCGAGACCAGATTTGAAATCAGCGCGAAGAAATCTATGTGAAACGATGTATAGCATGTTAAAAAAGAATTTTTACGCGCGTGGTATTGGAAGAACCACAATTTTCTTGAAATTGTACAACTTCAACGAATTTTCTCAAGGTTAAAAAACGTTTGTACCACAATCGCCCTATTTTTCCCATATTCTACAAAGTTTCGGCTTTAATTTAAAAGCAATTTTATCGCTCTACCCCATTTCTGTCGAAAGTTCTTTGATTTTGAATCGGATTTCGTCCAAATTGCCCACTGTGTGCCGTCCCGGGGATCGTAAGATCGAGCACCGAACGGAAAAAAGATAAGAGCCAGTCGAAGAGAGATCCGTCCAGTGAAAAAGGGAGAAAGGCAGGAAATAAAAAAGGGAAGAAACCATAACGAACGCGCATTAATCAGGCTCGCGGTGGTGCATAGCCCCGGTGCACGTGTTGCGGGAGGTTCCCTCGCGTTGCTCGCACGCAACCACGCACGCGTGGGCGTTCGCATCTTTTTCGCGTGGTTGTAATTATTATAAATCCGCTTTCGCCCCCCACTCCCCACCCCGTAAGCGCGCTAACATAAATCCATAAGAATATCCAACCGACCGCCGCGAAAATCGCATCCGCAGTATTGAGGGGGCCGGCAGGCATTTGGCCACGACTGTCACGCTATGTTACGACGTACCTTTTTTTCTAGACATTTTACGTGTTAAATAAGGAAGTAATCAATTAAAAATGCACACCACCGTGTTTCTACATGTCTTTGCCACGTCTGTATGGAGCCTTTTTTTCGATACGAACAATAAATCTCACGAAATTAAGAGAATCTCTGAGCGGCAGCCATCTTGTGACGTCGTACTTGCTTCAGAATTCGAATCTTCTGCCGAATATTACAAATTACTCCATGATCAGGTAGAAATTCGCAATTTGGGCTCCATACAGACGTAGATTGGACTTTTGGGAAACACAATTGACCACTTTTAAACTGCTCGTTGCAATATTGAAGCGTCAATTTGTCAAAATTTTGACCCTTGCATGCGTACATGGATTTCAAACCATGCCGGCCCCCTTAAGTTTCCGGAATTTCTTAGAAATCGATATCGCAGTGAAAAATTTCGAAAAAATTCACGGTCATGCGTGCTATTGGGCAGAATGTTCACGAATTTTTTCGTAATTTTTGATTGCGCGGAACAGAAGAAATAGAGCAAATTAAGGGGGCCAGCAGATCCTCTTAATTTCGAGAGATTTAGTGTTCGTATAGGGTAAAAGGCTCTAAACTGGCTTCTAGAAAGACTAAAGCCTTTCTAAAAGACTTCTAAACTGCTCATTGCAATATTGAAGCGGCAGTTTGAATCGAATCAGCCCAGTTCGGGCTCTCGTTTCCCCTCCGCGATCGATTTCCCCGATTGTCGGGACGACCGATTGATCCATCCGCGACGACTACGGCTAATCAGTTTAATTACCGCGCGTACAAATTAGCCGCGAGTGGAGGAACGAGCCGCGAGTGGAGGAACGAGCCGCACGTGCGCGGCGCCGGTCGACGATCATTCGCGAAAACTCGCAAGGATCGCGACTCGTTGCCGGGTACGGGAGGAAAGAGTGTATTTTCTCACGTGCGCGCTCGCAAATATACGTCGACGTCTTCGTCATCGGCACTAAAAGCTAACGGTAAGCAACGGAGGAGGCGTCGGACCCTGCTGAGACTAGCCCCGGCTCGGCTCACTGCCGCAAGTGATTTCGAGTGAGTCACGCTTCTGACAACAACGACAGCTAACCCTTTATGGGCCACCATTCCTCAGACAAAAGATGTCTCCTCTCGACGAACATTATTAACACTAGCTTTACTGAGCACTAAAAACGACTACTTTACATTTCCTTATAAAAATAACGTGAATATATCTATCAAAATCTGTAGTGATTTTTTTAATAATTCTTTGCACTCGAAGCTATTATAACTCCAAAACAAAACATTTCTTCCGACCTAGAATATTACTCTTCTATATATTCTTTTTTCATGTTATACATACGAGAATGGTGCGATTTATTTGTACAATACCGAATTGTTTAGTGATTCGTTAAATACAAACAAATTTAATAATGTAAACAATATCTTGAATAACGATACAGCAATTTTTAGTGGTGCCTTACAGTCACCATTCGAGTGCTAAGGGATAATATATACCTGGAGAAATCAATTTGTTAAATAATTCCTCATAGATCCATGTTTGCAATCTAAATATTCGCGAATTAAAAATATTAGAATCCGTCATTTCGACCGGTCCCGTAAATCTAGTGTTACGGGCCCGGACTTCGTAGATTCGCGATAAGGTAGAGTGCCTACATTACCGAGTAAAAATGGTTTCACGTGCAACTCAACTTTTCGTCCGTATATGAGAATATTTTGTCGCTGGTCAAGGGCTCGTTCGAAAGAGGAAGGTTAAATCGTATTAATTGATCACTAAATCTCTCGAAATTAAGAGAATCTCTCAATTATTTCAGCGGCAGCCATCTTGTGACGTCGTACTTGCTTCAGAATTCGCATCTTCTGCCGAATATTACAAAATTACTCCACGATCAGGTAGAAATTCGCAATTTGGGCTCCATACAGACGTAGATTGGACTTTTACGAAACACAATTGACCACTTGTAAACTGCTCATTGCAATATTGAAGCGTCAATTTGTCCAGATTTTGACCCTTGCATACGTATATGGATTTCAAACCATGGCGGCCCCCTCAACTTGGATCAAGCCTACTTCTAACGCTTATATCACGAAATATCTGCATAATCTCGTCAGCTGCTGACCACCTAGCACTAGATTGAACCTTCCTCTTTCCAATAAACCCTTTCCCAGCGGCAAAATATTCTCATATAAGGACGAAAACTCGAGTCGCTCGTAAAACCATTTTATATCGATAATGTAGTCGCTCTACCTTATCGCGAGTCTACGAAAACCGGGCCCTTGGATCAAGGAATTCGATCAACAATGCCGAAAGCAGGATCGCGACGGATCTTGAAGAGGGGGAAGAAGAACCCCGCGAGGGGTTTGATTGCTGGCAGCAATCCGCCGAAAAGAAAGTTACTGGAAGCGTTAACGATCGTTCGATCTGGCGATCGGTCGTTTATCCTTCGTCGAGGTCCCCGAAGATTGCCGCCTGGAGAGCCGTGCACACAGTATGCACGGAGCCGAGGGAGGTCGGTTTCGAGTCAGACCAGGCTGAGCATTCGAAAGGAATGAGGATAGAAGGAACGGTTCAGCCAGGCCAGATATATTTAACCTCTTCGCTGCGCAGTCCGTCCGCGAGTAGCAACACTTGCTCTCCGCGATTTAAATAAATGTACGCTCCGAATACCAGCCATTGTTTCGGGTCCGCGACTCAACCACTAACCAGGCATTTGCAAAACAAACAACAACGGGCCCGTTGTTCCCGTCGACCGGTTACAACGACCGTCTCCCCACTCCGCCGCGTTATTATTTCTTCGGTCGGATTGCCGAACCTTTGAAGATTTAATCCAGACACACCTCCCCCTTCTGTTGTTATCGGACGGACCTATCAGATCGCCAACGAGGAACAATATATGCCCCTCTGGCTGAACAATAATAACGCTTTCTCGCCAGTCGTTAGACCAGAAATTTTGCGCTACCGTAGTAACAGGTGTAGAGGCGAAGAGAACGAAAGCAGTACGTGTTCTCACACTATCTCCAACCGATCGGAACTGTTTTGGTCGTAAATTTCTACGCGCGACGCATGTCTTTCGAAATTCGGCCATAAAAGTCGCGATTTCCATGGCGATCCGCGACCTAGTCATTATCACGCTTTCGTTAATACGGGAACAGACAGAAGAGGGTTTGGTATTTCTGTACACGAATATTAGTGGCCTTAACACAGATAAACGTCTCGGACATTGCCTCAATTCGTTGGTACGTTTCCTACGTGCGAGAACCACATTTGAAAAGCATGGTCGTTTAACACGTTCACTGCCATGTCACCCATATGTGGGTGACGGAGTTGTTTGTCCAGGTTTTAAAATGAATTTTTGGAAGTTGGAGGACCACTCAATATCATACAGTTTTATTTCGTTAGATGACACTTTAGTTTTATGGAATTTGAGGTTCCTACTTTGGGAGTCAAAGTGCTAAGATTCGAAGATAAACGATTGAGAATTTTTCTCTGGTCAGCTAACAAATATTCTTGAATAATAGAACGCAATATTATTTTAAGAAGAAGCTTCTTTCAGATATAACCACGCAATTAGAAAGCTTATTACCAGCCATCCGGTAGTTAATGTGTCGCCAACGTTGATGTTTTATTCTCAAGCTGTCAGACGTATCGATAACGAAATTGATATCTATTCATAACCGGTGTTTCGAGGAATTAATGTATAAACACTCGAAATCGGCCGAACATCCGCAGCCTAGATCCGCCGAGTCCCCCCAGTGGCCTAAATAAGTCAAGCTAATCTTCTGCCGGAAGTGCACATGCTACTTTGTGGGGCAGCAAGCTTCACAGCGAAGAATTTAATTGCTGAATCAGAAATCAGACAGCTGTTGGTAACCGGTGACTCACTATGACTACATCAACAATAGATTTGACAGTGACGCGGCACCACGTTGCCCATTCCACGCCGAATCGGGTCCTCTAACGTGGGTCGTTAGCGAAAAGCTATAATCGCCAGAAATTCTGCGGCAATATTTGACCAGGTAAATATCAAGTCGAATCGACACACACGAACAAATCGTCTTTATAAATATTGATGACGTTGCGAATTGATCTTCTCTCTCTTCCTCGCCCATTTTTGCATTTTTCACAGTCGAACCCACCTACGCGTCATTCGAGTTCTTCGGGATAGAAATCGGTTCCAGTCTTTTGGTCAGGGACCATAACTGTCATAACCAGACAGAAAAGACAAGTATTTCATCGAGTCAAATCGTATTGCAAATAAGGATTACACTATAAGTAACCGAAAATCTTTTCGGACAAACTTAGTTCGATCACTCGCAATAGTTATCTATATATTATATTATTCGATTACCCCTAAACATTGACATGCTCATAGCGGAACCTAATATTAAGGTTTGCACTTATAATCAGTTGTATTTCAGAGATTGCAAATTATCTATTTAACACTAGATTTACGGCGGATTCTAATACTTTTAATTTACGAATATTGAGATTGTAAGGATGCGCCCATGAGGAATTATTTAACAAATTGTTTCCTTTGGGTATATATCATTTAAAAAAGTGGCTACAATTTTTATAAAGTAACGAAAACAAACACTTTTCGTGCTCCGTAAATCTAGTGTTCAATCATAATTAGATCTTGCAATATTGTAATACCAACCTGTTAAATTATAATACAACATTGTAAAATGAAATGGACCCATTTAAGGGTCTAAAGAGCTTCAATAAATACAAAAAAAAACAGTTATCGAGGAGAGAAATTCATTTCGCTCACTCACAACAGTTATCGCGGAGGATCCAACTTTTTGGACGCTAACAACTATTGCTATTTGTAACCAGAAATTGTTCGAATTTTCTTGCTTATATTTTGCGTAGATTACCTTAAATTTGAAAGTAGAAAATTTTGGAATAACTGTTATTTTGTCCCTGGTTTTTGTTTTCAGTTCCTGGTGTCAGAAAGCGCATCGCGCAGGGGCCTTGGTAATATTTTCGATCTCGGGTGCGTTCTGGTCGATCCGATAAACACAGAGGAGAATGATCTCTCTCTCGGACTGGATCTGAAAGAAAACGGAAACGCAAGAACCGCGGGGGTCACGGAGGATACAATTTTTGGACACTAACAACTATTGCTATTTGTAACTAGAAATTCTTCGTATTTTCTTGCTTATATTTTGGGTAGATTACCTTAAATTTGAAAGTAGGAAATTTTAGAATAACTGTTATTTTGTCCCTGGTTCTTGTTTTCGGTTCCTGGTGTCAGAAAGCGCATCGCGCAGGGACATTGGTAATATTTTCGATCTCGGGTGCGTTCTGGTCGATCCGATAAACACAGAGGAGAATGATCTCTCTCTCTCGGGCTGGATCCGAAAGAAAACGGAAACGCAAGAAGCCCGGGGTCACGGAGGATCAGCGGCCAGAAGCCGAAACGGTATCGAACTGGCGCGATGCGCACGGGGGTCTGGATAAAAATAGACGGTGAAACAGCCATGAGGACCCTTTCGTCGGGCCTAAGTGCGTGAGTGGCGGTGGAGTGGTTGACCAGTTGGTCGGAAGTGCACACTGCTCGCTCGATGGGAGGATGTCAGCGCGGATCGTGACGAAAGGATGAAACTGGTTGTACAAGGGGAGAGGGGAGAGGTGAAGAGGAGGATGCGAGACGCTGAGGACGCGTGCACCGGGCCCGGACGAAGTTGCAAGGATCCGAGAGAGGTCCCGGTTTTCAGGACCAGTGAAAGGGCCCCTCCGGTCCGAGCAGGCTTTCTCTCTTTATCTAAACAATTGCCTAATAGTTCGCTCGCCGGACAACTACACTCCGTGACAAAAAGATAACACGCCTTATGATTTTACCATATTCTCTGCTAAAAGCCGATTAAGATACGTATTTTCTTTTACCGATAACTCGCGGCATGTCTGTGTACACAATTTATTAAATATCGTCCACAACATATACTTCGACAGGATTCGCGGGACAAAATGATGGCACATGTAGTAAATCTACGTTGTCCAGTTACACTGAAGCTCGCAAATTGCGAACATCAACTTTTAATTTAATTTAAGTCAATTTAATTAAACGTAGAACTAAAACAATCGAAATAAACTTCAATAAACTTTATTTATACATAATGCATTCAAATAAAACTTCAGACATATCTTTTATATAACTTTTCATATCCTTTTTTGGTATGATATTGTCTCCCAACAACGTTGGTCATGAAAACACGAGTTAACTCGTGACCGGTCAGCAATGTGTTAATAAAGTCCGTGATATTATGTATTTCGTGTCGTACATTTGTTCAAAGAAGGCGAAATGTTATGCAAAAATGGGTCGCGGAAAGAGATTGAACGCGTGTCAAACTGATACTGTAATAAAATTGAAAGAAGAACAAAATTCAGTGACAAAAATAGCAAAAATTATGAATAGAAGTCGAAAAGTAATAACGAACTTCTTGAAAGAAGTTCTGATAAGAAATAAGAAATTATTTAGCAAATTTATTTCTCTGTGCGTATGTTATTTTTAAAGATATTGCTACAAATGTGGTTAGCACGTTCCTGTTATTTTTACGAAGTAATGCAAAATGGTCGCTTTCAGTGCTCCGTAAATCGTGTTTGAAAAAGGAACGCGAACACGTTCGAGGCGCGGGAAGAACGATCAGATAAATCTCCTGAAAAAGTCAACTGCCGGGACATATTTCACATTCAACGAAGAAAGAAACGGGGAAAGTCGACGAAGCCCGTTCCATCTCGGATTTGTCAAGCTTGCGAGTACGTTGTCCCTCGCGTTCGGCTTTGTGTGGGTCCTTAATTGGCCATATTTTTAAACTCGGCCCCGGGCCGGCTCCGAGCGATAACTTTTTCTTTCGTTGCCCGCGAGTTCGTGTTTGCATTTCTGTTTCTTCGCGGGCGAAATCCACCGAACGCCCCTGGAAACTCGTAATGAACCGCGTGGATCATTTTAAACGCGTTCATTAACACGCGAACGCAAACGGAAGAGCAAGACGCTGCGAGGAACGAAGTTTACACGGGCCTTCGAGTTTAATCGATCTTCATCGTTGCGTTTCCACGTTCGGGGATCGATTTTCATTACACGAACACTGAAAACGTTTTAACCGTCGATTATTGTTCCGGTGACGATTGAATTACGCTGTAATGTGAAACGGCGAACAGTTAGGGTTATGAAGATACAAGGGAAAAAGTGGTTTGTGTCTTCGAGGTTTCTCGAAGGTCATTGATTTTCAAGTGTATATATTTTTAAGTAGTTTTTTCGTAGTGTAGTACAGCTGAAGTCGAGACGACTTCAACGACGTGGTACACTGTGACCTTCAAATGGCCTTGTTGTCCAGCTATACTGTTACATTGAATCCTCATTGTTTTGGTCAATAACATGTAAATTGTTAGTAATGACATGTAAATTGTTAGATTCTCTGAAATTCTTATTTAAAGCTTTCGAAAAACTGAATACTGACAACGAGCATTTTAGAAGTGGTCAATTGTGTTTCCTAAAAGTCCAGTCTACGTCTTTACGGAGCCGAAATTAAATTAATTAAAGTAATTTGTAATATTCGGCAGAAGATTCGAATTCTGAAGCGAGTACGACGTCGCAAGATGGCTGCCGCTGAGAGATTCTTTTAATTTCGACAGATTTAGTGTTCGTATGGATTTTTAATTGATTACTTACTTATTTAAGACGTAAAATGTCTAGAAAAAAAAGGCACAGCGTAACATAGCGTGACAGTCAAGGCCAAATGCCCTGCCGGCCCCCTTAAGAAGTCATTACGACACAAAAGCGTAATGTTTCGCTATATAAAAGTTTCGGTGAAAGTTTCCCAATATTTTGCTGATTTTATTAAAAATCTTCTCGAGAGATATAGTCTCGTTTCTGATTTCTCGAGAAATGAAAAATGTTGAGAAATCAGGAACACACTAGAGTCCCATCCGAGCTCGTTACCTTGTAACCCTCGCGTCACGAATCGGAACAGGATCGTCGGCGATGGTGTGCGTGTCGCGTGCGTGTGTGTGTATAGGTGTTTAAGGGGGTGGGTGGAGGGGGGTTTTAAGCGAGAGAAGGCAACGGCGGGATATTGTCGAGGCGTAACAGATCAGAGTGAAAGTTGAGGCACGACTTGGACGCTGCTGCTTGGCTCGGTGTTTCTCTTTCTTTCCACGGATTCCGAGCACGACGCCGAAGAGGAGCCCCGGAATCACGAGCCGAACCGCTCCGAAATGATCGTGCGCGCACAGTTCGTGCCTTTGACTTCTCTCGACGCAACGATTATGCGATTATATCACGGCTGATCCCGTCCCCTCCTCCTTCTCCCTCCTCTATTCTCCCCTTCCTTGTAACGAGCTCTATTCTCTTCGGGTACACTGCTAACTGAAAACTGCTCTGCCTGTGTCTGTGTTAACTCGCATTAGAACAAACTACCAGATTTTCTCACGCGAATATAATTAAAAGTAACGATCGAACTGCGGATAAAGAAATAAAACTATTCTCCATCGAATCTAAGCCACTGGAATCATGTAGAAATTTGGACAGAAATGAAATATGCTTCGAGCTTGATCATGTTCGGTCTCGTTTCAACCCTCAGCACTCGAGCGTTGAAAATATTTGTTTGTCAAAATATTTGTTCGCATTCGACAGATTACCAAACATTTAAACACTGTCTGTGGAAATCGGATCATTTTGAAATGACCGGTTTTGTATTTTACAATTTTTGGAACTATAAACACTCATCGATGACCTTCGAAAAACCTTGAAAACGACTACTATCGGAACATTCCTTTATATTACCATATTTGTCCCTTTTAACGGTACACATTTTCTTTCTTCTATCTCTAAGCCTAACGGAGTTACTCAGGTGGCCTGTTTCTGGTAAAACTAGTGCGCGGATAAAAAAAACGTATCCCACGAAAATTGCTGGTCTTTTTACGTACCATAGGATCCCATAATAAAAAATATAGGTTTCCATTTGAAAAAACATATTTGACCTTCGAATGACCTTGAGAACGCGACCCAAATAAAAAACTGATACTGCCCCTCGAAATCCTTGGACACGTGTTTTACACTTTTTTAATATCTTTCATAGTTTTCTAGATATTCGGCTGGAAAGTTTTCGAATGAACAGCCTGTAAATGGATAGTTCAATTTTGCTTTTTTTTGAAAGTGGAACGTTGGAACCTATCGAACGTTTCGGAGCGGCATTAAAGATCCTAGACGTCATAAAGTTTGAGCAATGGTCGAAGCTTATCGAAAGGGGTCACACAATAGGGCCTACAGTCCGAGTCCTGGGAGTTTAAGGGTCAATCGATAACGAATCTAAATATTGACCGCAGCCTTTTATCAGAATCCACGATCCTTAAGTGCCGAGAGGCGATCGTAATTCACCTTGTATCTTGTATACACAGGAAAGGACGAAAAGCCGTAAAAGCTGAGATCACGGGGAACGAGGTCAACGGCACAAACAGTCACCCTTCTTGTAGCGAACCTCGCAAACCATAAGAATCAACAGCCGAGATTAAGACTCAACGAACCATTCGAATCTCTCTCTCTCTCTCTCTCTCTCTCTCTCTCTGCGAACCAGCTTCCGTCAACCTTATTTCATTCGCTATTAGCAATATCTGAACGACCGTTGTAACCGGCCGATGGTCTCTGAAAGGTTTCATAGAAACTGAAAGTATGGTTCCGACAGCTTTAGATTTTATTCTCTCGCATCCTGACGACCGATAAAGTCCGACCAATCGAACGAAAAGATCATTCACTAAAGTACATCCCAAATTTTGACAACCCACGGTCCGAGGATAAATGAACCCTTTGCACTCGAAGCCATTTTAACTCTAACACAAAGCCTTTCTCCTCCGACCTAGAATATTTCCCTACTATATATATTTTTTCATGCTACACGTACGAAAATGGTGCAATTTACTCGTGGAGTACTTGAAATGTTTAGTAATTTATTAACACTAGATTTACGGGACCCGTATGGAGCCCAAATTGCGAATTTCTACCTCACCGTGGAGTAATTTGTAATATTCGGCGGAAAACTCGCTTTCTGTGGCAAGTATGACGTCACAAGATGGTTGCCGCAGAGAGATCCTCTTAATTTCGAGAGATTTAGTGTTCGTATCGAAAAAAAAGGCTGTGCAAACACGGTGGTGTGCATTTTTAATTGATTTCCTATTTATTTAAGACGTAAAATGTCTAGGAAAAAATGCACGGCGTAACAGTCAAGGCCGAATGGCTGCCGGCCGCCATAAGCCGAACATTAGTGCCGGCTTTTATTTGCTCGCGTACGGTTGTCTTGGAATTTCTGTGTGCAAAGGGATTTTAGCAATATTTAGATTAACGGGACTTGGAAAATGCGTTCGGTATACGTGTTCCAGCGGAGATCGATTGTCGTACTGCGACACTATAGTGTTGGAGTTGGCACAACTCAAGGGTCGCCATTCACGGTTGGCCCTGAGATCAAACTCCGGACCCGCGGAGACCTTCCGAGATGCTCTCAACGTTCAAGAGTAAAGTTTGATCAAAATTAGATACGACCGCGTTTGCCACCCTTCCCGGCCATCCGCAATTAGGATAACGCCAGAATAAAGATAGCGAGCGTATCTCCTCGATTCTAAAACCTCCCTTTTTTTTCTTCGATTCAGCCATTCACTTCGAATCAAAATTGAATCAAATCGAAGTATCGATTGAATGACCGAATTGAATCAAAATATTATTCGACCGAGTTGAATCAAAATATTATTCGACCGAGTTGAATCAAAATATTATTCGACTGAATCAAAAGCACCCTCTCGAAGGTGCTAATACTGTGCGAATACTTTTAATTCTTTCTCTGTAATTTCGAGCAATTGCAATTTTAATCAAACATGTTTCTCACGTTATGTGGTGATCCAATTGTTCTAAAAAAAATGCAAGTAATGAGTAATGAATATTCAAGTAATAAGTTAACGAGTTTCTTGTTACTAAAGAAGAAATATCTACAAGAAGAGAAGATTGTTCTACCCTTTATAAAATATCTGCATAATCCAGAATCTCCGCAAAAGGTTTCAGAAGATATTTTTAATCCAAATTAATGCAACTCAAAGGATAAACCACGCGCTAAATAAAAACACTAAGATTGTTAGGTTTTAGTGGAGTAGATAGAAAATACATCAGTTTGAAGTAAACTTTACAATTTCTGATTTTACCCCACTCCACCGATATTGACAAAGTTTTAAACGAATTTTAAACGAATATTAGTTGCAGTATCTACTTCAGCTAAAATCTCGAAATACAAAATTGCAAAATCCCGAAACGATAAAATCGGGAGCAGAAACGAAAAGGGGGAATTCAATTTCTTCGAGCATCGCTTCAAGAAAGTTCGTCATCAGCATAATGCTTGAACCTACGTGTTTCCTCGATTAATTCACTTCCTCCGTCGAATCGGGAATGCTGGTTGCATATGCAATACGATTAGAATTTTTGTTACACACGTGCGCCTTTTCGTGCGCGTTAGCTGCTCGCCAAGGGGAAAAAAAAACAGCATTTGCATCGACAGCCGATCCGAAATGAATTTTTGCATAGAAATCGAGCGGAAGCCCCTTTTTCCCGCGAAACGGAATCGTGCCACGATAAATTATGTCCGAGTATTACGGAGCCATCGATAAACCGGGAAACGGTGGCGTTAATATTTCATCGAACTCTTAAACCGGAGTAAGTAAACAGTGATACACAGTATTTCAGAATCCGCGCAACGTTTCACGGGCAATAAATAAGACGGTAAATCATCCGGTCGCCTGGATTCTGGATCATCGAGGCTGCCGTGCTCTATTTAACCCTTGTCCATTGTTCGACTAATCGTCGCGTCGATATTCCCCGACTTTCGTTCAATTGAACCAGTTCGATGCATCATTTTGTAGATGTACAATGCACGTGTACAGATGTAATATTACCATTTTCACGATTCGAACGATTTATATCAAGATATACGCAACCTTCGCATAAAATATTTTTCTACGAGAGTGCGATTTATAATTGTAATTTTGAAAAGTATGGAAACGAGTATTTTAAATGCTGTGTAAAATGATATAATTAAAGCATCACTTCGCAATCTTGATTTCAATTCAACGCTTTGACTGCAAAACTAGAATCCGCAAAAATTCTAGAAAATCAAAGTGTTATTTAATGAAATAAAAATTTTTTAAAATTGAATGTATCATATTGAGTAGTCCTGCAACTTGCTCGCATTTTACAGATCATAATTAAATTTGGTACGATGAATATATTCACGTGAAAATTCATTTCAACCCTTAGCACTCGAATGGCGACTGTGAGGCGCCGAAAGCACTGTCAGATTTCCGGTCACACGTGTGCGTCAACGACGATACACGTATCCACGGAAACGTATCAACTCGACGCACACAGACGCGAGGATTCAACAAAACCGACACCCTCGTTATCAACTACACTTGTAACTCCGCGAAACGCGTTTTCCTTCGGGTCGCACTTCATCTCGCGAGGTGTGGTTACCACGTAAACATCAACCCGCTTCCGTTCGCGGATTCTCCACAATTATATCAATTATTTCTTCGCAGTTGCATCAATTATTTCTTCCGTGCACTTTTACGACGACAAACTGACCTATTTTCTTCTGTAACACTAGGTTTACGGAGCACTAAAAACGACTGTTTCACATTACTCTATAAAAATAACATGGACGTATCGATCGAAGTTTGTAGCCATTTTGTAAATAATTCATACCCGAAGAAATCAATTTGTTAAATAATTGCTCGTCGATGCATTTTCACAATCTCGATGTTCGCAATTTAAAAATATTAAAATCCGTCATTTCGACGGGTCCCGTAAATCTAGTGTCAAAAAACAGAAGGACGTTTCCAATATTGTTCTCGTTTAAATTTGTCACGAGGTCGTTGAAACATAGACTTTCTCACCCCTCGAAAATTGAGAAACACCAGTATACAATGTCTTTCTCGTATTTCTAAGTTACAACGAAAGACGTTTCGTGAAAAACGTAGGTTTCTCTCAAAAACGGTCGAAGAAGAGAACCGGCGTGAAAAGTCGTTGGCGCGTAACAATATTTCCCGCAGATTGCCCAAACACTATAATTGGTTCCGGTTTCCCGAGTCGTTCCTTCAGTCGAAGGCGAATTCGCGGGCGGGAAACACGTGAAGCCTCGTTATCGCGCGACGTGGGTAAAGTGTCATTTTCTTTCCCTTTCCCCCCTCCCCCTCCCTCTCTCTCTCGCTCTCTCTGTCACTGTATCCTCGTTGCGTCACTTTTACCGCGGTCCCGAAGCTGGTACAATGTACACACGTGTGCGCTAAAACCTCCGCCGACGTTTCCTCCCTCTCTTTCGGACGGATTGGTTTAACACTAGCTTTATAAATTACTATTTGACATTTCCTTATAAAACTAACACGAATGCACCTATCAAAATTTGTAAGTAACCATTTTCAAAATAATACCTACCCAAAGAAATCAAACTGCTCAATAATCCCTGCTCGTTGATGCATATTTACCATCTCAACGTTCGTAAATTAAAAAATTAGAATCCGTCATATTGTCGAGTACCCTAAATCCAGTGCTAACGGGCGTCCGGCTGTTCTTGATTTTCCCCGCGAACGGTAACAAACTAACTTTTACGAGACGAAGAGAGCTCGAAGAGAAAGGGAAAGAAAAGCGCGATGGGTCGACGGTGTTTCGCGGACAGAAAACGCCGGCAAAGATAGATAGATCACGGAGGAGAGACGGGGTTGTGTTTTGACTCCACGGTTCTACTTACCATGCAGAAGAACTTCAGCCCGGCGTTACGCCCGCGCACGTAGTACACAATCTAAGAGGACGTACAACACCAACGGAGACAGAGACGATCGAAGGAAAGAAATCCGTGATAGCGTTCCGCCGGTGATCCTGTTTGTCGGCAGGAGAGGCTGTTCCTGAGGAACGCGCGCAGCAGCCCTGGCCCGGTGTGTCTTTTGCCGTTCCCCTTCCGGTCGTCACCTTTTTCCCGGGCACAGAACGGAGACAGGAGAGGAGAGCCGCCCGGCGAATAGAAAAACCTCACACGCGTGGTCCTGGGCGGGCAGAGTGAGTTACGGGGGAAAAAAAAAAGAAATTTGGGCAACGCAACGCGAACGGAATCGAAGTCAAGCGCGACACACGCACGAGCAACCGTACGGCGCGCGGGTTCAGCGGCCGACTGAAAGGATGCAGTCGCCTTTGGTCCGCCATGGTCCGCTCGCGGACCCCTGTGGCCCCTCGTGGTCCGGCTGAACCCCCCCACCGCCGCCGCAGCGCGACCAACAGAGACAAAGCGGCTGCGCGCGCACCTACACATTTTTTGACCCTCCGCCATTCTCCCTTCCCGCCGAGCCACTCTCCCCCTCCCGCCCCCACTCTGCCAACCCTTAGGCTCGATCCACCGTGCGCACGTCCCCTACGTGCATCGCACGGAACTCGACTAGCGATGGACTCGATCCGGTGCACTGTGCAACATTTCGCCGATCCACCGAAACAAAATTGTCTCGTTCGAATTGTAAGACCAACGAAACCCTAACCGATTCACAACTTTCTAGGAACGATCGCTCGAGATATACCCACGAATTCCTGATAACTGAACGAAACCCGCCGGAATGTACAACTTCCGCCGTGTCCATGCAACATGTCCAACATATCCTACTCGAATGTCCTAAATTCTCTTCCCAACGATCCAGATTCTCCATCGAAAATGACCTCGTGACTTTAAACGAGAACAGTATTGGCAACGTCCTTCTGTTCTTTAAATCGATTGATACATGTAAAATGTTATAAATTTGTTTTTTGCTGCACCCCACCACAATGTAAATATTAACCGTAACCTTCTGTTTTATACTCAGTTGTAATCGACGTGGTCGCTAATGACCTAGCTGTTAATGCGACCACTTTAAAATAAACGATAAAATTGCGATTTCGTTAATGCACAGAATTCGAAACGAAATTAAGAGCCAAGACTCCGTAATTCACGATAAGGTAGAGTGACTACGTTACCGACAAAATTAGACGAAAAATGGATTCGTAGAATAAACAGATAATATATCCAATATATCGTACTCGCATGTCCTAAATTCTCTTCTGAACTATCCAGATTCTCAAAATAAGAACAACAAAAGTAACTCTCTCTTATTTACTCCGTACTGAACTCCGTTTTCCTAAACTCGTCGTTTTCTAGTTATATCGCTATTGCATGAGCGATACGCAAATAAATTATTTTATCTTATGCTGAATCACCGACATAGACTTTCTGTTATTATTTACGCGAAATAGTAGGTATTCAAGGAACGAAAGGGATTGTAGTGGAATTTGCATGCGAGAAGCATGTCGAAAGCCATTCGACATGTATCTTTTTTTATGGCTGGCCGTTTTTCGAGTCTACAAAATTGCGAGAGAGAGAAATCGATTTTATGAAATATCTGAAAAGTTTACGGTAATAGAAGGAAACGTTCGGTACAGAAATTACTCGTACGAAGAATAAATTTGCGTACTCTTTTTCTTGTTTATTAAAAATTTGTTGATATAGACATTTGCACGAATAAGGAAGCAAATGTTCAAATGAATTGCATGCTGTATAATCACGGAATTTTGTGTGAAACGATTTTAAATTCCGATTCCAAGTATTTACGGAAATATGTACAAACATAGTCGGGAGCAAAAAGAATGACCACTCACGTACGATCATGGGGATTCCGCGTAATACGAGTTTGCTTCGTTTATTACAGCATCAAGGGAATATTATGATTTAGATAATGGATTCATGTACAACAGATAAGTTTACCGTGAACATCAGCAATTCCTTAACCGTCTAAGTGAGCAATATTCTCGTTGACCTTTAATATCTCGGTGATGCCGTTAAATGTTTTAATTCTTCCCATCGGCACAACTTCGAAACTCACAAAACAGAAGATGCTAGCGAAAAAAACAGTTTCGATAACGCGATAGCCGTCGAAATGGTTCAAGATGCAACGTAAAAAAGATTTTATCTCGAAGGGCTACATTTTCTTTGCAAACTTAACACTAGGTTCACGGAGCATTAAAAGTGAGTATTTTACATTACTTTATAAAAATGTGTCTATCCAAATTTTCAGCCATTTCTTAAATAATATCCACCAAAGAAATAAGTTTGTTGAGTAATTCCAATAATCGTGAACTAAAAATATTAGAACCCGTCATTTTGACGGGTCCCGTAAACCTAGTGCCAAAGAGCGGCGCAGTAAAGATTCTCCGAAGTTTTATTGCAACAAAATAAGGCGATGTTCCTTGTTATTGAAGTTTCGCCGTACGCGAACGAAGTCACGTACAGAACTCGGTGTACACAGACGAAGGTTGAACAGACAAACATCGAAAACAATCGTGTCTAGAAGCGGTACAAGCGTTTTTCTGTTGAGGAAGGCGGTCGGTGTTATTTTTTGATGAGATGTCATTGATTTTACAGCGGTTCTCGGAAGGCTGATATTGAGCACGAGGGTGTTGCTCCCATTGCTAATATAAGGCGACGTACACATCGCCGCCGAGGAGTCCTTAGTCAACACTCCCGGCCGCGCGCTACCGCTCGGTCCTTCTTCTTCCTTCTTCTTAGAGACTCGTCATAGGCCCTGTTTACACTCCGCGAGAAGGAGAGACTGTTACCGGTCTGGTAGCTTATATCGATGTAGGAAAAAGTACCGGCCGATCCTATTCCACTGGCGGAATCGAGGTAACCCAGCTGCAATTCGCCGGACCAATCCCACCACGAAATTGATGATCTTCTAACACATGCTGATAACGCGTTGCTCGAACTGCGCACACCAGAAGCCGCTCCGGCAATAGCAGGGACAACAATAGCAGGAATAATGTAACAGTATGTTTAAATTATTCTGTTTTATCGTTTTAAATACCCGTTTTTGTCATGAACGCATAAAATCCGCAGTCTATCGACAACAGTGGCGGATTCGTACTTGTGTCGCCTAAGGGCTACATCTACCTCGGCTCTCCCCAAAGGGCCAACCCCCTCCTCGTCGCTCCCTTTTACGCTTTCTCCCTGTAGGTTTATCAATAGCATAAAGCATAACATCATTAGTGCTACCCTAATTTGGTTCAAACTATTCTTCAGATATGGGGGAGTTAGGTGCTTGCGTTCTGCATTTCCCTTTGATAGGGTTCAAACGATTGCTTGTAATTTCATACAGCGTCAAACGTTTTGTTTTTAAATTGCTCAACATTTTCATTTATTCGTTTTTATTGTTGTGCCTTTGGTATTGTTCCAATATAGCCCCCCTCTCGAATCCGCCACTGAGCGACAACATGAATCGCGAATTCAAAAATTTCCAAGGAAGAAGGTAATTGATTCCTTGGGACATTATTAACCCTCAGCACTCGAGCGGTGACTCTGAAGCACCACCAGAAATTGTTGTGGCATTATCTCACAGAAATTACAAAAAATATTACAAAATATTTATTACATTACGAAATTTCTATTTAGTAGACTACTAAACACCTAAATATTGTATGCAGAAATCGGATCAGTTTCGTACGAATAAAATTAAAATATCGTAAGACGGAAGAAGTATTTAGTTTTAGAATGAAAATGGCGCCGAGTGCAAATGGTTAACACGGGAAATGAATCTATGAAATTGCATTTTCCATAAAAATTCGAGATACAAATCAACTAGGGAGAATCGGGAGCGTTTTTCGTTAGGGTGTAACAAAATAATATGTAGAAATCGGATCAGTTTCGTATGAATAAAATTAAAATATCGTAAGACGGAAGAAATATTTAGTTTTAGAATGAAAATGGCGCCGAGTGCAAAGAGTTAACACGCGAAATGAATCTACGAAATTGCATTTTCAGTTTACGGAGGAAATTATACAAAATTATTGTTTATGTAACGTAGAATTTTTGTATGTATATTTTCGATTTAGTTGTGTACATGCATTTACGTGTTGTAAAAGTTGTATCACTGATGCAACTTTTCCATAACTTGAAAGGGATGAGCTAATTATTAATTCCCTTAGCGCGCAATTATGACGACCTGTTCCCAATACAAAACAGTAATTATTATACCTCGTTTCCTAATAATAATGCACCGGATATCGTGCTTGATTACTAAGAGTTAGGTGAGAGCCTGAAGGGGTCTGCAAACGAGTGCTTTGATACCGTGCTAAACATTGTCGTAGACTACGCGGACAATACCGTTAATTATAAAGTAATTTGCATTATGTTTCTATACTAAACTTTGTCGATCTCATTCCTGCTATAATTACGTTTAGACTATAGAAAAAAGGGCGACAAAATACACTATGTTCGATGAAAAATTATGCATAAAATAATCGTAAAAACATGAAGAAAATGTTCGGCGACCCTCAGTCGGTAAAACAGTACGAATTGTTTTGACATTTACGAAAGAAACCGGTGTACACTTGCAGTAAAACAATATAAACAACTGTACTTATTAATCAGATAAATAGAAAATATTAATTTGAAATCTACAAAATATCTGTACATAACTTATTTAAAATGTTTATGCCATCGAATGTAAGTATTTACATATATTGTGTTGGATGTGCAAAATACTGCTTATTCGCAATTGTAAATTCAGAAAAACGTGCATTACAAATATAAAGTCGTAGATGTATATTATAAAACATTCGTGTATAAATATCGCATGGCATTGAGTATTTTAGGTATATCTATATATTTATATTAGTGTCGTCTTTGCCAATTAACCTATTCGAATTTGTACGTTTTCACAGGAAGAAGGAAAAGTGAAATTGTGTATTCGAGGAAAATTATTATTTTCACATGTATATTTAGTTAACGTTTAATGGCGTAAAAGTTTTAATTATTTTCAGAAAATCAGAACTATAGTTTAAAGTTATTTAGGAATACGGTAGAGAGGTTAGTTGTATAATATTTGTTTTCAACGAAGTTTCAGGTACCTGCGACGTTTCAATTGATAACAGTAGCTCGACGATCATGTTAAACCGCATTATACTATGAGGAATATATTTCTTTTTATTATTCTGGTAAGATACTTTTCTAATGGATTCTCATCATAAATCACCGATAACAATTTGTTAGTTTCTTCAAAGACTATCATTTTTGTAGCAAGTACCCTGTGTGTTAACATTTAAAGAAAAATTACTGCATTACATATCCGACGAGGTTACTGGAGGTTCATACAAATATTATAGCCTAACACACGAAGGATTCATCAAAATAATCCTAACGTCTGAGTAAGTAATACCGTATGATCTTAATAATTCAATCATTACACATTTAATTAAAAAGATTGTTTTCTTTTTTTATATATCGTTTATTTTAAAGTTGTCGCATTAACAGCTAGGTCATTAGCGACCATTTCGAGTACAATTGAATATAAAAGAGAAGGTTACAGTTAATATTTACATTGTGGTGCGGGGTGCAGCAAAAAACAAATTTAGCGATGAGACGGGTTAAAATTGATCTATTTCAAATTTTATAGGACCGGGGATGCGGATATATATGCTTCCCAAATAACAACAAAACCGACTTACGAGCATGATCAATATTGTCTTCAGTCTGCTACTTGTGGAGATGACATAATCGTTATACCTGAAAGGTAATTATTCAAATTAGTGTAAAACCATTGATGCAACAAAAGATCTTAATAATTGGGAATTTTCAGCTTTAGAAGACCAGTTAGTGTTGGAATTTATGGACATCCGTCTTACGAACTTAGTAGATATGTTCTCTTAGTGTACGAAACGGAGAATACAGAAACTATATTTTATGATCAAAATTCGGAGGATGCTCGAGAAGACGATGACAATAAGGCACGTTTTGGAAAATAAAAATATTTATGAAAGAAATTTCGAAGTTCAATTGTCTGAAAGTTTTTGTAATATACACTTAACGCAATCATATGGTTTTTTTATTTCAGGACCAAAGTTTATCGATTTCAGCATTCATTGCGTGGCATCCTTTAGATATGTTTTTATAAATTCTGTTTTGATGAGTCCATAATTATAGTAGACAATTTAAAAAGTAAACATGTTGGAATACGAGAATCAAATGCTTTTAGAAATACTCCACGAGGATGGTCTCGTTGTTGCGGCAAAGTACCTACTACTTTTTCACTTTTTGGCATTTACCATAAAATATCGTACGTATACTTTACTATTTATTTTAGGGGACTTGGCATAGAAACTGTGTTTGTGAACATATTACGAGCTTACATAGACCCAGGAAATTTGGTCATAGTTCTGGGAACTATGTCTCACGATGAACAGTACTTTATTGATAGATTGAAGAAACTTGGTATAAAACAATTACCCCGTGTTATAACTGCAGAATGTAATTCCGATGAGAGGTTAAAATCAGTTTTTCATTTCGAGCATAAAAATTTGTTTCTCTATGCGGTCTTTTAATTCCTTGTTTAATTTTTATGCTACAGGTCACTAATGTATCTAGAAGGTGGAGCTTTCTTTATATCGGGCCGAATTTTTGTAGTGGACTTATTAAAAAATAGAGTTCCATTGAATTTAATTACTGGAATTCTTGTATATAGAGCGCATAACATTCTACGTTCATATCAAGAGGCATTCTCTCTACGTTTATATCGACAAAAGAATAAGGTATTTATTAAAATGAAACAGAATACTACATTCCTGTACAACATATAGTGAAGCACGATTGTTTATTTTATTGAATTCTTGTAGACGGGCTTCATTAAAGCATTCACTACTTCAGCGTTGGCATTCACTGTTGGATATGCACAAGTAGAACGCGTAATGAAGGCTTTATTCGTTAAAAAGTTGTATTTATGGCCCCGTTTCCATTCACTTGTACATAGTAGTTTAGGGAAACACAAGGTAAATGAACTATATAATCGATGATCTTTTGATGCAATGTATATTGCGTATCATAAGCTATAACAACTAATGACATTTCACAGCCTGAAGTGATCGAATTACATGCAAAAATCACACCTAAAATGCAGACTATACAAACTTGTTTACTTGATCTGATGAATTATGTAGTCAAAGAATTGAAAAGACTCAATAAATATGTAAGTACTGATTCGTATCATTCCGTTATCTACCGTTGTACCGTATATGTAATACCATTGGAGTTCAATTATGATGTATTTTTACAGTTAGAATTAGATGAATTGAATACTGAAAATGCAATTGTTAAGAAGTTCCACAAACAACTGCAATCACAACTAGATCCTATTTGGCACCAACTTGGCTCAACATCGAAACAATTATTGTCCGATTTGAAAACGTTAAGAGCTCTGCTCGCGTAAGTATTTATGCATAAAATATTATCTAACAAATTAATTCGTTATCAATGAGAGAATATTGTTCGAAACTGTACAGCTCTTTGACGTACGAGGATTGCGTCTCATTTTATTCAATGTTGAATCGTTTACGCACTATGGAGTATGCAGTGAAAAACAGTGGCTGGTTGATGCTAGATTCTGTGGACACACTATTCAAAACTGCGAAGAACAGGGTTTACAATGAGAAAACTGGGGGTAAGTGTGTATACAGATTTATACAACAAACAAAACCTTCGACCGTTTTACATATTGTGACGACTATTCCATCACTTGCAAATAGAATTGAAACCGGAGCCAAATCCTAAATGGGCTGCCTTGACTGAAATACTATTGGAAATTCAAAATCAAATTAAAACGAGAAAAGACGGCGAAAGTGTTGAAAAAATCCTTATTTTGGTACACGATAGTAACACATGCCGACAATTAAAAAATTACTTGATCATGGGTCCTAACGAGTATTTGCTATACGAGTCAATGAAGAAACTTTCCCAGAAAGAAATACAAAATACAAGGTAATAATTAACGTAAAATAAAATTTATCGATCATTATACTTATTCGTGTTCTGTACAAATAGAGAAAAAAATGCGGAAAAAGTATCAACATCAGAAGAGAACGCTAACAGTGATACAGACGAGAACGAGCAAGATTCGTACATGTTAACATTAAGTCAAAAAGTTTCTAAAGAAAGTCAATCTGATTCGACGGAAGAAACGGATAAGCATCAAACTTTATTTGAACAATGCTCACAAGTAATATTTTGCTACATTCTGTTATGGAGATTACAATTGTCAGATTCTAACATAACATAATATTTCAACAGATTGGAGAACTAGATTTAACCAACATGGCAGCAGACGCACCCATCGTTTTAATACAGTCCTTGAAAATAAACGATGATCCAATGTCTTTGCAACGTGCTTTAGACGAACATAAGCCAAGAAATATTGTTATGTATGTGGGTAACATTTCTGCTGTGCGGCAAATCGAAGTACGTGCAAGGGAAAATTAAGGGATTTTGTTACTTTATAAGCAAAATGTAATTACACGTCTAAACAAGTAACGTTTTGTAGGTTTACCAAAATAATAATCCATCGATAGATTTGAAGGTGTATTTTTTAATCTACGGAGGAGCCGTGGAAGAACAGGAATATCTCACATCGTTGCGTCGAGAAAAGGAAGCGTTTGACAAATTGATCAATGTCAAAAAAGTAATATTACAATATTGTACATTAGTATGTTCGTTTGTACATTACTGTATTCCGCTTTCGCTTGATTTTAGACAATGGTCGTGCCGGAAGACCAAGATGGTAAAACTGGAGATTGTTTTAATCTTGCAGTGCAAACGGACGCGGACACTGAAGAAAATACTCGCAAAGCTGGAGGATTGTCTACTACGTCCGAAGTTACCAGCACTGTGATAGTTGATATAAGGGAATTCAGAAGTGAACTTCCTGCAATACTTTATACAAGAGGCATGAAAGTTGAACCTGTAACATTACTGGTACATCAAGAAACATGCGATTTCGAATTTAAAATGGTTTTCAACTGAAATCCCATGTAACACATTTCATTCCAATTTACAGGTTGGCGATTATATTTTATCGCCGGAAATATGCGTAGAAAGGAAAAGTATTTCTGATTTAATAGGTTCGTTAATTAGCGGCAGATTATACAATCAGGCTGTTTCTATGACGAGACATTATGCCCAACCAATGCTTTTGATCGAGTTTGATCCGAACAAAGCATTCTGTTTCCAGGTAGATTGATTTTTGCATTTTACCGATAAGAACCATCGTTGCTTTATTTTAAAAAATGATTTATTTAATTATAGGGACACTATTACGCCAGCTCGGATGTACAAAACATGGCCATCACTTCGAAATTGCAGCTGTTGACTATGCATTTTCCTCGATTGAAACTCATATGGTCGCCTGGACCTCATGCAACAGCTCAATTGTTCGAGGAGTTGAAGGTAATAACATCCGATAAAACATGCTAAACATATTCAATCGCGTTCGTTAATGTTGCATAAAATATTGCAGCAAGGAAGACCCCAACCAGAGCCAATCACAGCCTCCCAGATTGGAGTTGAAGAAAACAGGCAGATAGATACAGAAAAATTTAATTCCTACATTCACGATTTTATCGCGAAACTACCGGGAGTGACCACTAAAAATTTGTATTCTATTTTGGAGAAAGGACAATCGCTAGATCATCTTAACAAACTTACAAAAGTATATATTCGAGCGAACAACTTGTATATAATAACAAACAGATATTTTCATTTTTCTACGTGTTCCTTATTTTTGCAGGAGGAAATAACGGAAATGATAGGAAACAGAAATGAAGCACAAATGTTATACAATGGGCTTCATGAAAAATGTTCTGCGGCTGAAGAAAAATCAACCACCGTCGGTAAAAAAACCACGTCTAGTAGAGGACGGGGAAAAAGACTGTTTTCTAAAATCAAGCAATGATAAACGTATATATAATATACATACTGTTGATAAAGGTATTTGTTATTTAAATCATGTTTTATATTTGTTTGAGATGTGTAATCAGTGTGCACTGTGTCAGAAGTTATGCGATACCAAAAGAATTTTGCATGTACATCTTTTTAAAGAGAATAAATATTTTTATGTACTGAAAGTATTGCTATACCCTTAAAATGAAATAGATAATGTAATTGAAATAATGCGCACGTGTTGATACAAAATATAACTTTATTTCGATTACTTCCTTGTATTTCATTATTCTTGTATTTCATTATTCTTGTATCTCAAAAGATCTTATGAAACATAGTATGGCTTCGTTCAAAATAGTTTGCAGCAATGATATACAATTTTGCGAGATCAGCAGATTAGATTCGACCTTCTTCGTTTCAATTATACTGTAAATGCAAAAGTGATCAGTTATGTGTACATTAAAAAAAAACATTTTTAGAAGAATTTCAAATAATTCAAAATTAAACAACATACTTAATAATTTTAACGTCGTTACACGCCTGAGATATTTCAGATTTTGCAACAACTTTCAAAGCTATCTTGTGTGCAACTTCTAATATTTTATGTATAGTTTCACGTGTATCAATGGAGATATGTTTCAAGCAAAACTAAAAAATTGCAATATTGTTTTATCTTTGTCAGGGATGTATTGTATAATTTTTTTCCTTTAACTTACCCTATTATTTTCATAACAGAAAAGATAAGCTAAAATTATTTTAGAAATTTTAGAGATAAACATCAATTTTTCTTCTTCAGTTATTTGATCCGGATGAAACTGCATTAATAATTCTTGAAGCATAAGTTCAGTTATACTTTCGACACCATCTCTTGGAATTAAATGAATTTCCTCGTGCATACGCATATCCATGCCTATAAGAGGTATACAATAAATTGTTAAGATTGTTGGTCAACATAAATTATTTACGATTTTTATATACCTGGTTCATGATCAGTCACAAGACAATAAAGGCCATTTAAATAGCGTTCTGTCATTAAAACTGAAGCTGTGTCACGAACATCTATTTTATCCACTATATTATCAAGCCATGACGTAATTGAATATAAATCAAACCGAGAATCGACATATCTCATGTTTTCTTCTTCTGAACATATTGCTGGTTGATGTTTCTAGAACACAAACAACGCTGATACTTAGTATAATTCAATAATCATATATAAATGATATTAATAACGCGTAATATTCACTTCACTTAACAATGATAAAAACTACGATATCCATCATTTTTAAACCGGCATAAATTTAAAAAGTATAGAAATGAAACAAAATATAGTTAATTATAATATAATCTGAAACTCGAAATTGCTAATTTAAATCAGTAATAATAATCGTTACTGACAAGGAAAATTCTCGATTCTGTCTCCATCTTAGGCTCGTCTACAAAAATATATTCTCCACAGTCTGAAATTATTATGTCTTTAGAGGGACGTTCATAGTATGTTGGTATTTTTTCTAATGTCTCCAAAGTTTTAACTCCATCCACAAGTTGTCTTTTCGAGACAAATATATTATGATAAGTACTTTCATAATTTAATGGAAAAATATATTTCTACTGAAAAGTTATTCTTTTCTTTACTTACCCAAAAGCAACATAATAATAGTTCATCCATAGATTAGGTTTTAAGCATACGAAGAATTGAGGCTGATTACAATGTTTCCCATCATTTACCATTGAAAGAATTCCACGACGATCATGTGAAATGCAATAAGACTCGTCGGGTATTGTCATAATATCGTTTACAAAATTGGTATTGGCGTCAAGTGATTCAATGCCTGTTGTACATAAAAACTTCCATAGAAATAGGTATAATAATTATATTACTTTTGATACGTACGTCATGTTCTCATATTTCAATTTACCTCCGCATTGAATCCAACCATTTTTTACTATGCGATGCACATACATATTTATGTAATAAGAATCTCTGTAACATTTTGCTGCCACATCGTATCCGGTACAAAGGTTTAAGAAAAATTGGCAAGTCAGTGGCAACAGATCCGAATATAACTGTATGAACATTAGATTCAGTTAGAATATTTCTTAGAACTAGAAAGACAGAAATAAATGCGGATTCTTACCATAAACATAAAGGAACCGATTGGACGACTGTTTATAGTAAATGTAAAATACACATATTTTCTCTGAAACGCGTTAGCATGATGTTATCTTGTAGTTTACAAATCTGTATAATATTGTATATATAGCTACATTTACCTTAGATTTCTCCATGAAGAGTTTACATTGCTCCATGGCAATGTTTTCATAATATTGCATACCAATAGGTAAACTAAAGACATACGATTCGCTTATATAGCGTATAAATTCTGTATCATTGCCAAGATATTCATCATTTATAAAAACTACAACAGTTCGCGCCAATAACCATATTTTACCTCCAATTTCCTAAAAAGTATTCATTACTCGACAGTAATATATATATTTTTATTCTATACAAATATCATAATATTTACCCTTTTCTTTTTTGTAATATATTCGTGCCAGTCCACCTGAAACATTTCTACAATTTGCGGAGACGCAAATTTAAAAGGTAAATGTTGATACAATTTTTCGGCGCAAATTCTAGCTCTTTGGAAAGCAACGGTATTTAAAATGCCTACCACTTTCAGCCTAATAAGATCGTTTTTAATTAAATTTGAGTAGTAATACGTTTTAATCCCATTTTGCATCATTGCGATTTAATTTGTTGTTACTATTATTCTGGAAATAACTTCTTTCGTAGAATTAAAGAGAAAATTTTACTCTCTGGTAAAATCATGTATATTTACATAAAGTAAAATTATCTAAAGATAGAACATAGTTATATGAACTATATTCACACTTATGTTTCAGAGATTGTTGCATATGTGCGGAGTTTATAATGTGTTCATTATTAGTTGCACTCTCTTTCATTTACGTTTATTTGACATTTTTTATCGATATTATTTCTAAAATGCTTCGTCACATTATAAAATAAGTACTGTACTCATATGCCCTAATAATGAACTGTAATAACTTTAATAAATATTTTTATTAACTGTAAACATATTGTTTTAATTAATGGTTTCGACGTTCACAAGATATTCCTAAGAAATACATCATTCTGTTATGATATTTTGTTATATTGCGAAAGAGTCTTTTAACTCTTCTGACAATACTTCTGTAGTATTTTCTACTTCACTTTCTTCGTCGCTGCTACCGGTTGTATCCAAATTATATAAAAAGGAATCGTTTTCGCACATGGGAAAATAGAATCTGAAATTTTATATTAATGACTACTTGTAGTACATAAAATTCGTACGTGTAAAATACTAACTTCGGCTGATCCCAAATTTTTTGCACGGGTATCTTAAAATGATTTTGTTGCTTCATATGCTCCAAGGGATTGACCACTTCTAACTCGCAATAAACGCAACGTTGCAATTGAAGTTGACTCCTTACGTAATTAACCACTTTCACCTATTTTAAAGTAAACGTTTACAGTCCATGCGAAGCTTTTTTTTTTTTTTTTACTTAAAACAATATGTCTTACTTTTTGATAGAACGTTAAATCTTTAGATGCTTCTTGGAAATCAAAGCCGTGGTCAGTTTTCATATGAGCAAGAATCATATGAAAGTGTTTATCGCTGTGTGTACAGAATAAACATGTTATACCGATGGCTTCGTCGTCCCAATCAGACCATGTTCCTTCATCTTCGCTACTTTGTTCCTCTATTGTATCATCTTCCTTTCTACTACTCTGAACCTAATAAATAAAAGTTTCAATTAACACTTTAACTGCCAAAATAGAAACATCAAAAATTCCATGAAATCAAAGTAAGTTATTTAATGAAATAAAAATTGCAAATACTATAATACCATTACCTGTTTGTGCCTCCATGATTTTCCAGGCTCTAAATAATTATTTATATAAAATCTATCATATTCTTTATTGTTAGGATTTATACGTTTATGTAGTTTTTTGCGCATGTGTTCTTTCAATGCTGTGCGATCTTTAAATATTTTTTCACAATATATGCATACCAAACTGGAAGAAAATGATGTAATATATATATTAAAATAACACAAAGTAATTCAAGTTACATTTTTATCATATTACTTTTCAATAGTGCTCTCAATCTTATCTATAAATTCATCAATGAATACTAAATTGTCTGGTTTCCCAAAGTATAAATTATGTTCCTGCGCCAAATGTTTAATATATGTGGTACGTAATCCTGAAAATTCTAGTCGACAAAAGATACATCCACGTTTGAAGTTAGTGTCGGTTCTTTCTTTGGTTTGTTCCGACAAAACCCATTCCTTGAAGCAAAAAACATGCATTATAGTATTATTGTACACCCCATGGCAGAATGTTTCCGATCGGAAACTTTTTTCCGAGTAACAATTTGTTTGTTCGCTCGTTTCTTTGCCATAATAAATGTAAGCTTATGTTATTTTGTTGTTTTTCATTCGTTAATAAGCCCCTTTTCATTTCCCATCAGTTTTAACCCCGTAATGTAATATTTTATACTTCTAAAATGTGAATGTTTTAAAGCGAAATAAGAATATAAATCATTTAAACGATTCTCAATTTCTGCATCTTATCCCCTTAAAAATTATAATCCGCTCCTCCTGGGACCTAACAATATAAATTCCATACCAACTTAGCTCTATGTATTTCATCTCTCAATGTCTTATCTTCTAGGAGGCAGTCGGAGAGCAAGAAGTACGTTTCGTTTTTGCTTGGCTGTCCGTCAGGTGTGCAATCCATTAACATTGTTGTACAATACGTAGTGATTGGCGCTTCTTTAAATTTTACAGCCCAATAATGTATATAGCTGTAATATTAAAAGTAATGAAAATTTGAACACGAATACATAGATAAATCTCATAATAATCCGTCAAACCTTCTTAAATTAGCAATACTCCCAACATCTCCTATGACTAGCCTATGTTCTTTAAACAAATGTGTCAGAAGATCTTTCTCGTTGTTCGGAAGTACAAACGTTATATCGCAGAAAAGGCATTTTGTGGCATAAGGTTTGTCATCTAGCCCAATAAATGGAAATTTAGGTGAGCTATGATTTTGTTTGCAAGCAGTGCTCGAATCTGACGAATTTTCTGCAACATAATATAAACTGTTCACATAACAATATTCCTCATAAATCGGTGAAAATATATACCTTTGAGATTCATAATTGTTGCGATGTGAACAGAAACCAAAATTTTGAAATCTTTTGATCTGCTCCTCAAGTTGTTTTCATTTCCATAGGTTAAGTATTAAAACTTGTATAACGCGATACAAAGTTACACCGAATGGTTTTTCTTCGTTTTTTAAAAAAGTCACTTCAAAAATTCATTGCGGAATATATATCGAAAAGATATAAATAACATCATTATAAATTATCAAGCAGTGTTATTCAGTTCCTTGCAAAACTCACGCATATCACGCGTGTCACCCTTTCATCTGTCAAAGATGTTATTTTACTTGATGAAGGGATGTAATAATGAAAAAGATCGATTAATTATTTCGACTCGTATAGATGTATTTACAATCTCACTGTATCAGGCACATTTTGCTGTACAATCTTTTCTTATTTAAAATACAATGATAAAAGATTTTTTATAGCTTTTGGGAATAAAATGTAAAAATGATTCTCTAACGATACAAATATATGTAACAAAACATTCCGGCCACAGGTTGCATTAAAAAATGAAATAATCATATGGAATTGTACGAGATAAGAAAGAGTACATGAACATGGTACCTAAACTTTTATTTTCCTTTTTCATGGTCAGACTTATCTTTAATAATTCCATACAACAACATTAAGTGGCATACGTGTAAAGAAACACTGCTGAAAACAGTGCTTGGATAAGTGTTCCAACATAACTCTATGATACCTAAAATGGTCAATTTTATAACGGTACTATAGTTGGTGCACCATGTGATGTAAGGAAGTGTATGATAATACCAAACATAAAATTGATAATGCAGCGACCTGCTGAATGCAATACCGATAAAATTGGCAGTAAACATTGGTAGAACGAATAGTTGACTCATCGTCGACATGTCTACTTTTTCTTTATTTTTTAATTGAGGCTGCAAACTTATTTCTACGTGTTTCAATTTGGCATACGATTTCATATATTTTATCCATTTTGGTGTACTATAAACGAGAGTCAATATGTGTAACGCTAACAACGACGCATGGAAGTATGGATGAACGAAAATATGTTCTGGCAAGAATCTCCAATTAACGGTCCATTTAAATTCGAAAATTCTCCCAAAATTGAAAGAACCTTTAACGTAAGCTAACGGATTGTCGATTAGAAAAGGTAGACCTAGTATCAGCTGAATTGAACCGCAAACGAGCAATTGTATTACTGTTTTCAATAATCCTAAATTGCACAAGTAAGCGATCAAAAGAGCCGGTGCGAATAGTAAAATATTCATTTTAATCGATACAGCTAAACTGTAAAGAATGCTTCCTAAACACCAGCGATCGTCTAAAAATGCATTTATACTTCCATACAAAAGAAACATGGCAATTGGATCGTTGAAAAGTCTCAAAGTAAATATAGAATGGACCCGGTAAGATGTGCAACACATAATGATAAGAACATAAGGCGGAACTTTCTTTGTCCTCGCATAGATGCGAAAGACTAGCGTAAGTAGGCTTATGTAAAGAGCAGCAAAGATGTACTGCGCTATTTTTATCTTCGTTCCATGGTCCGTAATGTAGTACAGCGCGGAAAATGCATAAACAAATCCTGCTGGGTAGACTAATGGTCCAGTATCCCCCTTCAGTTTTGAATAATCCAATGTTCCATTTAAAAAGCCCTCGACTTCTTGCATATATGCTTTCCAATCAATTTCAGTGTACGGTACACGTTCGATAACCAATATGTTCAAAACAATTTCCAGGATTATAAACACTCTTCCAATTATCAGAATTTTCTTTGGGTCTGTAAATAAAGAAACAAGTTTCTCCCGATCTAAATAGTTTTTGTACCAATTTTTGACGTTTCTCTTTGTTGATTTCATCAAATTTTGGTCAGACCGGTGATCTCTGCGTGGCGCCATATTGCTACTATACTATGTACATAGATGTATGAAATATGTAATACCGCAGACGAGGTATAATGATAGACCTATCATCTTATGGGACTTCATGTCTCATGTTCTGAAATATCGACTGTTCAAAAAATCAAAGGTTTTCTGTATTCGTACATCTCGTGAGGTGATATTGGTTCCACCATATTAGTTCCGACCGGTACGGCAGGATGTGACACAAAAATGGTAAGGAGGCTCTCTCGAGCCCCGTGAACGTGAGACAAAAAAAAATACTTTGTTAAAAAAAGTACTTTGTCTTAGGTTCGATAATCTAATGATTTGTCGGTGGTTTTTCGCGGCGCCGATTCTTTCTTCCGCTTCGTTGTTTTTAGCTGCTACACACATTTAGCCTGGATCAGATCCACCGACGAGATATCCACGTTTAGCATAGAACAGAACCCACACCGTCTTTTAGCATGGAAGAGAACCTTTACTAAGCCTGCGGCATAAATCAGAACTAGCTTTAACCAATGCTTCGCCCGACATTACCATAGATCTAGAGCCCCTTACCATTTCTGTGTCACATCCTACCGTATCGGTCGGAACTAACACAGCTGCAATTTGTTGATTTTCGCTAAATTCATGGAACCGATGTAACATCTGTGTTTCGATATCTTTCCGGGAGCATTGTAAATATGTGGTTTCGTGAATAGATCTTTATAAATCACTTGACGCATGTGCGTGGACCAGTTCGTGTTAACATAACTGTGTTGACGTAACACAGTTACTAACGGTGTAGACATAATGTTCGTTAACTTTTATTCTGCACTCGCACGTGTCTCACCCGAATATTTGCCAAACTTCCAATCACGTAATCTGTTTAATAAATAATAACTAGATTATGCATATCATCCATTTATGACAAAAACGGGCCGAGGAAATACGAAGCCGATCATGAGTTTGAAGAATGTAACAATACTGTTACATTATTTCCAATTTACCAAAATTATTAAGGGGAGAAATAAATTTCTGTGTAACACCTGTTTCTTGCAATCGATGCACACAAATTTTTATTTTTCATACAAATCCTCTCTCTAATCGTAACAAAACTTGTCAAAAATGCAGGTATTTTGTTGTACTTTGCGAGAGACTCTTATGCGACGAACAATAAGAAGAAAGTGATTAAATTGTCAGAATACACGTATAAGTATTTTATCGTTAGTTAATAATAAAAGCTACTAGCTTTTTTTTAATGTACATATTCTTAGAACTTTTGTGAAACACCTCGGGAGAATTTATAGCTGGTAGGACCTAAAACAAAACTTATACTTGAGCATTTGGGTGCCATTATAGACTCTGGTGTCGCTGAATCGTTCGAATGGTCGATTAAATAAACCAGTGCATGATAGTGTCGTTAGGCACTATCGACAAGCTAAACGATCGGCAATTTGTCTGTGCATACAGAGCCGTCAAGATAAATCCGGAATTTTTTTGCGATTAGTCCGTTAAACAAAATGTAGGTGAAGCAAATACAAAAAAGGCGAATGTTGATAAGATGAGGCAATATATCAGCCACCAATCAATCAACAAGTGATAAAATGTCAGCCATGAACTGAAACAAATGGCCGAAGAGCGGCGACGGGCGTAGTTTGACTAAAAGGGGACGCGAGTTCACGACCTAGCCAAGAAATTCAGAAGTCCTGACAAACAATAGGGTGTTACTAAGTCCCGGGTAGCTCACAGGAATTCTTGACCAAATCGAAAAAGAAAAGATTAATCAGGAATCAGGAAGATTAATCTGTTATCACTGTTCTCTCGAACTTGGGAGAGATCTGGTGTCGTCAGATGAGAAGAGGTAGCACGAATTGAGGGGAAATAGAACGCATTAACCTCTTAACTTAAAGCCTGAGAATACTCGGGTATTATAATATAATACAATACACACTTTTACAAAATAACTGTCAAGTTAAGAGGTTAAAATATATAAAATCCTTCCAATGGATGTGCAACATTTAATGGACAAAAAATGGAACCTTTTGTTTCTCCAGATTCCAAACGATTCTTTCACAGATCTTTAATACCGACGACATTTTTGGGAAAAGACCCCGATTTGTATGTACATATTTTTCGTGTGACAGTAAAATTATATAGTAGATGTACAAAAATTGTCTAGAGGACTGGCAAATAAGGTGTACGAATTATTTTCAAACAATTTCGTGGCCACGTTATCCGGACTGCTCGAACAGAGAACTTTTTCCCGAATTTTGTCCACATCGAAATTGTCCACCGTGATCACGTTGTCCTATAATCTCTAGACAGCAAATATCGTGTTTCACGCTTGCACGAGAATAAGGGTAACAAAACTTCGACTAATTGACCAGCAGGATACCGGGCATTCCACGTGTGTAGACGCGCATGTGGCATATCTCGTGTTCTCTGGCCGAGTAGGCTAAGAAACACCGGGTTTCGTGGGGAAAAAAAGGCGAGGGAGACAGTTCGCGTGGGATCCCGATCGCCGATAGATGGTTTGCGTTTCGCTTCTGGACCACGACGAGAGAGGAAAACGCCAATTGCACTTAACTCCCCCGGCACGTCGTGGAGGTGCGCGAGCGCACGCCTATCGACCAGATTCTCGTCTCTCCTCTCGTTTCCTCGCTGCGAGCAGAGGCATGCATGCATTTCACTTGAATCCCGGCTACGGCAACGCCTCGAACGTCTTCCGGGGATCGGAAATGTCCGGTCCCCACGTGGCAACGCGGACACCGTCGGGAACGGAGCTTCGTACGCCGACCGAAAAACGAAAACGAACGACGGGACCTCGGCGTCGCCGGTGGCCGGACCTTCCGATCCGGCGACTTCTCGCTCGAACTGGTCCGAATACGACCGGATGGTCCATCATTGTCTCATCACCGGCGAGCATTGAATTGGCCGCGTCGTTGTTTAAACCTCTGCGAGCAGACCTCTGCGGCGGGACAGGTCCGCCGTGGCGACGCAACGAAAAGCACAGTGGCCAGGAGAAAAAGGTGACACGTGCCGATTGTGATCGTTCGTTCGTCTTATCGAGGAACTTCTCTGTTTACCCTTGCCGTTTGACGACGTGCCGGATCGGTTTCGCGATAAATCGCCGATCCGTGTCGAACGCCGCATCGAAGGACGTCCGATGCGCCGTTCCCCGACGTGCCTGCAACCTTACGGCGCCGCGTTACGTGCGATGGCGCGATAACGTGACCGACGACGCGAGAGTGCGTCAAATCTGACCTGCTCCGACGTCACAGAAAAATGGGAGGTCGGGCTCGAGCAACGTGCCAAATCGCGGCTGCAGCAGGAACTCCGTTCGAGCGGTTTCCCCAGTAAAATGTGTCGGGCGGATGGTGTGACTGCATCGAACCGCGCGGAATTGCGGCCTTCCTGACATCGAAGGGTGTCGCGTCGAGCTGTCCAGGCCTGGAGCGTTGGAAATTGATAAGAAAACCGCCCGTCGCCCAGTTCGGCTGGTAAATAGGCCACCTCTGGATCGGTTCGACGGGAGAGCACACGGTCCAGAAAGTCTCGTGCCGGAAACAGATGCGATACCATGAATCCGATCGACGCGTTATCGGTCTCGTGAGACGAACGAAAGGCTCGCTCGGAGAAGCGGAAAACCGTTCGCGCAACTTCGAGAAGATCGCGTCGTCCAGTTCGAGCAGACCGGAAAATGCGGGGAACGTATCGTTGAACATTTCGGAATCGGGCAACCATGCGTCGGAACGGTTTTGCTTGTCGACTCGGAGCGGTTTCGACGAGGGCCGATCGCGAGGCCGAAGAGGATCGAGTTGAACAGGTGTATCGGTAAGCCTGACGATCGAGAGTTATCTTTTTGCAACGGGGTGGCCGACGATAAAAGTTCCTCCTACACGTTTCAGCGAAATCGGCTGCTGATAACAACTGATCGGACGGTGAATATAATAAGAGTGCAGGGGGAAATGCTCGTGCACACGTTCGCCGGATCTTTCAATCACTAGGTATCGGTTCACGGGACAGATCTCGCTGGCATGTGTGATAATTACTCCCAGGAAAAGGTGAGTCGTTATTGTATTTCTTGTTGCTAGCGGGTGAACGAAAACGGGAAACTTAGGAAGGGTGATTTTAAGGGCCCGGTCTTCGTAGATTTGCGATAAGGTAGGGTGACTAAATTGCCGACAAATAATGGTTTTACGTGCAACTCGAGTTTTGTCAAGGGCTCGTTCGAAAGGGGAAGGTTCAATCTAGCGCGCGGTGGTCAGTAGCTGACGAGATTATGCGGACATTTGTTGACATAAGCGTTAGAAGTAGGTCGAAAATTGACGATGCGCGTGCCGTGGAATCCCAGCATTTTTCTGCCATTGGCTGAATTTTCTGGATGAGAAATTCGGCTATATTTTGTCTTGATTCTCTGCGAAATAAAGCCGAAAACTTGGAGCACGTTTTTTTGCGTTAAAATTCATAATATCGATAATACAGAGGAAAAAATGTGACAAGTTTTGTCGCAGGCTTAGGACCCGTCGGATCAAGACCAAGACGGATCTTGAGTCTGTGTTCGAAGACTGTGAACGGGAATTATTAATCAAAAAATTATTAATTAAGGATCGGCGACTATCCCGGGCCCTTAAGGGGGAAAGTTCGAGAAAATACGACACAGCGGGGAAATCAATGACTAATTATTGTCGCGTGTTTGAAATCAGAGGTGGTGTCGCGTGAATAAAAATTGCCACCCTGTTCAAAATTATTCAAATATATTATATATATATCAAAATTATTAGTATTCTTTAAACTTTCCGTTTGAAAATTCCTAAACTAGTAAGTGCTGTTTGTTATTTTAATTATTTCAGTTTTTGTTTTGTTTTAGACGTTATTAGGTAGTGACGGTCGTTTTCACAATGAGGAAATTACTTCGTAACATATCGGTAAGAAGAAAAGACATACTTTTCGAATAGTCGAGCAAGTGCGAGCAGCGTACTAATGCTTTTTGCTTGAAGCGATTATGTGTCTGTGTTGTTCGATTGAATATCTTCGTTTGTCGAAACGAAATCCTGCAAATAGCTTTCGATCAGTGTTTCTCAAATGGTTTTTCAATTGCGAGTATAAAATACCTTTTTACCATTGACATTAGTTTGCTTCTTATTTCGAGACATTATTACGTTTTCAAAGACTTCGTAATACAATTTAAAATGGAACACGTTCTATGTACTTTGGAAAGCATCAGTCGGGCATGATTTACAATGTTAATCTTAATGTTACAACGAATGTGGAATTTGTCGAACGAGTCATAGAACAATTCAATATAATGTAATAATACAAATTTGCAAATGTTTACGCGCAATCTTTTAACACGAATCGGAACCAATGAACGTATAATTTCTTTGATAATTTTTATCTTGACAGGAACTGGCATTAACATCCTTATCTGCATACTTGCCATCGATAATTAACTCGATCACATAATCGTTTAGTGTACCTCGTACGGCAGATCGGATGAAAACCTGATTCGAAGTTTTTCGAATAAATACATAGTTGTCAGTATAATTTATTGATGTTCGAGTTTGTGTGGAACAAATTGTGATGCATGCGCCGCAATTATACTGATAGTGTCGAATTTAAAGGGGAGTTGCTGAGCGTATGCTGTTACCTACGCTATACTTCCCTCGTGATACTATGTACAGAGTCTCCAAAAAGTTACCAACCAGCATTTTCCTTGCGAACAGTGGCGGTACAAAAACAATCAAAGAGAAAGCAGCTGTACTGAATTTTACGAACAACATAATGGCGTCGCGGACGTCCCTTTTCTACAGAATTTTTGCAGAAACGTAACGATCTTCGATTGTTTAAACAGAATGCTACGTATATACTTTTTTTATGTCAGCTACGAAAGAATAAAAGTTTCAATATTTCTCGATCCAGATAAAAGGGAATTTGAAATAAAAATGTTTTCACAGGATATTTCTTAAATTGCGTTTATACATGTAGAATAATTTGATGTTATTATTTACTTGCGTACAAATACACTTTCAGCAGTCAATTTAAATTGTTAGTTATTTAGATCAAGTCCAACAAAAAGAATTGACATTGATCTCAAAGAAGTGGGTTAAAAAATATATAAAACATAATTGATACCGATTATTACCGCTATCATAAATTAAATGAATACTTTTTCACAATCTATTTGTTTTTGGCACGCTGATAAAATGGCAGTCAATGGTTTCGAAATTTGTGCAGCATGTAAAAAAGAGGAGAAAGGAGGATGTGGCGAGACAGCCTAATTATACACTGATAATTCATTCGACAAAGTCAAAGAGAATTGTGATTCGGCGCTATCGCGGTGATAAATAACACCTCATCCGTCAATCAATTCGACTGTTTCCGGCCGATTATAACAATGTGTTAGTCGATATCAGAGGTGACACTCGTATTAGGCGAAAATTCATGCTCTCAATTATGATCTAAAATCTACATGGAAGAACAGTAGTATGAATATTATTAACAAATTAATCAGTAGCACACCGTATTGCCTTAAAGTTGTAATAAAAGCAAAAAGACAGTACGATTATTGATCTCAAGAATTGATCTCTGAAGTTATTAGTATACGATCCAATTGTTGTACTATTTCGCATTATATGTCATTGTATGTCATTGTTATTAAACATTATGAATGATTTCGATATTCCTCACATTTCAGCAATCACTTGTCACCACTTATCAATCGTGATGGAGTCTACCAAAATATTTATCAGCTACTTAACAAATTATCTCTGCATCGCGAAGATTTCTTCACAGATTTTATCACTGCGGATGTTTATCCAAAGCAAAACCCTTCTGAGTCGAAAACTTAAACAAAAATGTGGTTTCCTTTTAATAATTTCGATATGTCGAAGATGGTGTGACAATGTTTTTCGATTCTTCTAATGTTCTCACAATTTTGTATTTTACGTATTTATTTTTGTCGTAAATTTCCAATTTCAGTTTTATTAAGCAAGTTTTATGGAGTTGTGTCAATAATTATAATAATTTATATAGTTTTCTAAAAAATCTATATGCCGTATATAAAGTTATAAATTAGTTATCCTAAGTTCCGACAAACCAATTAAAGTGTACACTTATTAAACAGTGTTTATGATACAATTTTATTGTGTTATATATGATTAAAACAATGAATTTATAAACACAATATTTTGTGTTCAGGTACTGTTACGCGGCGGCGACAGGGAGCGAGATAATGACCGTAACCTTTTCAATGTCGAGTTCGACAGTAAGGTTTACAAGAGTCGACTGCGACTGCGAAGATGGTTAATAGGCATTCTGATTTTTCTGCTGATATCTCTGGTCATCATAAACACCTACACCACGGAACAATTTCCGGCCGTACACTTCGGAGCTGTTCTCAACATCTCTTCGCAAGGTATATACTTTTTCTTTATATATAAGTGACCCTTTCCCTTGTACAGGGCGTTCGGCTACAGGTGTTTGAAATCCGAAAATTAAAAATCCGCCTGAAATGCGGCAACCGGGCCAACAGAGGTGTACGTTGCTTACGTCATAGGTGCGCGCGACAGTCACGTATCAAGTGTAGTCCACGTGCCTCGAAACCGTTCGATTCGGTCATTCCACGCGCATTTTCGGTTCTTGCCGAATTATTGGCCGAAGTGCGCGAACGTCGAAGCCTATTGGATGCGGCGAGGACCCCCTTTGACACGTGACTATCGCGCAAGCAACGTGCACCTCTGTTGGCCGGGTTGCCGCGTCTTGGGCGGATTTACGATTGATGCTAATTCTCTTTTTCAGAGAACTACGTGGAATTAAATACGTTCTTCACGCCCGTGTCGAATTCCGGCTTCGTGATTCACAACCAGGGCTGTCGAATTCCGGCGATGGACCCTTTCGATCCGGCCATCACGCGATTCATTCACAAAGAGAAACCGATCGCCTGCGAGCACGGGACTCATCTGCCGCTCGTCGAATCCAGCAACACAGCGGTATACGTGAACCCGAGGGCAGCGCAACATTTTTACAACGAGTCCGAGGACGTCAGCTGCTGTTGGCGACCTTTCTGGCGAATGAAAGACGAGGATAATGTTGTTACGTCAGTAAGACTCATCATTTTTACCTGTAACAATACATTACGTTTTCGAAGTAATCGGTGCTTCACAAATCCCAACGGAAAGCTATCGTAAAGGTATCGCATGGAATCAATCATTCAACCCTCCGACGAAATTTCTGTTTGCGTAACAAATGTGAAATCACATGCGAGGCATGTCTGGAAAGTATCCGATTTTTGTTTATGTCAGTGGCGGGCGCGGTAGGGGTCCCACAGCTGCCTGATTCCCCCACCAACGTCCAACGGATGTGGATAGGCAGCGTTAGCCGCGCACGGATTGGTCAATTATGGTGGGACGTACGTAAAAGAGGGAGAGGGGGAAGTTGGCAGCTCAGGGGCCCCTACCGTGCCCACCGCTGGTTTGTACCATCGTTCCGGAATGGACACGGTATGTCTTCAATCTCAAATTGTTGAAGAACGTCTGAAGAACGTTGCGGATTCCAAGGGGCGATACTTAGAAGGGTGCATAGATAGAATGATACTTGTTCCCGGTATAAAGTTGGATACTTTCCGGGCAAAGCTCGTGCGATCGTGGCTGGTACCCGGTCAGCGAACGTTTTGGTTTGTTCTATGAAACGAAGCATGTAAAACTATTTTCACTTGCAGATTCAGCAACGAGTGTTTCACCTTCCAGAATTCGTCGACCGTCACGGCCGAGTTCGTGAAGATCGAATGTACCCGGAACAAGGAGACAATATACAAGGACTACCACGCGTTCTTGCCCCGTTTCCGATCGATCGAACAGAAATACGCCGGCTCGAAAGCCGCTAAAGCGAAATCCGAATACCTCAGCCTGTTGATACTCGGCCTGGACTCGGTCTCCAGGATCAACTTCCACCGGATGATGCCGAAGACCGTCGGGGCTTTGGAAAAGCTCGGAGCGGTCGAGATGTTAGGCTACACGAAGGTGGCCGACAACACGTACCCAAACCTAGTGCCTGTTCTAAGCGGTCTGTCGGAGGGAGAGCTGCACGACCTCTGCTGGCAAACGAAGGACAAGACGTTCGACGGGTGCCCGTTCATCTGGAAGAACTTCAGCGCGGCCGGGTACCGCACAATTTTCGGCGAGGATGCCTGCGGCATGACGACGTTCAATTATTTGAAACCGGGTTTCCGTGTACAGCCGACCGACTACTATTGGAGGCCGTTCTGCATCGCTTCGGAGAAGGACATCGGCAACACGCACAAGCTGAACGCGAATCTATGCGTCGGCACCAGGAAGACGTTCGACAACTTGCTGCACTACAGCCGGAAAACCGCCACGCAATTCGCCGAGGACCCCTACTTCGGCTTGTTCTGGGAGGCCAGTTTGACCCACGATTTCTTCAATTACCCGCAACTAGGCGACGACTCCTATCACGACCTAATCTCCTACTTGTCCAACGAACGGTTACTCAACCGCACCGCGCTGATAGTGATGAGCGATCACGGCATGCGATGGGGCGAGTTTCGCGAGACGTACCAGGGCAGAATGGAGGACAGTCTGCCGTTCGTGTTCATCGTGTTGCCTCCGTGGTGGAGGGACAAGTACCAGATAGCCTGGGCGAACCTCCGGAAGAATGCCCGCGGTCTGACGACAGCTTTCGACCTGCACGAGACGTTGATGGACCTGCTACAGTTGAAGAGCCTGGAGGAACCTACCCTGAAGAACCGTTACAGAGTACTGTCGTCGACAGAACGCTTGCCCCGCGGTATTAGCTGGTTCCTACCGATACCTGATTACCGTACGTGCACTATGGCGGGCATAGCCAGCCATTGGTGCATGTGCCACAGCAGCAACGATGTACCTTTAGACGACAAGAAGCTCCGGGACAAAGCCCTGTTTCTCGTCGCGGAGCTGAACCAGATGCTGAAGAAGTTCGTGCAATGCGCGACTCTCAAGCTGAAGGAGATCAGGGCCGCGAAAGCGTGGAAGGACAAAAGTGATAAATCCGATCTTATCGACTATACGATAACGATCCAAACGGAACCCGGCGACGCGATATTCGAAGGGACGGTGCGGGACAGGGGCAAGAACAGTAGCAACAAATTGGTCGGGTCTGTTAGTAGATTAAACGCGTACGGCAAACAGAGCGCTTGCGTCGATGAGTTCAATATGAGGCTGTATTGTTACTGCCTGTAGGGCTTACGTGTTTCGCCGCCTTCTGCGGTTGCTTCGCCCGCGGCTCTAATATCTTCGGATAGCATTGTCGCAGTGAAATGTATATAAGACGAGTCACGCTGTGATAAGATTCTTACCTTAAGGAAGTAGACTACTCTCACGACATTTCATACCCGAGGGGAAATTAGAGTGCTCACGCTCTCGGGACTTTGGTGTCCCCACTTTTCTGCATCGTCCTTTCAGCCTGGAACAGAACCTGCGTCATCTTTTTAGCCTGGACCAGAACCTGCATCATCTTTTAGGCTGGATCAGTGCCTCCTTTAACACATTGCTGACCGGCAACTTTTCTGAAAATTTACCTCATGTCCCCGGATTAGAACAGCTTATTTTACTCGTGACCGGTCACCAACGCTTGGCCACGAAAACACGAGTTAACTCGTGACCGGTCACCAACGCTTGGCCACGAAAACACGAGTTGACTCGTGACCGGTCAGCAATGTGTTAACATAGAAGTAGCATCGACTCTCGCATTATTTGGAATCCGCTGCTAATGATGCAGCTAAGATGCTGCAGGTTCTGGTCCAGGCTAAAAAGACGATGCAGGTTCTGTTCCAGGCTAAAAAGACGATGCAGGTTCTGGTCCAGGCTAAAAGGATGATTCAGAAAACTGAGGACACTAAAACCCCGAGCGCGAGCACTCCCATTTCCTCTCTGTTCATACTTAACAAATTGAACATTTAACATTTTCGCGGCGTTGTTACCTGTTGGTCGGCTGCTTGCTCACCTACCAGGCGGCGAGATTCTAGTCTGTTTTTATTATTAAACTGCGGATTTCATGCATTTACGGCAAAAAAATGAGTAATTGGAATTTCAAAAAGTAACTAGATTCAAAGAATTAGAGAGAAACCATACGTTACTTTCGACCTACGATAATAATTGAAGAAAGAAAGTCATTCAAAGATCCGCAATCTATTTATTAGGTACTATGTCTGCCAAACGAATGTTTAAAATTTAATCAACTGTCGAAGCTAGAAAAGTTTGAATAATTGAACGGTGTCGATAAAACACCAAATATTTTTAATTATTTTTTTTTATCTAGGAAAACGACCTTGAGCTTGGTTGAAATAACGGCTGTCTAAATCAGACTAGCCCCTTAGGATGACAATTGTTTAATAGTCAATGCGTACTATTTTCATAAAAAAGATTTAATAAAAAAACTTCTGAAACGCGCATTTAAAAACGAAAATTCTGACTAGGTTACCCTTCAGTTAACAAGTTTGCAGCCCGAACGTTTAAATTTGAATAGAAAAGATACAATGGCTTCATTGTGGTATTATTTTCGAAACGAATTGAACTTGTAGTCAAATTAGTATAAACAACGAATGAAACACGGAGCGGAAAACGTGTTACACGCCCCGGGGTAAACCGTCGTCAGCGTTTTAGTTACTTATTTTAAATCTCTGCAAGATGGCGATAATTTTGAACAGTTTCCTGTTAATAAAAATGGCCTCTTATGCAAGCTGTACGAGAACATACAGAAATGCAATGACAAATGTGATGTTAGAACAATTGCGATTTAGTAATTTCGAGAAAAATTCTGTAGCATATTTATATAAGTACGTGTAGTATTTTTTTCTATTTTAAAAAATGTAAAATAATCGCGAATCTGAAACTGAAAAAACGGTGGTCAACAATTATGCTCACATAACTAAAAATTTTTTCTGAATAAAATCAAACGTGACAATATTCGAATAATTTTGAATGGTGCGTACAACAAAGACGACAAAATATGAATTGCAATTGGAACTTGTTAAACTTATTTTCTTTAAACTTAAAACTTTAAACTGCATCGGTAATGAACATTAACAAGATGAAATAATAAGTGACCCACACTGATTTGTGCAAATTTATACATGTAAAAATCAAGCCGTGATTTATCAATCGTCAATTGTACGTAATTAAAGTAATGGTAGTTTATTGCGCAACCGTTTTGAAGTTTCAAGAGACATCGCTGTAATTACATCTCGTTTCCCATCGATCTATACAGGGTGTCCCGGTAGTGATGGTACAATCATAGAGGGGATAATTTTACATGAAAGCATAAGTAAAAAATACGGAATAAATTTTTTTCGTTTGAGGCTTTGTTCTTGAGAAAATTGACTTTGAAAATCAGTCAAGTTTGCGTGCCTAGCATTTGTAACAAGTAGAATCAGTAAGTAATGATCAGACGTGCAAGGCATCACATAAAAAAATTCATTCCAGATTTTCGACTTATTTTCTCATGTAGAATCACCTCCTCCAAGGTTGTACCATAAATAACGGGACATTCCGTGGAATATTATTTTTATAAAGAATTATACATATGGTTGAAACAAACCCTTATTTTATAAATTGTGAACAACTGAATTAACATTATTTTAAATCGTGGAAGGATGACAGTATTAGATCAGATAAGGAAATTGGCTAGTGTTAAGGGTGTATTCCCATTTAGAAAAGTTGAAAAATCGACTTTTTATTTCTATTGCATTTTCTAACAGTGTTATGCTTTAAGAATAATCGAGAATGATTTGAACGGAATATTGATGTTGTTGACTTTAACTCCTACGTTTTAAACGAGTGTTGTAGTATTCATTGTAAATCAGGGCAATCATTTAAAACGAGATGCTGCAAACTAATGTAGGACATATAGTTACATACAAATTTTACTGTATGAGCAGGCTCAGATATTGCCGTCTGTACAGTCAGCAAAAACACTCATTGAAAAAATTAAATTCCATCACTTTTGGCTTTTTAGTGTTACTTTAACATAAAAAGATACAGCCTAAATGGATAATCACCTGTAGTCGAACAGTCTATACATACATATGTACACATATACAGTCCACCTAACTTGGAACTCGCGTGTTGTATGCAGTATGTCTTTTTCAACTGATAATGCAAGGATATCCTACACACCATTGATGATTGATTATTATGAAAATTGTTTTGTACAAAGAGAGACATCACATATTGTAAATAGTTCTTTGTACATAACATTGCAAAGACAATTTCAAGTTCCACTTAGCTTCAACAAAGTTTTGTTCACAACATCTTTCCAAACTTTACACGCATCAAAGTCCAGGATAATTTGCATAACATATATGTATACTGCATTAGTATGGATATTTTTTATATGCATCAAGTTTTAGGAAACGGTTCCAGTAGAAGTCGCTTGGTTTAATATGAATTATATGAACAAATAGAAATTTATTTCACATTTTCATTAAAGAAAAGTTGATCTTGAAATTTCTCATGTAATTTCATGTATAAAAAGATCATTTACAATTATTTTGTGCTCTGAATGATGTATAATATATGCTTGTGTGTCCAGTGTCAAATAACATGCTGTATATATATATATATATAATAATCTTCTTTTCACATTACAAAACTGATTAAATATAACATTGAATTTGTTAAGTGTGCTGTAACGAAAACTTGGACTGGGTCCAACGTAAGCCTAATATTGCCTAAACTTTGATATATGGATTTAGTTATTTGTTCGTTAATAAATAATTATAATTCACAGAATTTCCTCATTCAGTATATCTACATATGTATTTAATATTCTTGCTGTGATAATGAAATAATGCTTATAGTATTTGTTTATATGATAGTGCTAAAAAAACCATTTACTTAAAAAATTTGTTATGTATTGACTTTCAGAAACTTATATATAGTTTCACACAGCAAAATTGCTCCTTTCAATTTGACCGAAATTTTTCTCTTAAATACATCGAAATAGAAATATATTTTTTTTATGTTACATGTATGTACAAGATGTCTCAGACATTTAAATGAATTCTAAGCAAATTGAAATGTAAAAATAAACGCTTTATGAGACAATGTCCAACCATCAGTTTTGAATTAATAGTAAAATGTCTACAAAATTTAAAATACTGTAATCTATTTACGCTCTAATAGTAATAATAGAAAAAAAGAAAAAAATTAATATATTCTATCATATATGTATGTCTGTATACTATATGTATGTATGCCATATAGGGAAATTTACTTTCAATTTTAATTAATCTTATGTTGTTCGATTAATATCAGCGTTTAATTTTGGAATGATTTAATGATATACATTAATGTAAAATGATTATAAAATTGACAAATATAAATAAGGTAGAAATATGACAACTATATAGAAACCGTAATTTATTTAAGTCTTCATTTGAATGAGTGCGATAGAAAAGTTATTTATAAAAGAACAAAATAGTTACAAGTGTGTTGTACTGAATGGAAAAACTGTACCTTACGCCTTGTAAACCAAATATATACAGCAGTGTTACAGTAACACATGTAAACTAAGAAAGATGTACAATTTAATGTAAACATTTTTGTAATAAAAATCTTAAATGCCAGTTAAATAACTAAATAGTTCTATTTATTGCAAACAGTGGAATTATGTTTCCCGGTTTAAAACCGTAATTTTGTAATCCACTGTTTAAATGCAAAATTTTTGTTTTTATATCGCATTTATGCATCACTCATACATATTAAACATAAAATAACTTATTTTAAATGATGTATTCACATACTGTTGAGATTGGTATAAATTATTGGCAATAACAAATTCACCACTTTTGTATAATGAGACAGGAAGTATGTGTACTCAACGGTTGCTATGTTATGCTTGTCGTATACAACTTAACCAACCTAACGTTCGGCTACCAATCCCGTTGGTACCACAATATTCAAAGGAAGCAAGAAACACCACCTGGTATAGAAACACAGAATGTCAACACATGCACTTCAATTGTATGCACTGTTCACGATGTCACTTTGTCTATACATTTTATTTAGAATTCTTAGATTGTTGTTATCCCGTTATAAATTCGATTTACTGAGTCTTGTTGGAATAAAGCTTTTATTTCTGAAACAGACATAAAATATAAATGTATCCTAACATTCAACAAAAAGGCGACTTAAATCTATTCAACTTACCCTCTTTTTGTGTATTCGTGAATTCTGTTTCAGGGAATGCAATATCAAACGTAATCCATAAAGTACCACGAAGATTGTTATTTTCATAATTAGGCATTCCTTCTCCTTTCTTCCGAATACGAGCTCCCGGTTTAGTAATCTTATCCCTCTGAATAGTCACTTTGTGTCCATCTAAATGTTTCAGATCCATTTTAAATCCTATCAGAGCATCCTGCATAGATATAGTAACATTTGTGAAAAGATCATCGCCAATCCTTTTGAATACTGGGTGCGGCTGTGTTCGTATTTGCAATATCAAATTCCCAGGCTCTCCGTCCACATGGGGTTCCCCTTCTGCCGTAAACTTAATTTCTTGCCCATCCACCATACCAGGTTCTACTTCAACTTCAAGCAGTCGTTCTTCAGTGACAAATGCAACATTTGGACACTTCGAACATACATCTTGTTGTATCATATGATATCTTCCATTTCCTAAATTACGAGCGACAAATTCTTGTCTACAATTACATTTCCTAGTTCCTTTAGCTGGCTTCATAACAGGCTTATTTCTAGTTATCTGAAGAAATGAATACAGAATACTTAAGTTCAATCGATTACTTAGATTATAAGCTAAATCTCACCTCTATAAAACTTCCGCTATATAATTCTTCTAAGGTAACCATTAAATCCATTACAATATTAGATCCTCTTGGTACTTCTTGTTGTTGTTGTTGGGATTCCCCACCAAAATGGAAACCAAAATCTCCAAAGAAACTTGAGAAAAGATCAGGATTGTTTGTCATACCATCTCTTTTTAAACATTCTTCTCCACACCTATCGTACATTTCTCTCTTCTCGTTGTCAGAGAGAACTTCATAGGCTGCACCCAAGTCTTGGAACTTTTGCGAAGCAGTTGGATCATCTTTGTTTTTGTCAGGATGCAATTCTTTTGCCAGCTTCCTGTACGCCTTTTTTATTGCATGTTGGCTGGCAGTTGATGGTATGCCTAAAATGGCATAAAAGTCCCTCCTACAAACCACAAAGCTTGTTGTATTCATTATGATTATGAATAATTGAGATTGGCGATACAGTATCAAATAATTTTGTACAAGCATAAAGTTTACAAAAGCAACGTACACGTTTGTGAACAAATATTGTGCAAATAGAACACAAAAATGTCAAGATACATTTCACTAAGATATTTCAGTGTATTTACTGGTTTTTAAATAGTTTACTTGCATTTGTTTTATTGTTATATTGTTAGCTTCGCAAACAAATAGTTTATGAAATTGGAGGTTATTAATCTTTTGCAACGTATAAGTTTCCTAACTAAGCAACAAACAAATTATAGAAAAACAATTAGGTGTGTTACTTACCCTGCTGCAGCTAAGATTATATATATTGTTAAATTTATGAACAAATAGAAAATTAATTTTATCGCTGCCATCCTAGCAGACGTTATACAAACATCGGTACTTAGGTCGTGGTCGTGGGTGCTCCTGATTGGCCAACCGAATTTAATTCGCACGCTTCTGATTGACGATGAATTTTCAGGTTCGTCAGAATAGAGGGCGTAAGAAATCTAGCTGTTGTTAATGATGTCGGTATTTCAGATCGTGAGACATCAATCTCCATACGGTAATTGGTCTACTCCTATACCTCGTCTGTGTCCATGCAGAGAGGAAATGAGAATGCTCACGCTCGGGGTTTTAGTATCCACACTTTTCTGCATCATCTTTTTAGCCTGGAACAGAACCTGCATCATCTTTTTAGTTTGGACCAGAACCTGCATAATATTTTTAGCCTGTATTAGAACCTGCATAATCGTTTTAGCCTGGAACAGAACCTGCATCATCTCTTTAACCTGGAACAGAACCTGCATCAACTTTTTAGCTTGGACCAGAACCTGCATAATATTTTTAGCCTGTATTAGAACCTGCATCAACTTTTAAGCCTGGAAGAGAACCTGCATCATATTTTTAGTTTGGACCAGAACCTGCATAATCTTTTTAGCCTGTATTAGAACCTGCATCATCTTTTAGGCTGGATCGGAGGCTACATAGAAGAGCCTCTTTTAACATAGAAATAGCATAGACTCTTGCATTATTTAGAATCTGCTGCTAATGATGCAGGTTCTGGTTCAGGCTAAAAAGATGATGCAGGTTCTGGTCCAGACTGAAAATTAGGCTAGAGGGCAGCACTATACCGGGGACCCTAAAATCCCGGGCGTGAGCACTCTCATTTCCTCTCTTGTTCAGGCTGAAGATGTTGTAGGTTCTGATCCAGGCTAAAAATTAGAGAAGGGTGTCAGCACTATACCGGGGCACCGAAACTCCGGGCGTGAGCACTCTCTGTTTTCCTCTGTGTGCATTCACACACACATACCTATCCACGTACATACATATTTACACGGTATACATAGGTATGTGCAACATAGTGGAAGTAGAAGCCCTTCAACTTGAACAACCCGCTATCTTTATTTTGCCTTGCTCAAGAATGAGTAAAAAATATAAATTACGGTGTAATAAGGTCGTAACAGCACGCAATGTTGCTTAGTCAGTCCTCCTGGAATGATATACATACTATATTTGCACACACCATGTATGACAAATACGTAAACTGTAAAAGAATAATATCATAGTACATACAGATACCGACTGCCGAGCATCGTTACCAGGTGTCAGTTTACTGCTCCGGGATAGTTGACATACAATTAAGATTATAATAAAGTCATTGGTTTAATCATGTCAATATGTAAATTCTATCCAGTACAGCTACAGAAAAATTTATTAAAACAAATCCAGTCACAAATTACATGACAAAAACGTTGTTGGCTATAATTATTTCCTTATAAGATACTCATAGGTTATGAAAATAGTGTATCGAATATCACAAAATGCAGAAACATATGCACTTATGGAAAGGCGTTGATAAAGTGTTGTACAGTTTTAATGACAAGCCTTGTGGCATTATTTCCAAATTAGTTACTATTAAAGATCATATTTTTGTAACAACTACCTCAAATAATTTATATTACGGAGAAGTATCGTTCACGGAAAACGAATCACCGACATTAATTTTCAACAGTGCTCCATTCAATGTAGTTGACATAGCATCCAACTCGGAGCATTTGTTTATTGTGGATATTAATGGATATGTCTTAAAAATAAATCCTCAAGATATGAGTGTAATAGATACGATAATTCTAAAAGAAGAAATCAAATGTTGTAGTCATGGGTAAGATCAAAATTTCTGTTAACTATTAAAATTAATGTTGCAATTAATTCTTTATCGTTAATGTTGTTACAGGTATAAACAGGAAAATGAAATTCTTAAAGTAAAATCGATAGCTGTCAACGATCAAGCAGCATTGTTTGTAACAGAAGAAGGCCAACTTTGGGCTAGTGGCAATCAGTCGCAGATAGACATCAATAGCACAGAGCCAAAAAAGGTGAAATTTTTCGAGGGCAGAACCATTTCCATTGTTTCGTGCGGTTTTAATTTCAATGTAGTCGCTGCAAGGAAAACACTGAAAGCTATGAAAGACGATACAGATAGCGAAAGCGATATAAAAGAAGATGTTTTCGTTAATTCGTGTCCCCAGTGTCTTAACACTATATTACTAACTCCTACAAGTGTAACATCATCGGACACTTGCCCGACTGGACTTATTGCACAACAATTCAGCGAAGATCGCTCGACCATCTCGACCAGCGCTTTATCAATTAATAGTAAAGACTACGATACTACGTCTCTTGCGGATGCTATTAAAGCAGAACAAATTTCCAAGCTAAGCGAAAACGAAGAACAATGTTCGAACAGTACTACGAACTCTGATAAAGAGGAAAAGAAAAATGTTATTTTTATAAACACAGAAGTTGCAAAACAGTTTCTAACCAAACAGTTGTCTTGGGTTTCTTCTTACGGAAGCGTTAAAGAAGACATACCTTTGGAGAATATTGAAACACCAACAAGATTACTCAATGTATCTAATGTAGCTAATTTGGTATATGAACGCGTAAAAAATGTAGGTGATAAAGTTGTTACATTATCTAGACACATGAGTGGAAGTTCAGACATTAACGAGTTCAAAAATGATAGTAGCGAACATTTAGTAGAACAAGCAGAAGATTGTTTGGAACCTTCCAATACTAGTTTGTCGTTAAGTTTACGATGCGAAGAATTTCCATGGTCATCGAGTAGCGGCACCTCGGAGCACGAATTATCCCAACAGGGATTAAACGAAAGAATTACTGCGTTAACGCACGTTGGCAGTAACATTTTGTCGACCGAACTATGGACATGGGGTGATATCGAATTTGGACAATTGGGAACGGGAGATACTATTAATCGTCTGCGACCTGTTTTAGTGGCGAAACTTAGCAATATTGGACTGAGGAAAGTTACGTGCGGTGCATTTCATATCGTTGCCTTAACATTGGACGGTAGAGCCTTTACTTGGGGAAGAAATAACTGTAAACAAGTGACGCTGGAGTCGAGTGCTCACAAAAGTGCGCCTCAATTGTTTTCCACCAATTTATCAGTAGACGAGAGAGCTAAAGATATAGCAGCCGGCAGCTTCCACAGTTTAATCATGATGCACCATGGCTTATACTTTATTGGAAAGTCAAGGTAATTATTATACATAAATAACGTACTAGACCTACTAGCTGTAATCCGGCATTGCTTCTACTTATTCACTCAAATTCATTGTAATGATTTCAGTAAAATTGGAGACATGTTTCACCTTGATATTGAAATATGTAGCGACTGCAGTATAATTGAGATATTTGGTTCAGGAGAATATAGTTGCTGTTCTGTGATAAATGAAACCGAAAGAAATATCTCTCAAGACTTAATAGAGGATCAAACCTATATGGAAGAGATATTGATTATCTATAAAAATTTAATCAAGCCATTGCAAAAGAAGGGAGGCGCTATGCAAGAATTGAATGTTTACGAAACATTATGTAGATGTTATACAGAACTGTTAAGTTTTAGCATATTACATATTATTAGTCTCTGGAACTATTTCAATCATATTGGTGAAGCATACGAAGTAGTAGTTGTTGCTAATGTTGAGGAATACATCACTGTATACAAATATTACTTGAATGCAATATGCGATGTTATTTCTCTAAATGGTTTTACGTATATTGCAAAAATAATTGACGTGCCACGAATTATAACAAATTTATTTACTAGTAAATTGAAAAGTAACGAAAAAAAAAAAATTGAAAACGAAATTGTCATCACTATGGCATTAAAATATCCGTTGCATAATCTGACTAGGTAAATGTAAATTTATGAATGTAAATTACGTACGTGAACCTTCGTTACTTCTTTCTTTATGTATTAACAAATATGTATCGTATGTGTATACAGATATAAAAACATGATTCATAATTTGATGACGTGCAACGATGCAAGGATGGGTGTAGAACGATTTCAAGATGCTCTAATAAAATGGGAACAGATATGCGAGGAACAAGAAAAACAACAAAAAGAAGCTGAAGCAACAAAGTTGTTTTGGAATAGTTCTGGCAAATTAGGAGAACTCTTAAGATCTCCTAGTAGGAGACTTATTAGAGAATCAAGATCACATCCCATAGCAATGGCTAATTCTAGATATTTTTCTACTCACTGGTTTGCTTTGTTGACTGACATATTTATTCATGTTACTGGAACGACTCATACAATTTATCCGCTTAAAACCTTATGGGTATCACCTTTAGCAGATTCTGAAACACTACAAGTAAGTTAAACTAAATTTCAGGGGATTTGAATTCAGACTGATATTGATTGGCTACCTGTACTATAATCTCTTATACGTTTATCTTTCAGAATGCTATATTAGTAAAATCTCCAGAAGACACATTTGTGTTGTATACTGAAACAGCCTGTGAGCGTAACGAATGGTTACATAGTTTACGATATGCTATAAAATGTAATCTACAAAGGGTTATTGGGCATGAGCCACCGATAACACGCTCTGGCTCTTATGTATTTATAAAGCACAGTCTTTATAAACAAGCGAAATATACTGGTTCGTACATCAAAAGATACATTTCTTTGTTGTTAAAATAAAAATACTATATATGTATATGTTTATGTGTAGGACGTTGGCTACTTGGTAAACCACATGGTTTTGGAAAATTACAGTGGTACGATGGTCGTGTATATACAGGACAGTTTCATAAAGGTGTTTTTCATGGAACTGGAAAAATGGAAATTCCATCACACGGTACATATGAAGGACAATGGAAAGATGGTCAACAAACTGGATATGGGACCTTAAAGTCAGTCTATTAAATAAATAATAATATTATTCCGACGTAATATATTTCAGACACAGTAATGGACATAATTTATTTTAGGTATAGCAATGGAGATTTTTATGAAGGATATTTCAAAGATGGTGTACCACACGGTCATGGTATTAAAAAAGAAGGTTACTTCATGGCATGCGTGGCATCCGTTTACATTGGGGAATGGGACAACGGTGTCAAGCAAGGTTACGGAATTATGGATGACATTGTAACAGGTATATACGGTTATCGTATAATAGAACTTGAAGTACACCAAAATTTCAGAGTGTTTTAGAAAACGAGTAGTGGTTGCTTGTTTAAGTCTACAAGACAAACCTTGTGTACATATACGCAAACATTTACATTAATGCAAGCAGAAACGTAGTTTGTGTTTTTAAATTCTAACATGTACTATTAATAGAGAGGACGATACTGTTTTTATTCTATCTGTCAAGAAGGTAATATAAATATTTAATGATAATTTCACCTGTTATTGTAGGTGAAAAATATTTGGGATCTTGGAATAATGATATGAAACATGGTCCTGGCTTAATTGTAACTTTAGATGGTATTTATTATGAAGGAGTTTTTACACAGGGCGTTTTAACGGTAGAATTCTCAAAGATTAAACATTTTTCGAATATTTATATATATAACAGTACAAATTTCTAGAAACATTAAAGCAAATATACCACTTAATTGAAGGGTCATGGAGTCATGGTATTTGAAGATGGTACTCACTATGAAGGTGAATTTAAATCGGCTGGTATATTTTGTGGAAAAGGTACATTAACCTTTCAAACTGGTGAGCGATTGGAAGGCAATATGAATGGAGTATGGAATGAGAGTGTAAAAGTTGTTGCAACATTACATTTGAAAGAAAATAGGGAAAATGTACAAACCAATTCAAAACCAATGTACGTGATTCATAGGGCAATGAGTGTTTGTCACTTTATATGCAAATGATTTTTCTTATTTTGTTATAGGTCATTTGGGAAGTTGTGCGTACCGCCAGATCAAAAATGGAAAGTCATATTTAAACAATGTTATCAACAACTTGGTATACTCGAAGCAGATTCTAAAACTACAAATATGACGGACAAATGTGCCCAAGCGCAACTTGCGTGGCAAAATGTTGCTAGCATAATGACTAAATCTCGTCAAAAAACACCACGTAAAAAAAATGTCTCGATGCATAGTACTAACGAAATAAATGACAAAACTATCGACGAGTTGGATAAAATTCCCAGTTTTGGAGACAAGTTAACTTACGAAAATTATAAAGATATTCGCGCATATTTGATGAAAGCCTTTGAATGCAAACATCATCCATTGGGTGCTCTTTTAACAGATATTTCTACTGTGTACACAGCTACATATGGCGGTGTACGAGTTCATCCTCTATTGCTCGATCATGCTATATCTGAACTTCACAGTATTACATCAAGAATATATGAAATAGTTACTTTACTATTCCCAATATTACCACCTGATGGAACAGACATTTCACTGGAATCAGAAAATGGAGAAGAAGGGTATGCTGGTTTTCCTCAATTACTATACTTCACGTATTTTGTGTATTTGTAGATACTACAAGCGATTGCATAAAATGTAACAGAATAAACACCTTAGTAAAATTGTAGTAATCCAATGTAGATTAACTAACTATAATAGTTTAACTAAAAACAATGAATTGAATAGTTTTCACATTACTTTATTAGGCAAGTTGTAAATACTATTGCCATAATGCATCCAATAATATTGCCCCGCATGCACTACGTACTTTTTGTACTATATGCTCTACATAACTCGAAAGAAGACGAAGCCTATTGGAAGAGACTAATGAAATGGAATAAACAACCAGATATAACGTTAATGGCTTTTCTAGATATTGATCAGTAAGTACTTCTATATTGCTCGTGTTGAAAAATATAATTTATTATCTTTGCATATAAACTGACAAACGAAATTACAGGAAATTTTGGAAGAACGGAGATTTAATAAATCTGGCCGAAAATAGACTACAGTATCAAGCCAAATCATATTTCAATGAAGCGATAGAAACTTTACAACAACTGAAAACCACATTTTCTCCATTAGAGAAGTTGTTAATCGTAAAAAATACATTTGAACAAATGACAAAAGTAAGTATATTTGTGATTATGTACCATATTATTTAAGAAATTACTATACTTAGCTTTCATTAGATAGTACAAAGAGAATTGGGTTCTACATACCTATGGACAATGGACGAGCTACTTCCTGTTTTCTGTTATGTTGTTATACGGGCTAGTATATTAAAATTAGGCAGCGAAATTCAGTTTATAGAAGACTTTATGGAACCTTCCTTGTGGAATGGCGAGCTTGGAATTATGTTTACCACACTTAAGGTGAGAGATAGTTTTTTCAGAAAATCATTTAAAAGCCAAGTGATTTAAATATTTATGTTTTTAGGCAAGTTATTATCAAATATTACAGGAAAAGATTAATGTAGGCGACTAAAAATGTAAAGAATGCAATATTATCGGAAACTAGATAAAAATATGAACAAAAAATTCATTCTAACAATAGTTAAGATGATAAAGTATTAAACAATAAATGCAAAAAGAATAAAATTCAATAAGTCATAACAGAGTACCTCAGACATCACTGTTACTTAGGTAAAAACAACGTAGTTTAAGAAAACTGTATGATATCGTTCGAATGATACTTCATTTTTGTAAATAGTAAATGATACACTTATTACATTATTTCAGCATGCCATAAATGTACTGTAATATAAATTAAAATCATTGATCAATTAATTTGGTTCCACTATTTTTACATACAGTAAAAAGCTGTAATATACCTATGAATTCATTCGAATATGTATTATATACAAAGTAAGACTTTAGTAATAATAATATGAATTATATATTTTAATTTATAATTTTTAATATTAATGTATATTCTCTTAAGTTTTATCAAGCATTTATGTAACATATGTAATTCTACAAATTAATAGTATCCAAGTTGTTTTAGAGTAATTTTCAGGTATACGAAGAATGCCAAACCAAAATAAAGAATACTTTAACATCTGTAATTATGAATTGATATAAAATGTTACACGATTACTTAAATGATCTACTGCCATAAATCATGGAATTTATGAAAACTACATTATAAGATAATTTAATATTATATTGAATGCATGTGCAATTTATAATATCCTATTATAATATTACTTAATATAACAATATCACGATAGTGTATGCAATGCTTTATTAAAATATATTGTGTTGTTACTCCTAATTATATACTTCCAATTCTATTAAAAATTGTATAAAGATAACAACATTGCGATATTTTGAATTTGAAAGTTGATTTCGAATCAGTACTTTGAATTTACTAATTAATAAACATTCTTGATAAAATTAGCAATATCTCATAAAATGTTGACACATTACTGAATAATACATAATTTTATTGTATATACATATCTCATTTGAAATGTATAGTTCACATATATATAAAATTGTAACTTACACACATACAAATATAACATTGACTGCTTTTTGTTCTCTTGATATTCATTTTTTTAATTTACTATTTATACCTTAGTAACTTTTACTTTTTTTATGTTAAAAAGTACTTACGTATTCAGAAATTTTATTATTAGACTATATTCAATTAGAACTGTGTAACTAATTTACACGATATATTGACTAAAATTGTTTCAAACAAATAAAGTGGTGTGTGATAGTGCGCATGTTTTGGGAAGCAGCATGATCTCAAAACATATTAGTGTTTGTAAATCGTAACATTTCGTACGGTAAAAATTTAACCTTTAGAAGTGAATCAACATAATTAAATTGCACTTGTCAGAAACATGGAAGTAGTTAGGAGTGTATGGAGAAAACCTCTTTTAATATACAAAGTTGGAATGCAGGTATCTTTGCGAAATAGGTACATGGTGAGATTGATATAACCTAACCTTCATTTTATATTTTCTATAACATCTTTTGGTCAACATTACTGTCACAATTATTTTTGTCGTGTCTACTGTAATATTTTTATTGGCACGCAAATCTAAAATATTCGTTGGTATTTCAACCCGTTTTATGGCACACTATTAGCTTTAATTTACCGGTATTTTTTTCATTTCCTTATTAAATGTTTCATTTTGCACAATGCTCACACAATATTATTCAGCATCCCGTAATTCCTTGCATGTTGTAAATGTTCGTTGTACGTAGGTATTACTATAATTTAATTCACAAAAAAAGATAAACTCTACAAAAAATTTTATTTTGTGAAACAAATAAAACATTTTCGATCATTTGTCAAATCTGCTTATTTGTTCCTTCTTCTTTTTGTCTCTACGTAGTTATAAAACAAGAAAGAGTTGTCAATTTTATAATAAAACAATCTACATAATTATTGTAAATACTTAGTAAATTATTTAATATCGTACAATCTTAATTATCGTTGTATTTACTTATCAGGATATAATCGATAATAACTTTTACAAGACGTGTATGGTTAAAAATAAAATTAATTCTCGATACCTAAATTACAGTGGCAGCTCCACGTCAAAGTTGACAAGAAAGGATATCTCTACACAAGACGACGATGCAAGGATAACAATTCCAGACATAGATTTAAATACAAAAAACGATGTAACGTTCAATGCACTTGTTTCAACCGAAGAGTTATTGGCGCAAATAGGACTAGCACGAGAATTTGCAAGCGATGGCAAAGTTGAGCATCCGTATGTTGATAAACTGAAAAGGGTGCAAATGATTTTATTTGATCTAAGCCACGCTATATCGAAATCAGTGCCCGGAGAAAGCAAATCATTCGAAAGTAAACATATTAGCGATTTGGAAGAATGGATATCAGAATATGCAAATCAATTGCCGCCGCAGGAAACCTATATCATTCCGGTAACGACAAAACACTTTTCATTGACATTGTCAGATAATTATATTAAATGTTTTTTTTTTAATGAATCTTGTTATTAGAATTATCGTATGACAGTTTACTTAAGCATATCCATATTTAAATTGCTATGTTATCAACTAGATTGACATTACAATTGTAGAAAACTCAACAACTCTGGTAATAACACGATTCATGACAGTATTGTGTATCTGTGTTTAACTTAAAAAATTTAAATAGGGTGGTGGCAAAGCTTGCTCTACGCTACATTCGGCGAAAGCGATATGTAAACGTGTAGAAAGGAACGTTGCATCGCTGGTACAAGATGGTTTATTGAACAAAGAAGCACAAATATATTTAAATAAATTACAAAACTTTTTACTAACAACATCACGCATCGCAGCCAAGTGCGATCAACGTACAGAAAATATATATATTCCTAGAGCCGAACTTAACGAAAACAAATAAGTATGATGTCATGTCATAAGCATCGCATTCAACACAGTAATGTACCATTGAGAAATAACACAAGCAGAATATGTATGCAGAAATTTCCAGTAATATGGTTACAATCAGATATGTTTTCAATGCATTAATAAGTTGTAAATAATTTTCAATTGAATTACATGTGTCAGTTACTTATTGTATTGTTGTACTATTACATAAAAACTGTATATAATAATTACGTTCTGTATGAAGTAGCTGTTATATAAAATTTTTTAATAAATTATAAGAGTAAAATGCAGCCTTCAATTGTGATGAAAATATCATATATCTCCTTAAATATTGTTGTTTAAAGAAATAATTATTAACAAAAGCAATTTCGCTCTATGATTCCATTCAATTTTCATAATCAATTCCAATGCAAATACCAGCATTCATAAATAATTATAAATTATACTATTTTTGTACACATTGCTGGTTGCTTAGTCATAAATTTAACATTTTGTACCAAGTTTTATTTCAAGTATGTATAAAACAATTGAACGATTGTAAATAAATGTATACTTGAATAAAATAAGAGATATTAAAAAGAAATTAAATTTATTAAACTTGTAGAGGGTTATGGATTGTAACAATTAACAACATTTAAGTGATTTATAATTTATTCTAAGATTTCATCTCCTTCGGTAACTTCCTTCAAATTAAGCAATTCTAAAAATCCAGAACCTTTGGTTTCAGACCTTACCAGTTCATCTATTTCTCTGTATTGGCCAGGATCAATTAGGCAGACTAAATTTAATGTTCCATTGTCCCAATTCTCATTCTCCAATTTTGGGGCTAGCTTAATTATTTTATCTCTTATTTTCCTTGCCTCTTTACTCGTAACTGCAACTCTTATTCTCATTTGTGCTCGTTCGAGCGGCATTGTGGCTTTTAATTGAGGGATAACGTCCAAAGCTTGTTGTTTTGCATTTCGATTTGGCTTCACAGAGAAATGAACATCTTTCATAGCTTTCTCTATCATTGTCACTGTGTACGGCCGTTTGGTTTCTGGATTTACACATTTATCGGCAACAGTTGTCGCAATATCTTTAAACATAGAATCTAGCGCAGAGTGTCTTTCTTTATCCGAAACTTGTAGTTCTCCTTTAGTAAGAATCAATTTACAAATTTCGGTTTGATTATCCATACCGAAGGCTTTGATAAGGTCTTCTTTCTTTGCGACTTGTCCTTTCGAAACATTTATGAAAACCGTGTGTGTCTGTAGAACTTCGTCAATGTCTTTTTCTCTGAAATTATTATTTATTTATTTAATATTATTAATTTTATTACAAAACATATTGGAAATGCAAAGTATATACTTTGTAATATACAGTCTATATAAAATTATGATAAAAAGATGACAATTTTTCTATTCTTTATAATCAGTTATACCATTGTTATTTGTGTAATTTCCAATGAATATAGAAAAATTAGCGCCACTGTTTTACTCTATTTCGTCCTTAATACACTACTTTTCGAATTATGTAAATATTGCTTTTCGTTTGGTTTTTACGAGTCTTTTTCCAAACCCTAGTAAAATCGTGAAATTCTTTTTCGCCCGGCATTAAAAGGGTTAATATGTGACAGCTACTGATAAGTTATCAAAACGATTGCTAGTTTATAGGTTAGACTATGTTGCGACACAAAGTGCAATGTATATTTCCGTTCCAGGAGGTCATTTAAAACTTACAATTTATTCCTCCACGAGACAACTTTATTTCTGTAACAGGCAATCTCGAATCGTTTGCCAGCCTTTTTTATCCGCACCACGGCAACGTTGGTTAATCTTATTTGATTCGTTGGCGTAAAAATCATTGACATTTTTCGTATTTAATAAAAATCGAACAGCAGTTAATTCTAAGTCTAACATGTACGTTCACTCCCTTTTCTACAGCACATGTGACCGCGAATATGGTTTCTCCGAACGGAAGAATCCTTCGGTGAACGTACGCTTTACGCAGTTAGAGTGAAACGTGTGACAGATATAGTGCTTATTGTTGTATGTATACTTTCTGAGGCTAGAATGAAGATACGCGGATAGCACAGGGACAAGAGAAGACACTACCTGTTTGTAATCTGATTTGTTGACATTGGCATTCCGACCAATAGCAAAATAACGCGTGCTTAACGACCAATCAGAGTCGCGTTCCTTCCAGGTGACATTTTTCGAGCCGCGAAAAGTATTTTTTATTTATGGAGGAATACAAAAAATAGCTTTGAATAGCTTCGATCTGGAACTAATCGTTTTGGCAAGTTGTAATAGTGATCTAGCTTTGTGCAAAATTTCATGAGATACTTCGAGATACTTTCGCCGCAATTTAAGTTTAAATATCAACTTTCGGAATTTCCAAGAATGAATCGCGCGGAAGTCACGATTGTTTCATGTTTCAGGTGAAATTTTTAAGTGTGGACAACTACTTTATGTCTACTTCCTCTTTCGAACGAGCCCTTTACCAGCGACAAAATATTCTCATATAAGGACGAAAACTTGAGGCGCATAAACCCATTTTTTGACGGTAATATAGTCACTCTACCTTATCGCGAATCTACGAATACCCTTAAAATGAATGAAGCCTACTTCTAACGCTTATATCAACAAATATCTGCATAATCTCGGCAGCTCCTAACCAGCGCGCGCTAGATTGAACCTTCCTCTTTCGAACGAGCCCTTTACCAGCAACAAAATATTTTGATATAAGGACGATAACTTGAGTTGCAGGTAAAACCATTTTTTGTCGGTATTGTAGTCACTCTACCTTATCGCGAATCTACGAAGCCCTTAAGAGAATCTCTCAGCGGCAGCCATCTTGTGACGTCGTACTTGCTTCAGAATTCGAATTTTCCACCGAATATTACAAATTACTCCACGATCAGGTAGAAATTCGCAATTTGGGCTCCATACAGACGTAGATTGGACTTTTAGGAAACACTATTGACCATTTCTAAACTGCTGATTGCAATATTGAAGCGGCAGTTTGTCTAGATTTTGACCCTTGCATACGTACATGGATTTCAAACCATGCCGGCCCCCTTAACAATTTTTCACAAAAATTCTTTATGCCAAATAAGCGTCGTACCCGTGGCAATCTCTCCACAAATTTTCGAACAAATTTGTTCTGTAGTTTCGTTGTTACAGATTTTTTGCCGCTTTTTGGCCATTTGGCACCACTGTGTGCGACGTCCGGTCGTAGTACGATAAGCAGAATCGAAGGGTGCGCATGCGACGATCGTGCGCGTGCGCATACCGCCGCTACGTTAGACTGTATCAAACATGGCTGCCGCGTGCGTGATGCCGTTCGAAGCGCGTAAAAAATGATTGTTTTTTCGTGGCTCGAAGGACACGATCGTTCGTACGCGTGTGTATAGTGGCGGTGAGTGTTATCTCCGGCATTTGGACAACGTGGGAGGCCATTATCATGGCGTTGGTCACCGTGCAGCGATCTCCTAGCGTGTCCAATTCCCCGCAGAGTTCGGTGAGTTTTCGCTCTTTCTGCCTCTTTTTCCAAGCACCTGCTGTCAATTTTTCCGTCACGAGCACACATGTTCCGAACCGTTCCCCCCCGGCCAGTCGACTCGTGCCCGACTCGAAACACGTTGCGTACTGTTTGGCCGTTAGTTCGGAGAGTGGCCCTTCCTTATTTGGTGGTGCATTGACAGCCGAACGTGGAAGGGAAACGAGCAGATTCGAACACATCTCTCTCCCTCCTCTGTATTTACAGAGGACGACGGTAAACAACGCGACCGAGGGATCTCGTGTCATACGAAAAATTCGCGTTACGCCGAACACTCGGTTTGTTTTGATGTTTCCCTCCTGCGGGTCGGCGGTCACGACACTAGGCGAGGCTACACGACTTCGCGGTCAATCGTCGCACAGTGGTCCCGATCAGAAAATTTCGTGACATTCGAATTGAACTTCCGAACCGTAAGAGATATCGACACGAAATTTTCGCTCGACAATATATTATCCTTATGTTAGAAATGGATGGAGAAAACAAATAATTTTAGCAATATTTACTTTGTATTTGTTATTACACACTTTATCTTAAGTGATTATTCATTCTTTAGCTTCTTCATCTAAATTTCTAATTTTATTTTTCACGTGATTTTATCCGTGTATTAGGTATATAAGGATCGGACGTTAGGAGTAGTCTAAGCAGTGTGTCTTCGTTTGTTAAAGTTCGAGAGCATTTTCTGGTGTTTTTATATCGAATTGCTTTGAAATCTTTATTATTAAAGATTAAAATTACTCCACCGAACATTTCCAACCCCTCAACATTGTTCTTACCGACTGTCAAGCAGACGTTCTAGAGACACGCTTCTATTATAATTAAGTACTGTTTATTGCCCTGAGGCTGTATTATGTCGATGCGTATTCTTATCAAACTTTCAAGTTACCAGTTTCGAAAATTTGTTACAATTGTAATGGAATTCATTTTATAGGCACTCGAGGCAATTTAAAACTAAATTTTTCTTCCGAATTTGAATATTTCCATTTTATTCGTACAAAACTGATCCTATTTCCACATATAATATTTAAATGTTTAGTGCTCTGTTAACCCATTAACGCCCAAGAATTTTTTTTCTAAATTTTAGCAAACGATGGACAAAACATCTGGTTAATCTTAGATATAACAAATATAATCTTGTTATCGAGAATACTCCCTTAAGGGAGGGATCTGCTCTCAACAGGAAATTCACCCTTGCGCAAGGAGATCAAGCGATAACTATAGCACGCGTAGTCGAAGGAGATGTAGGATATACTTGCAAAAGCAAAAACTAAGAAAAAGAAACGGATTTGAAAGATTTTTATTGACGCGGTAATGCGCTAATTGTTGGTAATTGACCCGATTCGAAAAGATACACAAGAGGTCGTAAAAAAGAATTAGCGAAGAAATCATTAGTCTTTCGGATGTACTTTTTATCTTCATTCAATTTTATACGAATATGTGAATATTTTCAGAGATATCAGCTACTTTTGTTGGACAATGCGAAACGAAATTTGGAAACGAAAACCGAGAACACTCCCTTAAGGGAGGGATCTGCTCTCAATAGGAAATTCACCCTTGCGCGATAAGATTGCTGACGCCGGAATGTCGTGACCGTTCTCGTCCGTGGGACTCGCACACACGCATACTAACTCCGCGCGACCATAGTTTAGATCCATCCCGGTGCTAGAACGGCGAAAGGGAATCGAAAAAGAGAGCGAAAGGAACACGTGGATTCCATTATATCTCTGCACTCGGTAAACTAGATCCATGACGGGAACGTTTTCTCCGTCGAGCGAAATGATTCAGTTGAAACAAAAGAGCGTGCCACTCTGACTGCAACCCTCGATTCGCCCTCGCCCTCGCCCTCGCCCTTCTTCACGGTTTCCTCGTTTGACTTTCCGAATGACAAGTTATCCGTATCTCGCAAACGCCGAGTTTGCAAGGTCACGAACGTGCGCGCGGTCAAGCTGATGCGCGGGTCATTAACTAATTAATTAACGAAACCGTTGTGCCCTGGCAATCCCAGGCAATGTTTAGCGAACGGTCGGCTAACTAATGATAACAAAACTGCAATGCTATCGCAGAAAGTTGATAAAGTAACGGACAGCTGGAGTTATAAACAAATTGGCCATTCTGTGGTATTCAGGAGAATTTTAAGAAAATCTTAATTATTCGGAAAATTAGTTCGGGAAACCTGGAACATTTTTAAACAAATTCTTTACTAGTCCCTTGGCGTACGAAATGTTCAGCAACAGGTGGGAGAAAATCGGGGGATGATTTTTTATAATAATATAGAATGAACATTACGAGGAGCTGGAATTTCGGCTCTGTTTTCAGATTGTTAACAAACTGTTTCAAATTGTTAGGTGTGCGTGATTTTGTTGATGAATCAGGGTGATTTTTGATTGTTGATAACTTAATGATAAGGCCAAACCGAAATCTTGTAAATAATATTTGTGTGTTTTGTCTTTATTTTTGAATTGCAAGCCCAACTTCGAATTACAATAATACAGAATACACTCTTATCGATGCCGTGTATGAATACTTTTTTCAGTCAATTTCCTTATCTTGGCGTTGCACGTGTTCGCTTCTTCTGTTATCTCCTCAGCAGTCCCGATGAGCTTCCTATGTACCAATCAGCGCTGCCGATATCTTGAACAATGCACACACAGAATTAATGAGAACACTGTGTACGCCGCACAGTGGGTAATTTGGAAAAAAGCGGATTCAAAATCAAGGAACTTTCGATAGGAACGCGGTACAGCGATGAAACTTTTTTTAAATTAAAGCTCAAACTTTGTAGAATATGGGAAAAATAGGCTGATTGTGGTACGAAGTTTTTTAACCCTGGGAAAATTCGTTAAACGCGCAGAAATTCAAGAAAATTTTGATTTTCATTACCACGCGCGCAAAATTTTTTTTAACATGCTATACATCATTTCCCATAGATTCCTTCACGCTGATTTCAAATATGAAAATTTGTCTACGACCTCAGGACTTTGCAAAAAATAGATTTTTGTGACAGAAACTAGTGAAATCATTTTTTCGTTGAAATGATTTGATTTTTCCCATATTCTACAAAGTTTGAGGTTTAATTTTTAAAAAAATTCCATCGTTTTACCTCATTCGATGAAAAATCGAATCGCTTTTGCAGTTCAACAAAACCTAATCCTGACGTTTCAATCGAATGAGATATGTCGAGGGATGACTAACTCCGGAGACCATTGAACGGGGGTCGACGTTTCCCAGCATGCACTTTGCATATACCGAATGTACTCCGTGGTCTACGAAGTGCACTCACCGAAAGGGTAGTTGCATTTTTCTAGCGCGTCCAGAGGGGTCGGATTCGTCGAGGAACACAGGGGCTATTGATTTTAAGGGCCCCCATTTTCTGCCCAATGTGCACGACACTGGGATATTTTCAGCATTTCTGCTGATTTCCTAATAAACAAATTACTACAAATCGATTGCACACGTTACACATTTCCCCCCGTAACTAGAGTGAGGATTCCGTTTGCGATGAAAGGAGATTTTGGAAATATTCATTAATATTCTATTAATGCAGCTATTAATGCAGGAAATTTTAATTTTCCACGTACAGTTAATCCCATAACTATTTGTACGCTCTTAAATATCGCATAACTTTGTCAATATTGGACTATACTGCTTCAATTTTTTTGAGAAGTTAGAGCAATTGGATTACTACATAACGTGAGCAAAAATGTTTGATTAAAATTGCAACTGGTCGAAGGTGCAGAGAAAATACTAAAAGTTGTGTTTTGCTACTTTTTTATGTGGACTCAATACATTATATCTCAATCAATTATATTTTCAGCATGAGAAAATATATATAGAAGAGAAATATTCTAGGTCGGACAAGATGTTCCGTTTTGGAGTTAAAATGGCCTCGAATGCAAATGGTTAAATTAGTTTGTATCTAATAAATTACTAAACGTTTCAGTACTGTACGAGCAAATTGCACCATTTTCGTATGTATACCATGAAAACAAAATATATAGAAGAATGTCCTAAATTCTGTTCCCAACGATCCAGATTCTCCATCGAAAATGGCCCCGTGACAAATTTAAACGAGAACAATATTGGGAACGACCTTTTGTATTCTAAATCGACTGATACATGTAAAATGTTATAAATTTGTTTTTTGCTGCACCCCACCACGATGTAAATATTAAAAAAAAATATATATATATATAGAAGGGAAATATAAGATAAGATGTTCCGTTTTGGAGTTAAAATGGCCTCGAGTGGAAAGGGTTTTGAAGCGCGGATAGAGGAGAGGAACTGCGGTGGACTCGAACGGCCAAGTATGCAGAAGTATGCGACGTCAGTAAAAATAAGATTGCAGACGGAGGGTTAGATGTGAAACGAATGTTAAAGCAAACGCATGAGGCAGCTCCGCGTTCGGTAGGTGCGGAGAAGAAAATACAGTGCGGCTATTATCAATAAAGTACGTGACGACGTGGCTGAATGAAGGTACACGTGCACACACACGTGTCCCGATGCACGCAGGAGTGTGCGCACTAAAAAAAAAAAAGGCAGAACGCCGTCAGCCGAAGCACCTGTTAAGGCTGTCTTTGTTAAACGATTCTACGCGTTATGCCAACCACTTGCCTTTCGCGGGTCATTGCGGGATGCCTCGCGTTCCCGGATTAAACTCGAATGTTAAACCACCGTGTCAGTACGTCAGCAAAAGTGAAGACTATAGAGACAGAAGCGGAAAATGAGAGCGGAGCTACCGGAGTTTCGCGTGCAATTTCTTTTCTCGAACGCTTCGACTCTGATCGCCTAGAAAGCGAAATAATCCCAAAAATCATCATCGAAACCTGGATAATTCGAACAAGCGAAGATTGGCCGGCGATTAACTAATTTCATTAGCTCGAAAAACATATTTTAACCCTTCGCACTCGAAGCCATTTTAACTCCGAAACGAAACATTTCTTTCGATCTGGAATATATACATTTTTACATGGTATACATACGAAAATGGTGCAATTTAATCGTACAGTACTGAAAGGTTTAGTAATTTATTAAATACAAGCGAATTTAGTAATGTAAAAAATATTTTGAATAATGATATTGGTTGATTGAAAGTGCGATTTTAAGTCGAGAATCGTGAAAAATGGCGATTTTTCCACTTTTATGCGTCAAATCAAAGATTATTGCATAAAGTTCTGGAACGAGGAGAAATCGGCGAACGAAACAAGCAATAATTCACTGTTATTGACAGAAATTATGCCGATGATAAAAACGAGAATCACCGCGATGATCATTCAAACGATCGGTAGTTGTTTATTGAAATGACTATAAATAGGACGTCGGGACGATACTAATGGCAATCAATTTTTATTAATCACGTTCGTGCGTTTTTGCAGGATTCAGGTGCTGGTGCGCCGACAGACGATGACGAAGCTGCGAGGAGCTGTAAAAGGTAAGTTCGCATAAAAATAATTTTGCATAATGCCGTCGTGCCTGCATATTTTCGACCTGTCATTAAGCGGAGCCGATCGAGCAGCTTAATTAAATTCAACTATCGAATTACAGCTGCATTTTTCTTACCGGCATACTTATGCAAATGACATTATTCTGCTCGAACGTTCGAGCTGTGTATTGCTGGGATTGCTATAAATGCGGAATACCCGACAAATTATTGAAGATCAAGTGTACATACTAAAGACTGTCGAGTTTCTTCTCAAATGCACCGTTTAAAAAAGTTTTGTTTCCATTTCGAAAACGAGGGTCGTGAAAAGTATCATTCAATTAACACAACAATTTCTTTGTATTTTCGAAGATACGCTGATAAATGTTGGCACGAAGTCGTTTGAAGGAAGTGGCTTCAGGAGGCAATACAGTGACTTCTCTCTATATATGTCGCCAACGCCTGGATGATAAACGTCGCGGAGTTATCCCCACCCACCACCGCGGACTATACTCCGTGTCCTGTAGGATACACGCCGCACAGTTGGCAATTTGGACAAAATCGGATTCAAAATCGAGGAACTTTCGATAGGAATGGGGTAGAGGGATGAAATTTTTTTTAAATTAAACCTCAAACTTTGTAGAATATGGGAAAAATAGGGAGATTGTGGTAGGAACGTTTTTTAACCTTGAGAAAATTCGTGGAAAACGTGCAGAAATTCAAGAAAATTTTGGTTTTTTCAATACCACGCGTGGAAAAAATTTTTTTTAACATGCTATACATCATTTCCCATAGTTTTTTTCACGCTGATTTCAAATCTGGTCTTAAAATTTGACTACGACCTCAGGATTGTGCGAAAAATAGATTTTTGTGACATAAACTAGTAAAATCATTTTTTCGTTGAAATGGTTGGATGGTAATAATCTCCCTATTTTTCCCATATTCTACAAAGTTTGAGCTTTAATTTAAAAAAGGTTTCATCGCTCTATCTCATTCCTATCGAAAGTTACTTGATTTTGAATCCGATTTTGTCCAAACTGCCCACTGTCTGATGCTGGCGAGACCCATTTTGCTGTCATATATCGAGAACTCACTGTATCTTGCTCTTGTCACAGCCAGGAATGATGATTCGCCTTCTGTATTCGTTCCGATTGTTCGCAGAAAATGCGAGGAAACGTGCTGCGCGATTGTTCGCGTTTACGATCGTCTTTTTCGGCTCGATGAAAATGTTAACGATCGTCAGCTGCTGCGTGTTGTTTCCTTGTTAGCGCGAACGTGCTCGCGGCGCACCGTTAGTTAATGAATCGTGACACGTGTGTGTATTCGCGTCCAATTAGTCCACACGTACGCCGGCCGAGGCGAAAAAACCGCGCGGTTATCACGAGGACATAGAGGCGCGCGGCTAATTCGAAACCGTTTGCGCCGCGGCGTTGATCGTCTGTAACTCGGGTTTTCCACCGAATTCGATTAATTACGCGCCGCCTTAATTGTAAGGCTCGTAACCGGGCCGTCTCCGTCGCCCGTTCTCAGGAAATCATTTTCGAACGGAGAACTGTTACCTAATCAAGCGGACGCGCGCGAGTTCCTTTACTGGGAAAGGACTCCGCGTCTTCGGCGACTTCCTCCTGCCGGCGATAATTCAATTAAACCGGGCGCGCTCCTACGCGCCGAGGAAAGTCTCGTGCGAACTTCCTCGAGAGCCCCCGGGATGTAAACATTCGCTAATTTGCAGGAAGTCTGAACGACCGACTATTTTCTTACCTTAATCGCCCGACTTTCTACATCGCCGCTTGCGTAATCCGTATAAATCCCGGCGACGTAATCGAACGATCCCCCCCTTCCTCGCGGAATCGGGGAAAAAACGCCGGAAATTAACATCACTCTTTAGTCGGAGAGCAAAACACGCTTTCGCAATTCCGCTCGCGGAAATTGTCTTTTCGGGCCTCCCTCGGGTCGACGAATCACCGCGCAGATCCTCGTCACGAAATACGGCGAGGAGCAACAAACTATTCGAAACAGCAGAACTTTTTTCAAACTAGTCCGAATAACTTTACTGTTTTTGAGAAGTTACACTACTCGACAAAAAGATAGCACGTTATCTAATTCTGTTAATTCTCGCACATATAATCGAACAACAACAGTTCCCGTGTTATATATCATTGTTCAGGAACTGTTCAATAACTTTAGTGTCTTTGAGAAGTTCCTTGTCACGAAATACAGCGAGGAGCAACAAACTATTCGAAACAGCAGAACTTTTTTCAAACTAGTCCGAATAACTTCAGTGTTTTTGAGAAGTTGCACTCCGCGACAAAAAGATAGCACGTTATCTAATTCTGTTAATTCTCGCACATATAATCGAACAACAGCAGTTCCCGTGTTATATATCATTGTTCAGGAACTGTTCGATAACTTTAGTGTCTTTGAGAAGTTCCTTGTCGCGAAATACGGCGAGGAGCAACAAACTATTCGAAACAGCAGAACTTTTTTCAAACTAGTCCGAATAACTTTACTGTTTTTGAGAAGTTATACTACTCGACAAAAAGATAGCACGTTATCTAATTCTGTTAATTCTCGCACATATAATCGAACAACAACAGTTCCCGTGTTATATATCATTGTTCAGGAACTGTTCGATAACTTTAGTGTCTTTGAGAAGTTCCTTGTCGCGAAATACAGCGAGCAGCAACAAACTATTCGAAACAGCAGAACTTTTTTCAAACTAGTCCGAACAACTTTAGTGTTTTTGAGAAGTTGCACTCCGCGACAAAAAGATAGCACTTTATCTAATTCTGTTAATTCTCGCACATATAATCGAACAACAACAGTTCCCGTGTTATATATCATTGTTCAGGAACTGTTCAATAACTTTAGTGTCTTTGAGAAGTTCCTTGTCGCGAAATACAGCGAGCAGCAACAAACTATTCGAAACAGCAGAAGTTTTTTCAAACTAGTCCGAATAACTTCAGTGTTTTTGAGAAGTTACTGAAAAG
>CM052138.1:16184872-16205726 GCA_028454255.1 Halictus ligatus | reverse complement strand
TCAGCCGATATCTCAGAAAATATCTTGAAATTAATATAGACAATTTTTACATTGCATACTTCGTATTCTACATTATGCAAAATAAAATGTCCGACTCTAATCGCATAGTTGAATAATTAATGCTTCATTTCGGATAAAGATAAATGTGTGTAGATAGGAATTGACCGACGTTTCGTCGCTGTATTGTGTTTACGTTTATTGTGTTTACTCCGGACTAATGGGAAACAGCCATTGAGCGGAGAATGTTCGTAACATCTCGACGAACAACAAATAAAAAGAAAAACTTACGTGTCCCGATTTATTTGACCGACACTGTACACGTGAATGGTAGCGTAAATAACAAAATACGTAACGCGAGACGAGTCTTTCAGAAGCGAGAACCAGTTTTCGGATTGTCCCTGATATTTACTGCAAAATTTCCGCACGAGCGGACGCTCAAACTAATGTTTATGCTTCATTAACTCATAAAAAAAAATTTTCTCTAGACTACATAAAAGAATTATAAGGCCGGACCAGCTTCTGCTGCGCAGGTAGATTAAAGCAGTAGATTACGGGACATTAATAAACTGCTGGAATAATTGAGCATTATATTTTGTTCTTCGTTTTATCATTTTTATCTAAACGTTTACCTTCCTTTATCCTTTGTCGCGTAATCGAACGGCAATATATCATTTTCAATCTGTTGCAATTTATCGAAGAAAGTACGAACCTCGCGTTAGCTTTTTATTTGTTGCAACAGAAAATTGGAGTGGTCGGTGATTCAGAGAATTTATTCGTCAACCGGTGGAATGTTTCATGTTGCAAAAAAGTGGAATTTAGTTTTACGATGATCCAATGAGTCATTGCTTGGGACGATGAGACCACAACCTTCCAATCAGGTGTTCCTTACAATGGTATGGACTACAGATTATACAGATTGGCATGCAATGGATACTAAAATCCTTGGGAAATGATATCGACTGTCTAGGAATACGATGATACCAACTCCGGTCACGTTAACAACATATGTAATATCTGTATCGAATATTTTTCATTTGAATATACGCATCAGCCGTTACACACATAAAATTAGATCAAATGACTTGAGTGTTTTTTGAGAAGTTAGAAGGAATAACACTCAAGTCGTTTGATCTAATTTTTAAAAAGTCATGCTGTTTCAAATAGCGTAGATTCAGTTTTGCTCTTTTTCAATGTAAGTCCATATAAAAAAGTTGCAAGATACAACTTTTAGTATTTTCTCTGTAATTTCGAGCAATTGCAATTTTTGTAAAAAAATTTTGTTCGCTATATGTAGTGATCCGATTGCTCTATCTTCTCAAAAAAATTCAAGTAGTATAGTCCAATATTGACAAAGTTGTGCGATTTTTAAGAAGGGACGAATATTAGTGGAAGTCGTTGTATATTACTTATTCTGTAATTTGTTCAAAACCTGTGTAAGTAATAAATACCGTGTACATTCAAATTGATTTCTTTTGCAATTTGAAGCTACAAATGTTACCTTTTTACCTATTAAGTTTCATTCAATTATCCCGAATGGTTTAGAAGTCCGATAAAAACATTTTTAAAAAAATTAGGAACCAGTCATTTTGGCTGCCCCGGTCGATCTAGTGTTAACCCTTTGCACTCGGCGCCATTTTCATTCTAAAACTAAATTTCTCTTCCGTCTTACAATATTTTCATTTTATTCATTCGAAACTGATCCGATTTAATATTTAAATGTTCAGTGATCTATTAAATACAAATTTCGTAACGTATCAAATATTTTGCAATGCTACAAATACTTTGTAATATTTTTTGCAATCTCTTTGAAATAATGCCACGACAATTTCTAGTGGTGCTTCAGTGTCACCACTCGAGTGCTAAGGGTTAAATACTGTTTATTGCCCAGAGGCTGTATCATGTAGTTGCGAATCCTTATCAAACATCTAAGTTACCAGTTTTGAAAATTTGTTACAATTGTAATGGAATTAATTTGATAGGCACTCGAGGCAGTTTAACCCTTTCCACTCGGCGCCATTTTCATTCTAAAACTAAATTTCTCTTCCGTCTTACAATATTTTCATTTTATTCATACAAAACTAATCCGATTTAATATTTAAATGTTCAGTGATCTATTAAATACAAATTTTGTAACGTAACAAATATTTTGTAATATTTTTTGTAATCTCTTGGAAATAATGTCACGACAATTTCTAGTGGTGCTTCAGAGTCATCACCCAAATGCAAAGTCTTAAGAGCGTAACAATACTTATGCGACAATACTTAATGACGGATTCTGCCGATTTCGGACCGATTTTCACCAGTGGTTCCCCGTCCGAGATTCCGACGAGTTCTGCGTTATCCCGAGCAGGGAATAACGCAGGACGAGGAGCGTGGTAGTGCGCGCACGCGCGGTCGAATCGTGTGCATACGGAACCATACGTAAACAGAGGGCGGAAATGTGTTATGGTGCCATGGAACGCGTCCTTCCCACCGTTTTCCACGCTTTCCTCGATCGACCGAGTCGAGCCGCGGGTTTCGGTTCCGATCCGGTCTGGTCCAGTCCGGTAGGTTAGGTTAGGGTCGTCGCGGCACTTTTGACGGACGTGAAGGGACGCGCGCCGTGGAGGGGGTAGTTGAACGGGAATAGAGGGGCGGGAGGAGAGAGAGTGAGGGAGAGAGAGGGGGTAAGCGAACTCTCCCACCGTTGCTCGACTGGCTTCGCACTGCTTCGCACTTCAGTCGCCTCGTGTACCTCGGAACGCGAGTGTTCGTTCGTATTTCGTGGTGTCCGCGGTTCCCGTTCCGTTCCGTTCCCTGGCCACGTTCTTCTACCTCGTTCCCAAATCGTGTGTGTTCTCTCTCTCTCTCTCACACTTGCAACGTCCACCGAAATTCGAATTGTTTGTGCGTGTGTGTGTGTATGTGTGTGTCCCCAGTGAAGCCGCTCTTTACGATCTCTTCCTTACCGACCGTGTTGGCGGTGTGCACGAAATTTTCGGACGAGTTTTCCTCCTCCCCCTCCCCCACCGGTTGGAACAGTCGCACGTTCCTCGCATACCCGAAATTGTGTGTAAAATGTTGTTGTCGGTGGCGGAGGCGTCCGTCGCCAGCGAATCTGTGAACAACAGTGCAGCCAGTGTTTAAGTGCGGCCGGATTCGTGCGCGCGACCGATTTCCGAACGAATCTCTCGTGTTCCGTCGTGAACTCGTGAAAGAGGTTTACTCTCGCTGACCGCTTGCATGTGTTGACTTCATGGTCTTCGAGAGCGTCGAGAGGCGGAACCCGGGGTTCCTCCGCGAAGACGCTAGACACGGTTATATCCAATACATCAGGTACGGTTGTGTCCTCATGATTTTTTAATCTTTTTTTTCTTTTCTCTCTCTCTCTCTCCCTCCCCCCGCTTGCGAACGCGAGAATCGAATGCGAGACGCGCGCGCGCCCGTTCGAGTAGCGCATGCACAGCCATGCGAATAAGATAATAATGTGTCATCGAGCGGGCATCGCGCGCTCTCGCGTGTATTGTTCTCGCGAAAGGAAATCGTTCGGAGAAGTATCGATATGTCGGTCGCGTGTATCGATAGCGATTGAATTCTCGGCGATCGCTCTTCGTCGACTACAAGAAACGAATTTTTGTTAGGAATATGGAAAGATTTCTTTTTAACCTGGAAACGGCAAATACATATTAAATCAATTCGAAGTTCGAACGAGAATTTTATGTTTTCAAAAGAGAGAATGTTCGAAGCTATCGCTAGACTTTACGCATTTATAGTATAATAAAAACGAGTAGGTCAAATTTAAAACGGTGAGAGAATTGAAAGGATTGGGGAACAGCTAAATATTATCTTTAACACTAGATTTACTGGAACCGTCAAAATGACCGGTTCTAATATTTTTAATTTACGAATATTGCGATTATTGAAGATCCATCTACGTGGAATTACTCAATAGATTTATTTCTTTGGGTATATATTATTTACAAAATGGCTGAAAACTTGGATGGACACATTTCTGTTATTTTTATAAAGTAATGTAGAATACTCACTTTTAATGCTCCGTGAATCTAGTTTTAACACTAGGTTAACACTAAAAGCGACTATTTTGCATTACTTGATGAAAATAATAAGAAAGTGATATGTACCCAAAGAAATAAATTTGCTAAATAATTTCTTGTGTACGCATCCTTAGAATCTTGATAATATTAAATTAAAAATATTAGAACCTGCAATTCACCGTGAAGCATTTGTTTACCGTCTACCGGGCGGATGATGTTTATTACACGGCACTCTTTGCGCGTCACTTTCCATTTTACCTGTTAATTGGCCGACTCGTTTTTATGGCACCCCGTAAAAATTGGGAAGGTGGTCAACCGATTTTTCTAGTCTGTGTTCCCGCCAAAAGATTGTACAAAATTTTGGCTATTCACACTAGATTTACGGGACATTTTGAATTTACGAATATTGAGATTGTAAAGATGCAACCGTGAGGAATTATTTAACAAATTGATTTCTTTGGGTATATATTATTTAAAAAAAAATGGCCACAAATTTTGATGGATACAATCATGTTACTTTTGTAAAGTAATGTAAAATAATAATTTTTAGTGTTAACACTCTGAAGCACCACTAAAAATTGTTGCGGCATTATTTCGAAGAAATTACATGAAATGTTACAAAATATTTGTTACGTTACAAAATTTGTATTTAATAGACCACTAAACGTTTCAATATTATGTGGAAATCGGATCAGTTTCGTATGAATAAATTGAAAATATTCTAAGACGGAAGAAAAATTTAGTTTTTGAATTGAAAACAGCTCCGAATGCAAAGGGTTAATATGAGCTTTAAAATCCGCTGCTTTTAAATTTATGTACGTCAATGAAATCTAGATACCGATCATTTTTTAACGTACACTCGAGTCCAAGATAAATTATTTACTCTATACTACGTACATCTCCAACTATAATCTCGCCGATTATAAGAGCATAATCAGGCAGTAAATCGCGCAATTTAAAAGTAGCTACGACTGATACCGGAATACGAATATTGCAGTTGGAATTTCAAATAAATATTTAACGCACGAACCGAATAACTTTTCTACCATAAAAACTCATGGTAATTAAAAGTAATTAATAATGGTGTGCAGCGAGTTGCACTTTTACGAGTATATCGTGTTACGAGTAGTAGGTTTTTTGTGCAAAATAAACATTGTCCAAGCTAATTGTAAGAAACGGAAGTTACTTGAAAATGTATTTTCTCGTTTAATAATTCTAATATGCCGGATAAATAATATGCAAACGCCCTTTTAAGTTGTTTAATGCAACTTCACGATTTTGTATTTGGCCTAGCAATTTTTTCCATGAATGCACAAAATCCGCAGTTACGGGCAAATATGTGATGCAGTTGTTAAACAAATAAAAAAAGAACAAATTCAATCTTTACAACCGCAGTTTTCAGAAAGGTTCGAAATCCGAAATGTGTATTTACAAATGGATTTACGATTTGTTGACAGAAACCTTGAAATTCTAGTCGCTTATTCAAACTCTGTTGTTCAGTTATTGACATCACTGTTAAAGATATCGTCAAATGCAATTGTCAAGTTAACTCGGCCTCGCCGATTTGCAGATTAGATAACTCATTGTAGGTAAATGATAGTGTACCTACGAAGTAAACCATCGGAATAACGAATTTTTCTTGCAAATATAAGTATCTCGTAGGGTATACCTGTGGGGGTATAATTAAAAAATGCAGTGCCGTGTACCTTATACACGGTGTCCTATTTTAATCCGCCTGTTTACCGGCAAGGTGGTTACCTTACGTGCTAACTGACGTAGAGCAACAGCTGCGCCCTTTATGTCGCCGAGACTTGAAAAGGGGACCCTCGAAAGCAATTATTTTTAAAAAGAGAGAGAACCAGTGCGAGGGCCAGCTTTTGTACCGGTTTTGAATCTCTCACGGGATAGCTGGCTCCTCCAATCTCCTATTCTCACAGTATTGTAACACGTGTAGTGTAATAGAGATCCGACACTAATTTTGTTAATCCCTACAAGACCGAATTTTCGTTACGAATATGGGAAGATTTATTATTAACCTGAAAACGGCAAATACCATTCCTTAAACACGTATATGTATTAAATCTATTCGCAGTTTGAACGAGAATTTTATCTTATCAACGTAAATTTAATTGATCGAACCAGAACTAAATAGTTCGAAGCTATCGCTAGACTTTACGCGTTTATAATAAAACCGAGTAGGTCAAATTTGAAACGGTGAGAGTATTAGAAGGATTGGGGAACACCTAAATATTATTTTTAACACTAGATGACCGGTTCTAATATTTTTAATTTACGAATATTGAGATTGTCAAGATGCGACCATGAGGAATTATTTAGTAAATTGATTTCTTTGGGTATATATCATTTTAAAGAGTGACTACAAATTTTTATAGATACATTCATGCTATTTTTATAAAGTAATGTAAAATAGTCCATTTAGTGTTCCGTAAACCTAGTGTTAAATAGTGTTAATAAAGGAGTTTCCGTTTGTCTGTCTGTTCATCCGCTGAAGGAAATATTTATTTTGCATAAAGAACTATGGTTATTTAACGTCGATTTGATTTTTTAGTAGAACCGATAAATTTATCGAAAGTATCTCCAATCTTTGAAATAACGTTGAAAATATGATATTTCTTGGAAACGAAGGATGTTCAATAGAAAAGCGTATTCGTATGGGAAGACTGATGCTCCAGAAAGGGTTAACAAAAAGTTCAGGGGTCACCGTGTCGGAAATAAACATTGATTAGAAGGGAACGAGAAATTGTGTACTTTGCGCAATCGAGGCTTAAGTAGAACCGCTGCAAAACGTCTAGTAATTACCGTGTCGCGGCGGACTATTATCGAAGGCAGTATCGAATGAAGAAGATAATAGAAGAAGGAATAAAATGGCCGAGAAAACCGAAGGTGAAGAAGCGTGCGGTGACGTACAGAGTGTCCCAAAAATGTTGTACATATCACGGGGCGGTACCTAAGGTCATTCGAAGTGACCTTTCCCTTTGGCTTTACGCTTTAACCCTGCAATAACTAATGTTTCGTAAATAACGACGATTTTCTTTTAATTCAATAGCGAACAGAACTTTTGAATTTCACTTATTCTGTTTCTTGATAAGTTAATAGCATTTTTATTAGAACGTTCAATTATCGTTCGCGTTTCTAATTGGCGTCGTTATTTCCACGCATCATAGTTTAGATATCTGGGGTCAAACTGGCAAATTGCGAATGATTTGTAACTGCACATTTCGAGGAAATAGATCTTGCAACGCAAAGAGAGAGAGAGAGAGAGAGAGAGAGAGAGAGAGAGAGAGAGAGAGAATTTATGGAAAAATCTTTTTTATTTTATGGATTTAGAAGCGAATTTCAGAAAATCGAGATTTCACTTTCGACTTGCTAATATTATTATAAAAGACATTTTCGAGTGGCTCCTCTTTGTTGCAACGGACGCGACAAAGTTTCATTTTGCATAAAATTCCGCCAAGTCTAGCGATGAGAGTGTTATTGAAAACAACAATTCAGTTTTATGTTGAAGCAGTTTTACCATCGCATCGGTGTTCAGTCGATCATCGTTCCCTCTGAATTGTACAGCAATGCGGTGTTGCTTAGAGACGCGAACCACAACACGAAACAGGCACACGACTAGATAATAGTTAATCGAACCCCAGTGCTCGCTGGGTTACTAGAATTTACGGAACTACCGCAATTCCACTGTAACAGATAATTTCAATAAAATGTAATCTTCTTCCTTCGCTTGAAATGCGCGACGAATTTGCTAAATTATTTTGTTTCACAGAAATTGAATTTTTTGACAATGTTTCCGTGCGTAATTTAATTATTTATTTCGCTTGGAAAGCACTTCTAATATTTTCTAAGCGAGACCTTCTTTTATGCGGTCCCTCTCAACCGCATAAACAAATTTTCTTTAATATGCTGTGAAAAATTATTTGTTATAGCTGTTCATGAAGTTTCTGAATATCTACCGCACAGACTGTGTTTTTAGTTATCCTAGTTCGAGCTAAAATTATTAAAATATAGGGCTGCAATCTCGCGTTCAATCGGAGGATTTCTGAGTAGTCGAGAGCCGAAACTCTATTGCGGTGCGGTTAACGTTAACGGATTGTTAACTCCTTCTCGAATAGAAACGTAATTCTTTCTCATTTTGTTTTACTGTTCTCATCAAATATATAATAGCGCAAATTAGCCTCGTCGCTTGAATTTCGTCGGGTGGAGGATTTTTTAAAATAAAACTCAACAGTTTAACTGGTTAAAACGTCGAATTCTTGCAAGTGTTTCGAACGGAAGTCTTCAACGGCAGCGTCGCGGTGCATCGTCGACTGCGAACCCCAGAAGCTGGATTCTTCGATCGCGGTATACCTGATCGCGGTTCGAGACTCTCGATTCTTCCGAGCAGGTAGAAACAGGCCGGGACATCTGTCGTCTCGTTTCGAGTAGGTCCAAAGAAGAGAATTGCGCGGTGAAACGAAGAGAACCGGTTCGGAGTTCAGCTGGTTTCCACGGGACAAAACTTGGAACGATGAGCACGTGTTCTCCTCGGTGGAGGGTAGGGCGAGCAAAGATGGAGAGCCGATCGACGCGACGCGATTCTGCTCCGCTCCTCTCTGCTCTGCTCAGCTCTGCTCTGCTTTGCTCTGCTCTGATCTGATCTGCTTTGCTCCACTCCCCTCTCCTCCGCTCCGCCCTGCTTCGCCCTGCTCTGTTTCGCCCCGCTCTGCTCCGCTCAGCGCTGCTGCGCTCCGCTTCTCTGCGATGCTCAGCTCTCTGCTACGCTCAGCTCTGTTACGCTCCGCTTCGCTACGCTCTGCTCCGCTCAGCTCCACTCCGCTTTGCTTCGCTCTGCTCTGCTCCCGCTCTGCTCTGCTGTGCTCTGCTCCCGCTCTGCTCTGCTCCCGCTCTGCTCTGCTCTGCTCTGCTCCGCTCCACTCCCCTTTACTTCGCTCTGCTCTGCTCCCGCTCCGCTCTTCTCTGCTCTGCTCTGCTCTGCTCTGCTCGGCTCTGCTCCGCTCAGCTCTGCTCGGCTCCGCTTCGGTCTGCACCGCTCTGCTCGGCTCCGTTTCATTCTGCACCACTCTGCCCTGCTCTGCACCGCTCTGCTCGGCTCCGCTTTGCTCTGCAGGTCTTTGTTGTCTCGTGCATCTGCCGATGCATTTTTCCCCGTTTCGCCAGTGAATGCAAAGGCTTTGGAAGGTTGCCGCCGATCGTTTGCTCGCGTTTGTCTGCAGGTCGGTCGGTCGGTAGGCCAGCCGGTCTTTTGCGTTCACCGTTTCCGCTCTAGTTGGCCGGCTTCCAGTGGTTCGCTGGATATTCTTTTCTTCTTCGAGCGAGACGCAATTTTCTCCGCGTTAAACGTCGCTTTTCCCGTTCATTGCTCATCGTTGCGTCACCGGGAATCACGGGCTCGGTGAAAGCGATCGTCCGTTCGATTCACGCCGAAGACAAATGGTTAGCTGGTCTCTCTCTCTCTCTCTCTCTCTCTCTCTCTCTCTCTCTCTCTCGCGGTGCTAGAGACGTATCGTTGCGCAGTGCTCCCTCGAACAACGCGATCTCGATTAACACCAAATCTACCGACGTTTCATGTTTACCTAATCCTAGCATGAGCGGTCAAATAACCGCTTCAAAAAATAAAAATATGTATCCTAACACTAGAACTACCGGACCAGTCAAAATGACTGGTTCCTAATTTTTTCTTGTACAATTACTGAAATTGTAAAAATGTTTTGATCGGACATTTTTTAATGAACCTCTTCATTGAAGCACCATATTACAATAAAAGTTGTGTGAAGTCTGAATATACGTCAGTCGCATTTATTGCTCGGTAGTTCAGTATAGAAAGACAGTAAAGAAAGTTGTGAATATTGAAAAATTGGTTGTATGTATATTATAGGAAAAGTCAAGTTACGTGGCGGTACGGTAACGTTGTATACAATAAATTCCAAAAACGGTCATTTGACGGCGGTTTATTTCTTGATTCAGATTCTTCAAATAAAAGCATTAGATGGCGTGGTTTAGATTGTCAAAATACAACTATTCTATTTATTTAGAAGACTATTTTCGAAGCTAAATAAAATCTAAAATGGTATTTATTTCGCCCACCTGGCACAGCTGAGGATCAAAGTATTTAAACTGTTGTGATATTTGCGAAAATTTTGTTTATAAAGGTCGTTAACGTGGTATGAATATAATGGAAGCAATAACATGATTATAGTAAGTGAATAATGTAAAAGATAGATATTATTTCTACCAGAAAAATATGTTCGACCGTGACAGGATTCGAACCTGCAATCTTCGGATCCGAAGTCCGACGCCTTATCCATTAGGCCACACGGTCTGTCTACTGTTCCTGCTGTATTTTTATATCTCAGTAGACAACGGAACAACTAAAGCGATTACACGATTCGAATTTATTTTGTAACTTACTCAATCACTTCGTACGAACCATATAGGAATTTTTCATAAATGTTACAGCGGTGGGATACAACATCTGTGATTGTAGGAATACTTCAACTGATAATATTAACACTAGATCTACGGGACCCGTCAAAATGGCTGCTTCTAATATTTTGAATTTACGAACATTGAGACTGTAAAGATGCATCCATGAGGAATTATTTAACAAATTGATCTCTTTGGATATATAATATTAAAAAGATGGCCACAAATGTTGATAGATGGAATCACCTTATAATTGTAAAGCAATGTAAAATAGTAACTTTTAGTGTTAATCGTTTGCACTCGAGTGGTGACTCTGAAGCACCATTAAAAATAGTTGTGGCGTTATTTCGAAGAAATTACATGAAATATTACAAAATCTTTGTTACGTTACAAAATTTGTATTCAATAGACTAAACGTAACCTAGCGTTAAGAAACTAGAAACTTCATTACGAACTGACTGAACGCTGAAATTTTCTAGACAATCGAAACCGATGTTGCGTCGCCATAAAAATTGTGGACATTCTGCTCTTCAAATGTTGAGAGAAACCGGAGATTTTAATCGGTGGTTTGCTGTTCCCAGGGAGGATTAAGTAACGTGAAAAGGTCAACAATGTTCAGAAATTCCGTCGAGCAGATAAGAACGGGCTGCAGATAACCGGGGGGAAATTTTATTACGGTGTAATCAAGCAACGAACGCGTTCCGCTCGAGATCGTTCGAAGCAGCGGGCAGCTTCCGGTCGGCTCCGAGAGAATTTCCCGAAAAAGATTAGGGTAGCTTTTACGCGTCCATTGTCAGGGCGAAGATACGTCTTCTCGACACGGGCTTGGTAGAGAGACCGGGAGATAATAGAGATGATGTCATGTGACACGGAGCGGCTGTAGGTCGCGGAAAACATCATCTCGACACCGGCGAACGTGCATCAAAGATCGCATCTGCAATTGTCATTGATGTACAGCGAAAACCTTTACGAGGAGAACACAATTCGCATAACCGCGCCGAAGTGTGCCACGAACCGGTACCTCGCAGCTTGTGCATCGGGGAGTCTGAGTTTACGGGTTGCCACCCGTGTTGGTAAATAGCATGCTCGATTGCGAGCCTAGCTACCGAATATACTAACCGACGAAAGTATTCGAACGCCCTCCGAATTAGAATCGCTTTTCTCAAAATTGACCGAACCACTTCAACTTTTTCTCTAGCAATTCAAAGTACGGATTTATTAGATGACGCGAAATTTTGTAAAAATTTGATCTCACAGTCAAAAATCCGGAAAAAATTCACAGACGTGTGCGATACCAGGTAGAATGTTCATGAATATTTTTGTAATTTTTTGTAGAGTAGAACAGAAGAAATAAATAATAGTTCACTGGTCACTGAGGGTTTTTGACTGCAACTATCATCTACAAAACTCATTTAACTGTAATCTACGAATTATCGAATTAAATATGATACATACCGATGTATTCCTAAACATTTTGATTATGTTTAGGTTTAAGTTAATAACACTGATATTCTTAAGAAATTCAATTTTTTTTATTAATTTCATCAAAAACATTTACTTGATGCTAGAATGGCACTAAAAGACAGTGTTTAGATACCTGTTTGTTTATTTACACCTATTTATTTAACCCAAGAGGTTGTCGAGCGGAAATGCGACCGGCTTGACCTTTGTTCAATTACTCAATTGTGTTTGGTATTTGTAATTCAATTACTGCAATTACAATGTAATTTTGATCGCTAAAACTTGAATTACAATTACAAGGTAATTTAAATTACAGGTAACTGCAACTACTTAGCTTCAAGAAGTAGTGAGAGCCTCAATTATAATTACAATAACTGAAACGAGCAATAGCAATCACTTAACACGATTACAGTGATTTTAATTGAGTCCAACAGTTACGTCAGTGGAGTTGTTCTTTCAAACCACTAATATTTACGTTTGTGGACCGTATAATCGTTTTCTTGTTGAAATTATAGTTCACTTTTGCTCATGTATTGGGATACATTCGGAAACTAATTTCGTTCTTTTTTTGGTGAAAATTGAAAGACAATTTCCTTATAGTGTATAAATATTTTATTTAATCATATATTCTCCAGTTTGGTGCAATACCGAAGTACGGTATTGCAAAGATGCATCCGTGAGGAATTATTTAACAAATCGATTTCGTTGGGTATACAACATTAAAAAGATGGCCACAAATTTTCATAGGTACGATCGTGTTATTTCTGTAAAGTAATGTGGAATAGTAATTTTTAGTGGTCCGTAAACTTGGTGGTAAACAGATCTAGACGACGCAGCGTCGAAAACCTTCAGAATTTGGACTCTCGCCATGATTCTCGGACCCCGCCATATGCGGCGTTGTCGCGGAGCTTATGCCTCCAGCGGAAAAGTGATTTTCCGAGACTGGATAGAAAATGAAATTCGTTTGATCGAAAAGCTGGAGGTCTTTCCGTTACGTGGCTCCTTTCCACGAATTCTTCGGGGCTCGGAATGCGAAAACACGCGACAGCCAGAGCGAGAGAGAGAGAGAGAGAGAGAGAGAGAGAGAGAGAGAGAAGCCACAATCTCCACGAGGGCTAATAATACGGCCAGCAAAAGTTTGCATCGGCCCGCGCCCACGCGTCGCAGTTTCGCAGTTCTAGCATGAGTCCCGAGATGATTTTAGTATCCCATCGGTCCTCGGCCGTAATCGTGCGTGCAAGTTCGTTCTCTGTTCTCGGTTTCGCGAATTTCCGATTCGCCTCCATTTCGCGTCGGCGATCCTTTCAGTTCCTTCACCTCGCGAACGATCTTCTTCGTCGGTCGCCGGGTCGAATCTTCCGGCGAGATCATCGTCCGTTTCGCGAACAGAGGAATTAATATAGTACTCCTTGTTTCTCGGTTTTCCGTTCGCGATGAGCGGCGATTTTTTCCGTGTCTAGTGCGTGTCCGAACGATATCGCGGTATCTCGAGGCGTTCCTTCGGCTGCGATCGGTTCCGCTCGTCTCCCGAGTTTGCTCGAGAAGTGCATCATTACGGAGAAGTCTGAGGAGGACACCCCTGCAACTGGAAAAGCAGGGGTACCGAGCATACTCGTGAACGGTTATGTAGACAGGTACGGGGTTCTTCGAGGTTGAGTGCGGTGTCGCGTCGATCCCGGAATTGCGAGAAATCGTATCGCGACTAGGTAAAGGTGTTTAACGGCGAACGATTGTATTGTCAATCTCCGGAGAACTGGTCTTCATTGCGATATGGCGAGACTTGTTGTTAGAATCTCGGTGTTTTTAACAGATCGATTTTTGAAGCGGCTCTGACTTTAGAATGTTGTCTATGATTGGTTGAACGATGTGTTTTTGGAAGGTGTTGACAGTCGTGGAAAATCAGGAAGAGTCTGATCTCATTTCTAAAAAGTTATGTTGCTTCAAATAGTGTAGACTCAGGTTTGCTCGTTACTGTAATGCACACATAATATACAATACATTGTCCTGGAGTCTTCCGGCACTTTTTCGCGAACAATACTTTCTCCATGACATAGATACGGTACTGGTTTTGGTCGCGCATCCGCGAGAAAAAGCGTCCGATAGCTGAAAATTGATTCATGTTATTTTTATAGAGAAATGTAAAATGGTAATTTTTAGTGCTCCGTAAACCTAGCTCCGAAATTTGGGGCCCTAAAAATTGGGGAGTTCAGAAATTTGGGACCCTAGAAATTGGGGAGCTCAGAAATTTGGGGCCCTAGAAATTGGGGTCCCAGGAATTGGGGAGCTCAGAAGTTTGGGGCCCTAGAAATTGGGGAGCTCAGAAATTTAGGACCCTAGAAATTGGGGAGTTCAGAAATTTAGGGCCCTAGAAATTGGGGTCCCAGGAATTGGGGAGCTCAGAAATTTGGGGCTCTAGAAATTGGGGAGCGCAGAAATTTGGGGCCCTAGAAATTGGGGAGCTCAGAAATTTGAGGTCTTAGGAATTGGGGAGCTCAGAAATTTGGGCCCCTAGTAATATTGTAGTAATATTGAGTAATATTGAAATGTTTAGCAATCTATTAAATACAAATTTAGTAACGTAACAAATATTTTGTAATATTTTTTGTAATTTCTTCGAAATAATGCCACAATAATTTCTATTGATGCTTCACCACTCGAGTGCAAAGGGTTAAATCATTGATCTCGAAGAACTAGGTTCAAGAAAATACGATGCACTAAGATTTGAACGAGATCGTGAAAAGGATGCTCGTAGCGGGGGTTGAACGATGTCGGGGGTTGTCGAAGGGATTCAAGGTCGGCACTGGCGAACGGACCCGCGGAAATGGGCAGAGAAATCAACTCGCTCCAGTTTACTAATAAGGCCACGGTTGTTAATTGCTCCCCGTCACGGCGGCTGATCCCTTATCGTGTGAAAGTAATCGTCACAGCTCTCGATAACGAAGCTTGTAAAAGACCGGCGCGCGCGCCGCCGAAGATAGATTTTCAGGTTTCTCTTTTCTCCGGTTACACGCGTGTAATCGCTACCCTCTCGTGAAAGAGAAACTTCCCATTGTATCGCGCACGGGTACCGGAAGCTCGCGCGTACACGAAATGCCATATGCGTCTCCTGGCTCGTTGATCGCTGCAATCAGAGTGCACACTTCTCCGGCCCACGGACGTGTCTATTAGAAACGCACGTGCACCTTCAACTCGAACTTCTCGTTCGGACGCGTCGATCGATTGCAGAGCGGAACTGCAACGACAATGTCGTTTTTTGTTGCACCGATTCGAAAACGTACCGCGGACGACCTTACAATTTCAATCTAACGTTTCCCGGAATCGTGGTGTTTAGGTGAAAAAGCTTTCTTATCGAGAAATTAACAGTTGTTACTAAATAAATAGATGAAACTTCTAGACACAGTCCTTCCTGATGAACGAGATTCCGCGACGAGATATCTCGTCTGTGTCCAGAATTAGACTAGATAACCAACAAGGGTACAGATTCAGATGCGAAAATCTGATTTTGATGAAACTTACGGGAGCTTGTAGTTCTTTGAAAAATATTTGACACGTGTTTCTTTTTTTTTATCTTCAACCATCCACTTTGAAGGGGTGAAAACAGCCCTGAAAGTTGTGGGTCGAAACCATATTTTTTGAGATATCTCGGAAACCAGAGGACGAAAAAATTTGAATTTTTTTTGCAGTTTCTCTTATTTATTGTTAGTTGATTTTATTTATAGAACGCATTTCGAAAAATTCCTTACCGAAATTTTCCTTTTTCCTGTCTTCTTTCTGAAATTGATGACACATAGCCGAAGCCGAGTGTACAACAACTCTGACACTTGTATGTTGATTTTTTAATCCGAGATGTACACCACATGTGCCAACAGTTCTTTTGGACTCGATGTGAAAAAGAAGAAATTCTTTTTTCCTCGTGCGAAAGAACATTTTCCGACAAACATAAACCGGAAAATAATTTCCCCCTTTTTTCGAGAATTTAAATTGAATTGAGAGCAACATATCTAATTTATTTGTAAGTTTTCTTAATCTTTCTATTTCAAGTTGCATAAAATCTGCAGTCTGTTTTTATAGCTATACTTTAATATAGTTTATGGTAAAATTAAAAAAATAAATACGGTTATTTTTAATTATAAAATTGAATAAGGTTAAACACGCTATGTCTTTTCTCAGTGTGCTATACGCATTCTTCTACCTTACAAACTAAATTTTGTAAAGAGAAATCTTCCATCCCATAGAAATGGTTTCCGTTCCTTTTTCTTTTTCTTTTTCTTTCCTGCGAGCATGAGTTTCTTAATTGACCCCCTGCCTCACAATTTAATTCCAAGGTTTTAGATTAAAATGTACTATTTTGTTTCGTCTAATGCTGGGCGGAAAATAAAATAATATGTGTTCCTTTAAAATCCACGCGAGTTGGTTGGATTGTTAATACATATGTTAGTTTAGGATGGAAAGTTGAAAATAATTAAAGTTCGGCGTGTCATGGACGTAATTTTCAGACGAGAGGTTAAGAAAGGTATTCAATTAAAAATAACAAAAACCTCATTAGTATCGTCCAAGATTGTTTCATTGAATTCTACGTCGTAAATGCATGGAATTCAAGGTTCAGTAATTTCATTAGAGAGGAGACTATTAAATTGCATAATACCATAGTACATGATGCGTGCAACTTGTAGATAAGAAACAATAGAGATATCTTCGGACAATACGATCAGTGTCACGATAATTGAAGAAGTAATTATTTTTCTAAGCGCTTGATATCAGTGTGAGAAAGAGAATTCGAATGTTTCTTCTTGTTCGTATGTTCAATAAAGTTTTGTTTTCGTTTGTTTTGCAGCCTGAGCGAATGTTACTTCGCTGGCAAGGGTGCGGCCCTGGTTCTGCCTCCAAACGAAAGGGCCATACCCTCGAGGAAGGTCTCCACAGCAGGATGCGACATTCAACAGCATTTACAATCTATGTTCTACTTGCTCAGACCGGAGGAAACGCTCAAAATGGTGAGTCAACAATTTGGAAAAATATTTTCCTGCCCCCTTCTTTCCTGTCCCAATTTGCTCTATTTCTTCTGTTCCGCGCAACCAAAAATTACGAAAAAATTCGTGAACATTCTGCCCGATAGCACGCACGACCGTGAATTTTTTCGGAATTTTCGACCGCGATATCGATTTCCAAAAAATTCCGGAAACTTGAGAGCCGCGACTCCGTGGATTCGCGGTAAGGTAGAGCGACCAGGTTACCGACAAAAATAGTCCAAAAATGGTTTCACGTGCAACTCAACTTTTCATGACTATCGTCGGCTCTTAAATGTCTGTTTCAAACTATACTTTTGCGCCAAGATAATCTTTTCTTTTTTCTATCAATTTATTAGACACACTTGCAGAAACTCGTTTTCAGCAGATTGCATATAAAATAGTTTCTCCGTCATCGTAATTGACGTACGACAAGTGCTGAAACACTGTTGTGTAAACGCACTAGAAAATAGTGCAGCTGGAGAAAACGGTAACGACTTCTGTGAAACACGTGCACTTATTTCGTGTAGTAAAATCCGTAATGAAGTCAAGGCCTTCTCGGTAATCTGGAGCAGTAATAGATTCAAATCATTTATGATAACTTTCACATTTTCTTTTTTTCTTTTTTGCAATTACCAGAGTGTTCAGGCTTAACAGTACACACACATATATATATATATATATCAATGTAGATTATATTAAGAGTTTAAAGTTGAAGTAATTGCAGTGAGTCAAGTGGTTTGGGGAGAGTGAAGTCCAGGTTTCTCCCCCACGATCTATCATGCAATTATTTCATTCGATTTACTGTCCCGTTCATTATTAAACAAATAGTTCGCAACGAACCGAAAGCAATTGGCTGATTCTTTACTATCGATAAGGAATGTCTTTCTTCGCCTCTATCGGTTCTGGCATTTCGAGAAAAACAGAATATTCTCGGCAAACTTTTCCTAACATAATTGCACAAACAGCGTTTCATGCTTCGTCCTAGTTTGTGAATTATTGCTGTTTACAGCTGCCAGTGTTACGCAGTTTTACGGTGCTAAATAACTGTTTCAAGTCACTGTTTTCAGTTTATAGACGGAATGCTATTTCGTCATACTCATTTTCTGTCGTAATTCCTAACAGTATCTTAAAAAAAATGTGGAAGAATCTTAAAAATGTGGATGGCGCTGTAGTTAAAGCACCGCGCGAGCCTTCATCGTGCACGAGGCTTGCAGAAGACGGGGGGAGTCCCGGCAACTGCGAATGAAAAACCGGTGTTGCGCGGGCGCGGGACTTTTGAAACTTGAAATCTGTTGCGTCTTAAATCGTTTCTTGAGCGGAAGCGGTCGTTTCTCATCGGCCGCGACCTGAATGCGTCGCGTTCACCGTCGCGACCCGCGCATGTGGGTCGCCTTTAGCCCACTTTGCGACAGTTCCAACGATGCCGGTGACTCGAATCGATCCCACGTGGAAAATACCAGGTCGCCGTGCGCGACTCGCGTGCTGGATGCGACGGTGACAGTGGTCTTCGAATTGGAACGTTGCTCCAATATCCTCGTCTGCTCCAATATCCTTGGACTGTTCTAAGTTTCCAAACCTTTAAGGTTCCCAATTTCTAGAACCCCAAATTTCTAAGCCCCACATTTTTGAGCTCCCCAATTTCTAAGCTTCCAAATTTCTAAGGTCACCAATTTCTAGGGCCCCAGATTTCTGAGCTCCCAATTTCTCTAGGGCCCCAAATTTCTGAGCTCCCCAATTCCTAGGGCCCCAATTTCTAGGGCCCCAAATTTCTGAGCTCCCCAATTTCTAGGGCCCCAAATTTCTGAGCTCCCCAATTCCTAGGGCCCCCAATTTCTGAGCTCCCCAATTTCTGAGCTCCCCAATTCCTAGGGCCCCAATTTCTAGGGCCCCAAACTTCTGAGTTCCCCAATTTCTAGGGCCCCAAATTTCTGAGCTCCCCAATTTCTAGGGCCCCAAATTTCTGAGCTCCCCAATTCCTAGGACCCCAAATTTCTGAACTCCCCAATTTCCAAGGCCCCAAATTTCTGAGCTCCCCAATTCCTAGGATCCCAAATTTCTGAACTCCCCAATTTCTAAGGCCCCAAATTTCTGAGCTCCCAATTACCAGGCCCCAAATTTCTGAACTCCCCAATTTGTATAGCTTAATTTTTAGCCGGAGATATTAAGGGTTGGAGATATCGCGCGCGCGCGCGTCCTGCTCCTTGTTTTTTTTTATTTAATTTGTCATGTAGTAGGAAATTTGCGCTACCGCTCGAAAGACACGTGGATTTCAAAAGCGAAAGCTTCGGTTGCTGCGTCCTGTCCCTGACACAGGTCCGCTTCGGCGGGGATGCAAACTGGCCTCTAGAAAAATAAGCTCCGTTGAACCTCGACCCAGTTGAAAGCGCTATGTCGGCCACGAGAAGTAGGAAGGGCGATTTCTGCAGCCAATCTGCCATGTTTCAATAATAACTTTTGATTATTGCGCTAACGGACGTCCAGGTCGCCGCGGAATAAAACATGAAGCGGTCGAGTTCGTATCGACAAATCAATTTTAGAAGCGTGACCCGATTTGTCAAACGCGAAATCATTCGGACATCTTTTTCCTCCTCGTATTTTCGAAATAATGAGATTGCAGTTTTTCTACGAAAAGTTGAACAAATCTCGAAATTGCTATACTTCGTTGCATATTCGCGGAAAGTAGTAGCAGGGCCAAACTGTTTTGGCAAGCCTTGTCTGCGCGATTTTATATAATTTTCAGGTACACGATCTTTATGCATTTATCGCACTTGGGAATCTTGTAAACACAAGAAAATGTTTACGTTCTACGAACATCAAGAACAATTCTACTTTATCTTAATTGTAGGAAGTAATTTTGTCGATGAACTAAATTTTTCTTTTTCGAATTTATGAAGTGCTTTTACTCGAATCGGATACTTGACACTAAATACACGCTAATTGTAATACAATAATCAGTTTTCTTTTCGTTTCTGTTTCAAAAATATTTATGTCAAACCAACGATTTCTTGTTTCGAAAATTATTAAATTTAGAAAGTACGATTTGTAGATATCTGTATGAATTATGTCGACAAAGTTATGCGATTTGTTAAGAGCGTCACTGTGATTGGCAATCATCGAAGCTATTTAGGCGACGAATCGAACGGACGAAATCGATGGTAAACAAAATCGATGGGACTCTAGGAGAGTGGTCGATCGGAGTTCGTAGGCAGTTGCCGACATGCTAGCAGCGGATCGGTGGTTGCGGATAAAATAGGAAGAATAATTCGAATCGGAAGACCGTGTTTATCGCAAGGGAAATATGGTATTATAATTCTGTACGGAACACGCGTTAAAGCTGTCGGGATTCCTCAGTGAGCCGGTCTGGGACGAGAAAAACTGGTCCCTACAAGGACAACGAGGTAAGGGGGACGTACGATTCGCTACAGGTCGTTTCGTCGACTGCTTTTCAGCAGGGCCCGTTACTTTTTACGCTCGCACTTAAAAGCACGCATGCAACTTGCCCTCCTGCCGAGCCTTTTATGCGGAAAGTGTCAGTGACCCGACCCGATCATTAGCTCGAACGCTTGCCTACTTCCGGCGCTTTGTGTTTCTTCTTTTCTGTCTCCAAGTTTCGTTTATTCGCCGGATTTTTTTCATTTTCGCGATCCCATTCTCGCTCTGCAGCTAGTTAAAAAAAAATACCGAAACAATACCCCTTGCACTCGAGTGGTGACTCTGAACCACCACTAGAAATCGTTGTGGCATTATTTTGAAGAAATTACAAAAAATATTACAAAATATTTGTTACGTTGCACAATTTGTATTTAATAGATTGCTAAACATTTCAATATTACTCAATATTACTAGAACCCCAAATTTCTGAGCTCCCCAATTTCTGGGACCCAAATTTCTGAGCCCCCAATTCTT
>CM052138.1:16160650-16178161 GCA_028454255.1 Halictus ligatus | reverse complement strand
TTCCGTTAAAGAGCAAGAGAAATTCGCTGGTTAATTTATTTATTTGGACTGCACGTGCACCAAGGCCAGCAATGTGTATGGTCGTCGAGGAACAAAATGGTGAGCGGCGCGCACGAGTTATGCTCGCCGTTCAGTGACACCGGCGCGGTCTTGCTATCACAACTAGGAAGTCGTAGCCTGAAATTTATTTGCAACTTTTCTTTTAATGGGAAAGCGCCCGGCAGATTTTTTGCTCGGATCGCGAAAGTATTTGGCGTACACTGCGATTTCTCTGCGAAAAAGTGAAAACGGGAGACGAAACCCGCGTAGAAAGAGAGAGAAAGAGAGAGAGAGAGAGCCAATGACGTCTAATAAAACGACTCTGGCGAAACGCAGCGAGTTAATGGTCACTGAACTGTTAATTGGCGATGGTGTTCGCGTGTCCGGGGCCAGGTGAAACGACCAATAAAAATCGTCCGTGGAATCTGAGGAACGATCGGGAACGCGTCCGTGTCGAGTATCGACGGTCTTATCATCGGCGGCGAGGTGTCACTTTGTGCCGATGTGTTCGTCATCCGGTTGGAAACCGGTTCGGGGACCGCGAAGGTTCATTGATTCCCCGTTAATCCGGGAGAGCTCTTCCTGCTCCTATTGGGACGCGTTTAGCTGCGCGCGTTAACAAGTTCGCCCGGATCAAAAGACGAGGAAGTTTAACGTTGCGTAATAAGAACGAAAGGCGACGCGACGCGACGTGCCGAATCGATCCTAATCGGAGGAGGTTGGATCGTTCCGCCGCGGTCAAGAAAGAGGAATATACTTATTCGCCACGGCACAAAACCAACCACACCCAAACCTGTTGCCGACGACCTGGAAACCGGCAGACCCGATAGCTTTTGTGTCGGCGACACGAACAAAAACCGCGCCGCCAATGAGATTCAAGACGGAGAGAAGACGAGCTGAAGTTTTACCGGGAGAAAAATTTTGCTGTTACTATATCTACACTCATTTTCCTATTACCAATAAGTCTTGTGACTAAGCTTGTTACACTTTTTCCTCTGTATTATCGATATTATGAATTCTGACTTTCCAGAAACGCGGTTCAAGTTTTTGGCTTTGTTTCGCAGAGAATCGAGACAAAATGTTGCCTAATTTTTAGCTGTAGCTCGATCTCATTCAGAAAACTCATCCAATGGCAGAAAAATCCTTGGACTCCACGGCAAGCACATCTTCAATTTTTAGCCTAATTCTAACGCTTGTATTACCCAACATCTGCATAATCTCGTCAGCTGATGACCAGCGCACGCTAGATCGAACCTTCCTCTTTCGAACGAGCCCTTTACCAGTAAAAAATATTCTCATATAAGGACGAAAAGTTGAGTTGCACGTAAAGCCATTTTTGGCCTATTTTTGTCGGTAACCTGGTCGCTCTACCTTACCGCGAGTCCACGGAGTCGTGGCTCTCAAGTTTCCGGAATTTTTTAGAAATCGATATCGCGGTCAAAAATTCCGAAAAAATTCACGGTCATGCGTGCTATCAGGCAGATTGTTCACGAATTTTTTCGTAATTTTTGGTTGCGCGGAACAGAAGAAATAGAGCGAATTAAGCCGCGTTCACCTTGTAACTACCCTTGCGATAGGGGTACCGACTTGAAATTTACCACCGAGGGTTTTCTTAGGGGACCCTATCGAACGTTACGAGGAAACCTGGTGTGGGGTCACATTCGACCCCCTTATCTGGCAACTTTAGTTGTCAAAGCAAAATTAGCAAAATTAGTTGACCGAACTGCGCCACTAGAAACACCAGAAGAATTGACGTGTCTGCAGGAGGTACTTTCAAAAATGTCTCAAAAAATTGGTAAATAAATCAGCGAATCGTCCTGAACACCGTAGATTGTACTATTAAGGATTGTCGGTCGTTCTAGCGTTAGAAGACAGGAATTTCTAAACGAAACGCAGAGTATCGTAAATGCTTCGTCGCGTCTAACCTGTTCCTCCGCGTACAGTCCTGCATCCGGTTTACAGAAACTCACGAAATTCGAAATTTCCTGTCGAAGTACCACTTTCTTTCCGCGCTGTCGCTTCATTATTCATCGGTTACCTAACGCGCGGATAGCATTACGAATCGACGTTCAAGCGACAGCAGTGAAAGTGACCGGAGAACGTAAAATACATCTCGGCGCAGCCACCTGCCTTCCAGCTCGACAGGTCATCGCGTAAATGATCTTTAATTGTTGTCACAGACGAACGTCACACCGACAGCCAATCGGAATTCGTTTCGGCGTGTTGTCCGACACGCCTTGCGGATTTTTGAAAAATTCTAGGTTCGTTTGCGGTGCCTCGAATCGTGGCGACCACCATGGTTCTGATCAAAATGTTTTCGATTAGAAAATTAGAAAGATAGATGGTTTTATTGCCGCCGACAGAAAGTTATTAGTGGGAAAATTGATCGTAAAACAGTCTACATAATTTTCTGAATGCATTAATCGTCGAATAAAAATTGTCTGCATCCTTTGCAGGACGCAAAAGATGAATCAAAATTCATTTCCTCTCTGAATAGCTTCGTTAAATTGAAAACAGTGTATTCCGAAATTCTTCTGAATTTTTCACCGCCTTATATTTCACTGATCCAATTTTGGAGACCGTTACTGTGGCTTATTATAAAATTCTGATGCATTATACGGCTCGTAGTGGCTTATCAATTAAAAATTTATGCCTGCAGTGATACCTATATTTCCTTGTGAAATCGAAGAGGAGTAGAGAAATTATTAACCCCTTGCACTCGAAGATATTTTAACACTAGGTTTACACTAGTATTTTAACGACTATTTTGCATTAGTTCATAAAAATAACAAGAACGTGCTGCCCACATTTATAGCAATGTTTTAAAAACAATATATACCCAAAGAAATGAATTTGCTAAATAATTCCTTATGTATGCATCCCCAGAATCTTAATAATATCATATTAAAAATATTAGAACCCGTCATTTTGACAAAAAGGAAACATTTCTTCTGACCTAGAATATTTCCCTTCTGAATATCTTTTTCTTTCATGTTCTATACACGAAAATGGTGCGATTTACTTGTGCAATACCGAAGGGTTCACTAATTTATTAAATACAAACACATTTAATAGTGTAAAAAATATTTCGAATAACGATACAGCAATTTTCAGTGGCGCCATTCGAGCGCTAAGGGTGGATATCAGAGATGTATCAATTTTATTACAAAGATTGCTTCGATTTTACCCAATTTTGTATTAGTTTTGTATTTATTTTGTGGGGGGGATGGGAGTACGTAAGATTTAGGGAAGTTTTCCAAGGGTTGACGGTGGCAGCGAGCCCCATAATGTTTCAGGGTCGCATAGTAGAATTCGGCAAAGTGACCATGCGTCGCGACGCGCCCATAAATGGCGCGGGCGATGGTCCATGGTCGCGAGCAACCCCACCACCACATTGACGGCCGAGTCCACCGAGGCTTCTCCAAAAATAGGATGACAACGTCAACGACGATAGACCGACGGAGTTTTCGGTGGTGTAACGATCCTCGTCGCGCATTCCACAACAATGGATCCCGACGAGCGCGTGGCGAGAATCGATCAGTCTCTCCACCAATACCAGGACCGGTCACTAACACCGATCTATTGGCACCGAGCTGTTGGGACGATTACTGGGACGAGAATTATAATTTGAAAATATTCTTAGCAAGAATGACGTTTATTTGTCGTTTACACGAAACATTTGGAAACATGGATCCACGCGTAGTGCTACTATCGCGCAGAACTGCTTGCAAACGAAACTTGGTCGTGAGATAACTTGTTTGTGGCACAGTGCGAGCGACATTGCGTCGCGAGATAATTCGTCTGTGGTCGTGAAGTGGTTCAGGACGAAATAGAGAATAAAACAGTGACGCCAATTTTTCTACATCCATTGAAAATTACATAAATAACAAAGGTATATAAGTGATCGTGAAGAAAAATTGAGTTCTCTCTTTCAAAACGTGATTGCACATACGAAGAGTCATCTTTTTGTCGTAACTTTATATAGACCGTTTGTGAAAAAGTCTATACTTTGCATTTCCAATATATTCTGTAACAAGATAAATAATATTGCACAACAAACGTAAAGAATAACTCCAAGGTGCATGGTAGGCGCCGGACGGATTATCTCATCCGAAACAAGTAATTGTTATAGGTAGTATAACGTATAGAATAAAATACTATTTATTTTAATTCTCTCGTAATGAAATTAGACCATTTACAACGTATTATAAATTTATTTTGATATAGAGTTCTCTCGGAGTGCGAATAGTGAAGCGCTACAAGTTTAGGGTCGATATACCTTTCCAACTGACCTCCGCAAACAGCATCCATAATGCACAATTAAAATCGAAAAGTTTCAACAGAATTTGTACGCTGTGCGCTTGAAATTCGCAATGCGCTTCACAAGCTTAAAAATGTATGGTCTAATGACCTCGAAGTTCGGACTGTGACTGTTGGTCAGGCATGAAAAAACGACCTTTTTCCTGTTTACCCCCACCTGGAAACACTCTTAGAGTCAGCGTACTTAAAAATTACGCGCGTCGGGCCGGTGGAGCAGCTCCGAAATGGATTTCGGAAAAAAGCCTTTTCTTTTCGCGAAAAGCGCAGGGAACGAAAGAGATCATCGAACATAATTTACCGGCAGGCGATTCGTGTGGGTAGAGCAGGACGTGTTTTCACCCGCGCTGAAAAATCCGCGAGCGGAAGAGGTTGGGCAGCCAGGAAAGTTCCTCGCCGTCCCCGTGCGCGCATGAGACAATTGCTATGCCGACCAATTAAGCCACGGCCCACGCTTCATTTTTCCTTTCATTCGGCTCGACCTCTTCCGCATCGATAGCATCGCGCGACGCCGATTCGACCAAATTTTTCCTTCTTTTTTTCCGTCCGACGAGACGATTCGGACCGGACTCGAAAATCGACTTCAATCGAGGTCTGAACAGTGTTGCCAGAGGAGGGGCACGAATCGAGGAGAAACTGTTACCCCCTCTCCGCCAGGAGCGGAGCATGCGCGACAGAGGCGAACGCGTCACGTGACCCGGCTGTGGTGGAAGCGTGGGGGGAATAGCGCGGTGGAAGGGGAAACTAGAGTGGGGGAACAAGTCTTGATCTGGCGAGACTGACTCTAAATTGTAGAGGGTTTTGGAGGTTTTGGTTTCTCCATTATTGTGGAGAGGATAAATTTAAAAATATTCTTATATTAACTAATGATTTTAATTTGAATGTAGGGGAATATTCAAAGGAAAATTAAATTTTGAAAGAGTTATTGTGGAGAGAATAAATATAAAGAAGTTCTTATATTAACTAATCATTTTTGTTTGAGTTTAGGGGAATATTCAAAGAAAAATTAAATTTTAAAAGAGTTATTGTGGAGACAATAAGTATAAAGAAGTTCTTATATTAACTAATGATTTTAATTTGAATGTAGGGGAATATTCAAAGAAAAATTAAATTTTAAAAGAGTTATTGTGCAGAGAATAAATATAAAGAAATTCTTATAATAACTAACGGAGCATTAAAAGTGAGTATTTTAAATTACTTTATAAAAATAAGAGGAATGTGTCTATCCAAGTTTTCAGCTATTTTTGAAATAGTATATACCCAAGGAAATAAGTTTGTTGAGTAATTCCACGTAGATGGATCCTCACAATCTCAATAATCGTAACTTAAAAATGTTAGAACCCGTCATTTTGACCCTTAAACCTAGTGCTAATAATTTTATTAAAATATATCGTACTTCGTACATGCATTGATTCTTCGTACTTCATATATCATATTTTTCTAGCAATTTTTCGCATCTGCCTCGGTACCCTAAGTGTCCTAATTCTCGCGAACGACAACGCACGTGGGATGAACCCTTTCGTACGATGTCGGCTGACCCTGTACGTCTCCCGTGGGTGTCGTCTCGGACGATCCGTTGCAATTACGCGACGTTACTTATTAGTCACGGTTATTAGGCATACGGCAACGATCGTTCCTACTCAATTGAATCGATTACTTACGGAATGATAGGTGTACATAAATTTCTCCGGTCTAATGAAACGAACGTCCGTACAATCTGTGCCCATTCTGTCCTGTTCGTTTCTAAAACCTGCGCACTGACTTGCGTTAAACGTGTTTTTGCTCGACGGTGATTACAATGATTTCTCTACATATGTCGCCGAGGCCTGGATGGTAAACGACGCGGAGTTATCCCCACCACCGCGGGGTACGCCTCGCGGGAGCCCACGAAGCATGAGCGACTGGAGTTGAGTTTTTGGATTTGTTTCAATGTTCAATTTGGGAGCAAAAATTCTGGAAAAATTCACGATTATGTCTGCTATTAGGTACGATACTGTTGAATTTTTTCAGAATTTTCTGTTTAACAGAACAGGAGAAATAAATGAAAGTATATGCGATAGAGCTAGAAGGTAGAAAAATCTATGTCCACAACAATACAGTATTTTCTCTGTATATGTCGCCAGGGCGTGGATAGTAAACGTCGCGGGATATACCCTGTGAGTCACAAAATGACAAACATCATTGCTCTATGTATATTTTCCGTGATTGTCTGCGATTCAGGGAATTATAATTAGACTGCGGAGTTTATGCATTTGCGACAAAAATGAATAAACACAAGTTAAACGAATGGACACATTAAAAGGATTCAAGGGCACCAGCGTATTGTTTTTCGCTTAATAAAATAATTAAAGGAAGAAGGAAATTTTTATTTCGCTCCTGCGTCTCGCGATCGATGCAAATATTTTTTATTTTGCGTAAAGATCCGCAGTCTGATTATAGTATACGAAGGGGATCAACTCTTCTCGTGGACAAGTATTCAAAACCGGTGGAAGGAAAGTTCGATATTCAAGATGGCTACGGTTCACGCGCGTTCGACTTCCTCCCGTCGCAAATGTTTGTTGACAAATTTTGACTTACCACATAGCCTGCACGGACACCGGCTTGAAAATGTGCTGTCGACTGCAAACGCTGACGCTGAAGCCTCTGGAACAGAAAAAAAAGGGGAAAACTGTGAAAAGTCGGGTCCCTCGAAACCTACGGAAGACCACGTGGTACGCCTTATATAGAATGGCGAACCGATCGTATCGACCGGCTATTTTATTGCTGACCGAAACGACCTAACTTCCCCGTCGCGGGTACTTACAAGTAGCTCGATGCTATTTTCGATCGGGCTTTTAGCTTGTTACATTTTCGCTCGGCCTGTACAGCAATGTTCCTCCGAATCATTCAGGTACGGAACAACCTAATCGCAAACAAATGCCCTCCGAAGCTGTTTCGTTTATAGTCGAGTTAGCACTCGAATGGCGACTGTAAGGCGCCGCTTCAAAATATTTTCTACCTTATTGAATTTGTTTGCATTTAATAAATTACTAAACACTTCAGTATTGTACGAACGAATTGCATCATTTTAGTATGTATAACGTGGAAAAGAATGTATACAAGGGAAATATTCTAGGTCTGAAGAAATTTTTCGTTTTCGAGTTAAAATAGCTTCGAGTGCAAACGTTTTGTAATCTATTGAACACGAATTTGGTAACGTAACAAACATTTATAAACGATAAACGACGTTATAAACGACTGCAAAGGTTCGTGTCCATTTTGAAAATGAAATACTACACCTTAGAAGCACAGATTTGTCGATCAATTATTATACGGTTCAGTAACTTTGTTAATTTTGCAGGTAGAAAGGAAATTCTAGAGAAAAATTTCTTTTTCCGCAGTTTTTACCGTAATAAAATAATGATTTTACGAGAATCGTATTCTTAATAAATTAGTCGACGAAGTTCAACATTCTCCGGAAAATTGCATTGCATGGCAATGCATTTGCATTGAATGTCCGGCGCAATCGTTACTCCGTGTTATGCAAAGAGAAATTGGCTGTTCACTTGGGATTTATCTGCAGAACTATGTCAACACGTTCAGGGCGGCAGCGAAATTCACGAAACGCCGGCCACTTCCGGCGTTTGTTTAAACAACAAGCGTAATAGATCGCTCGTGGACCGCGGTGACTTTACGTGAATATTTTTACGGAGAAAAATTCCGCGTCGACCTGGAATTTTATTCTCATCGGTGTCGATGAAAATCGAAATGACGGCACGATGGATCACCGTGTGTGATCACAATGCGCGAACGCGATGCTTCTAATAATTATAGAATAAAACGTGTAATTTATAGAAGCGTTGTTGCAATCAAGATTTAAGTCTTGCACGCTTAGCTCGCATCAATTAGCGTCCTGTATTTGTACGTTATCTCGTTAAAATTGCACGCGATGGTGCCATCAACGAAAACGTATGCAAACGAATTCGAATAAGAATGAAATTTTAGCAAAACCGCAGATGGTATCGTTTGAATGTATGTGCTCGAGCGGTATGCAACAAATTGCTCAAATAACAAGCGTTTATCATATATTTTAACGAATTTTCTAAGACCGCGCGTATGACGCTGAGCCGGTAAAAACTGTTATTTACAAACGATACTTCCTCGAAATAATTGTAAGGTGAAAAGACATTTCAATTTATAATAGCAATTTGTAGAGCGTGAAGTTCACGCGATCCTTAAATTGTAACTAAATGTACAAACATATAAATCACAATAAAACAGACGATTTTGCTAAATCTTAATACAATTTTTATACGCGACAACATCATTTACAACGATAGCAATTTTTGACACAAATATTATCACCAAATTAATTTCCACGTTTCGTAATTGACGAGGAGATATTATAGCGTAATGTCCTCGTGTTAGCCTGTACTCCGTAACAAGACGTTTACAGTCCGTTCCAAAAGTCTGCGTACTTCATGATTATAAATATTGCTTCTTTTTTAAATCTTCATTTTTACTAAACAGCATTGATTAATATTTATTTGAACTCCAACGATTTCATAGAAAATGGTTGAAAATTCTTTTTATTCCTCCTTTGATTATATTTCATATTTTTGAATAATAAAAAACGACCAGAAAAAAATTGCCATAGTATACAGGGTACTTGCGATAACCTGACAAACCAATATCTTCAACGAAAGCTGATCAGTTTTCGATTGGCTATACATTCAAAAGCAGACTATAATTTTTTATTGAAATTTCCATTTCTTCGCCTTCAAGGTCATCCGAAGGTCACGGCATCTTAGGTCGTTGAATTCGTCTTGACACGGGCTATAATACTGTCCAGTCAAAACTACAAAGTTCCATTGAAAATAACGAAGGTGACCTTGACGACACCAAAAAAGAAAAATCTTTCTCGAACTTTTTCTTATTGCAACGTCTAGCCAACCGAAAACCGATCAACTTTTGTCGAAGGTATTTGTTCGTCGGGTTGCCGTAAGTGCCTGAAAAATCATGTCACGTGGGACACCGTGCAGATGTGAAAGTGGAGGGGATGAACAGTTCTCAAGTATCGCGGGCATCTCTCTCGCATAGACCGGGACGTTACCGCAGACTTTTGCGGGGGAATGTACGGCCGTCAAACGCGCGTTAGAAATAGATTTTCCGAATCTGTGTCGCTGGTTCTCATGACCATTGATTGTGAAGAAACGCGACCTAGCATCGCGGCGAAGATAATTGAAATTGTGCAAGCCGGCGGAACGAACGCAACGCGGAGTTCCCGTCGGTCTCTTCATCGACGTGGCTCCCCGTTGGTTCCTCTTCTTGCGTTTTTCTTTTTCTTGCCGGACGGTCGATCATTCAAAGCGTCGATTTTGCCGAGCAAACTGGTCGGAGATCGCGGAACGGTAACGCAACCGCGTTGTACGCACAACGCGTTACAACACGCGCCGCGCATCCATCGTAACCGTTAATTACGCGTTACGTAAAGACCCAACCGGTGCGAAGCCGACGGCCACGGCGAACGACGACGCCCCAAAGTACAAGTTCGACGGCGGCGCACGGTGGGTAATTTCGACAAAATCGGACTCGAAACCGAGGTGCTTTCGATAGGAATGAGGTAGAGCGATGAAATTTTGTTTTTTAAATTAAAGCTGTTAGAGTTTATGCGTGGATGTATATTTTAACGTGTGCGTCTATTCTGGTAACGATTAAATTAGATTACAGAAACACGTGCTCCGCTCGTACCGCGTTAACCCCTTACACTACGATGTATTTTACATTTTCAGTGATCAAAACTTTTTTGTAATTCGTAATTTCCTAAGGAAAGCAGAAAATTTATGTCTATCGTATGCCTATATGTTCTTCAGTAGTTGTACATTAAGAATGCCAGAATAGAATTCTATTTCGGTTCAAAGGAAACTAATAACATACATATTTATTAGGCTCTGTTCAGAATCTTCATCACGAGTCAGACTCGTGAAAGTAGTGCAAGGGGTTAATAATCGCCATGACATGGAGTTGTCAATTTTTTTAGCACACCCATATGCGTTCTTCTATATTTTGTTTCATGTTATACGTACGAAAATGGTCGAATTTACTTGTACAATATTGATATGTTTGGTAATTTATTAAATACAGATTTAGTATTGTTAAAAATGTAGATGAAGAAGCTAAAGAATGAATAATTACGTATCGTAAAGTATGTAATAACGAATACAAAGTAAATATAACTAAAATATGATATGATATAAATCATATATGACATGATGAATATGATTTGATTCCTTTTTCACCCATTTGTAACGTAATGATAATATATTATTCTAATAATAAGTTGTATAAGTTCTATTCGAATGTCACTAAATTTTCTGATCGGGACCACTGTGCGGCCGGTTTCCGGTCAACTTCTTACGATTCTCCGGCGATCAGCTTTCCCCTGGTCAAAACGGTACTTTGCGTCGTCACGAGTCACGCACGTTCCCCGTCTAGCACGTGAAAAGCGCCTCCTCGCGTTTCGCGTTGCCAAACGTAATCCCCGACCTCTCATGCGGCAAGCGGGGGACCTGCCGGAACGGACGGACGTCTTATGGGCAGCTTTCAGAAGCGACTGAAAGACGCTCTCTACTCGGTCGTTAGTGTCGCGTCGCGTCGCGTCGGTAGCAACGGGACGACATCGGTGTTTCGATCCAGTACCGGATAACCACCGTGTTAACACCGGTAGTTCTGCTTTTAATAATCCCTCTGTTGTGCAACCCCGCGTGTACCACGGATACCGTACGGTAAACGCGAGTGAGACGGAACAGCACGCAATGTGGAACATCGGTAACATCTTGGTCAAGTAATAGATCGTTTGCATACGGTACGTTCAGAAAGTTCCGAGTGGTCTTCCTCCTCGAGAATTTCTCGAGATAATCGATCATTTCTCATTTCTCGAGAAATTTAAATCCGCAGTCTAATCGTAAGAATGAATAATTTGTAGATCCAGTCTTGAGTAACTAGGGTTAATGAAGAACTAGTGTTCCTTCTCTAGAATTTCTAGAGAAATTTGGTAATCGATCATTTCTCATTTTCCGAGAAATTCCAGTATCTCTCGAGAAATTTCAATCTAGGAAAATTCTTATGAATCTCATTTGTTTCGCAACATATTTTCGGAAATGAATTTTCAGTCAACTCAAATTGCATATTACTAATCATTCGCGTACCATTGCTCTCAATACAGCGTTTTCTCTATATATGGCGCCAAGGACTTGACGATAAACATCGCGGAATTATCCCCACTACCAAAGGGGAATACTCCGAGAGGGGCCGCGAAGCTCGAGGGATTGGACTTGAGCTTTTCGATTTTTTTGAATGTTCAATTTCGGAGCGAAAATTTTGGAAAAATTCACAATTATTTCTCCTATTAGGTATGGTACATCTACTTTCATTTATTTCTCCTGTTCTGTACAATAGAAAATTCTGAAAAAATTCACAATTATATCTACTATTAGGTATGACATTGTTGAATTTTTTCAGAATTTTCTATTGTACGGAACAGGAGAAATAAATGAAAGTACATGCGATAGAGCTAGAAGATAGAAAAATCTATGTCTACAACAACACAGTGTATTCTCTATATATGTCGCCAAGGCCTGGAGGATAAACGTCGCGGAATTATCCCCACTACTGTGGAATATACCCTATGAAAATCCAAGAATCTCAAGAGACCTCTGACGCCGAGGAGTGCAAACATAACGCGGCTCATGTCTGCTGGATGATACACGACGCTGGCGAGACCCGTGTTGCTGACATATATCGAGAATTCACTGTGATCGCAAATTGAAAACATTAGAACCTGTAATTTTGTCAGGTCCCGTGATCCTGGGGACAGGTGCCTGAATTAAAACATTTTCGGATTCCCGATTTAAGCGACCCGACCCGACCTGACCCGAAATTTTCCGGTACCCGCACACTAATTACCCACTGATAATCCCCAGAGCGTCCACGTTCGCTGACACTCAGACTCCTCAGCATCGCGGGTATAACGGCCCCATAACCATGTCGAGGAAGATGAACCGCGGCACGACCCGGGGCTTGATGGCTTCGGAACAGCTGACACGACCTTCCACCGTGACCTCGATGTTCACCTGTCAAGTACCTTGCTCTCTAACATGGCTTACGGTAACGCGCTCCATTTCCCTACGCCCGTATGTTCGAGCAAAAGAGAGTGGCGCTGACCTTCGCGTTCACCTTTCCGCGGTAGCCGGTGCTGCGTTCGTCGTTCGTCGATACGCGCGCGCCCGCTCGCTCGATGCACCGTTTCGCGCGGCGTTTTGCTCGCCTAATTGCCGATCGCGTGCCTCGCTGATGACTCACCGACGACTGAAAGCCGCGGACTCCCGGAGGCTGGGGCTCCCGGGGCCTTTTTTCGCCGGATCGAAAACCTTGTTACGCATCGCGGGGCAGGCTTAATTGCCGGCCGTCGGACACCGAGAGCCCGAGAGCGATTTGTCCCGGCCCACGTTTTTCCCCTCGTTCGCTTTCTTGCCGCGGAACAGGGTAGCAACGAACCGAGGAGAAAGTGCGGAAACTATCTGCGCCGGTAAATATCTGATAACCCGTAAAATCCCGATCGCTTTCTCTGCTCTTCGATTAGCGCTCGCGGAATCGCGGCACCGTCGATCGTTATCGGGTCTTAGCGTAGCGGACTTTGGGGAAGCTTCTTGGCGTTCAGTATAAATCGTTCAGTACAAATCGTTCAGTATAAATGGTCCTTTATAATAAATCCCCTAATAAATATGTCTGCGCGTACCACCGGTGGTACACGTGGCCTGACGATCGAGTTTAACGTGTACCACCGGTGGCACGCGTGGCCTGATGACCAAGTTTAACGTGTACCACCAGTGGTACAAGTGGCACGAAACGGATTAAAGCTTGTTTATGGTCACGTACATGCAACAACCATCTCAGATTACATACAAGTACAATTAGTTCCGACATTTCTTGATTTGTCCTTCAGGCCATTTAATGTTTGGGCATTACATAAATATGTCTGCGTGTACCACCGGTGGTACGCGTGGCCTGAAGATCAAGTTTAACGTGTACCACCGGTGTTGCACGTGGTTCGAAGATAAAGTTTAACGTGTACCACCAGTGGTACACGTGGAACGAAACGGATTAAAGCTTGTTTATGGTCATCTACATGCAACAACCACCTCAGATTACATACAAGTACAATTAGTCCCGACATTTCTTGATTTGTCCTTCAGGCCATTTGATGTTTGGGCATTACATAAATATGTCTGCGTGTACCACCGGTGGCACGCGTGGCCTGAAGATCAAGTTTAACGTGTACCACCGGTGGTACATGTGTCCTGAAGATCAAGTTTAATGTGTACCACCGGTGGTACATGTGGCCTGAAAATCTAGTTTATTGTGTACCACCGGTGGTACGCGTGGCCTGAATATCAAGTTTAATGTGTACCACCGGTGGTACATGTGTCCTGAAAATCTAGTTTAATGTGTACCACCGGTGTTGCACATGGTTTGAAGATCAAGTGTAACGTGTACCACCGGTGGTACATGCGGCCTGAAGATGTAGTTTAATGTGTACCACCGGTGGTACACGTGTGGCCTCAAGATGTAGTTGAATGTGTACCACCGGTGGTACGCGTGGCCTGAAGATCAAGTTTAATGTGTACCACCGATGGTACGCGTGGACTGAAGATCATGTTTGACGTGTACCACCGGTGGTACATGTGGCACGGAACGGGTTAAGGCTTGTTTGTGGTCACGTACATGTAGCAAGCATCTCAGATTACATACGAGTAGAATTAGTTCGGACGAAACGAGAGAATGTTATTATTCAAGTGCCGAATAGAACGCAATAGAAATGTGGAAACGATCATCGACATACCCGTCGCCGTCGAGTGTAATGGCAGTGTCGGCTAGGACTCGGAGCACAAGACCGACGGTCGCCCTGTCGTGACAGTCGATGCCGAGCAGGCAACTCTCTTCGGCATTCTGTCTTCCTGTGCATGACACAACGACCAGATACCTCGTTCTTCCCTGGTGCACCGATTCGAGTTTCACTGCCTGAAATCAGAACATTTCGATTCACTTTCTCGTTCGATCTTTTTTCAATTCGTCTTTTCGACCTTGGTCTCTCGACTACACAACTCACTTTCGGCGGCGCGAGACACCACCGACATACAGGGTGTCCCAAAAATGTAATTTCTTGGAAAAAGGGAACAGTAATTTTCTTCTATTCGTGAGGTGATTTCAAGTAACCTTTTCATTTGCGAAAATCTCCGCGGTTTTGTTGAGGAGTCATCAACGGAAAAATACGGACCAATCGGCTACAGCGAACTGATTCTGGAGCCGCGATCTGATTGGCCCGCGTTTTCGTTAATAACTCCGTAACTATGCCGAAGAGGAAATTTTCGCTACGGAAGAAATTACTTGGAATCACTCCCTCCCTCGGGAACCACCCATTTTAAGGCTCTCCATTTTGGGACACCCTGTATATACGCCATTCGTAGTCAAAGCGTTAAATAGTATATTTTGATGGATTTTCTTAGGTTAAACTTATAGCACCCGACTTTATTTGTTTCAAGGAAGAACTTATACAATTATCTCTTCATTTTCATTTGACAACAAGGTACAAATTAAGTTGGAAAAATGGGGGGAGGGGGTGCAACGGAGGGTGAAATATTTCTCACGCTGGAAATTCGCCGAAATCGCAGAATAATTGAGCGAAATATTAATTTCAACATTATTGGCCAACGGTTCTCGTAAATACTTTTAACGGTAACTAGCTGAAAATTTCGACATCGCACTGGCCACGCAATTATCATTGCGTGAATCACAAGTCTTAGTCAATAGACGCATTCCAGTTCTCCGGTCGCTTTCCAACGAATTAATGCAGCCGATTTTCGTAAACGTAAGAATTAGTAAAATTGTACCGTCCGCTTCACGGTGATACTGCTTCTAATAGAAAAATGTTTTTTCAATTATAATTATTATTAACCCTTGGCACTCGAGCGGCACTCCGAGGCGCCATTAAAAATATTGATTACAGTATTAAATTATAAACTGGAAAAAAAAATCATAATTTCAAGATCCTACTGAAAAAGAAAAATTTCAGTGCCACTGCTCTCGTATACTTGAAATATTCCAAGTCGGAAAAAATGTTTTGTTTTCGAGTTGAAATAGCTTCGAGTGCAAAGGGTTAACGATCCATTCCAAATATTATAAGTTTTCCAATATTTCTTCATTCCACTAACAAATCTCGAGAATGCTCGAGAATGCTCGAGAAATATAGTCTCGTTTCGAGACGTGAAAAATGTAGAGAAATCAAGAACACTGGACGTAACTGAGATACGGCGATGAAGACGTCGCGAAATTTTAATGCGAGCTCGTACACTTGACCGGCGATCACTATCGCGCGGTCGACCGGAGAGACGAAACAGAAGTTGCTTCAGGGTTAACGACACCGCGGAGTACAGTTGCACAACCGTAACTTTCGTGCAATTTCCGTTGACGGGTGTTTCCTGACCCGGCCGAGATATCGACCGCGTTATCAGTTCCAGAAATACTCGAACGAGCTGCGTCATGGAAAATCGATTTCCGAAAAATCGGTTTGTTGCAGCCCGTATTTTGAGGGTTCCTTGCGAAAAGAAAAAGAGTAATTCTCGAAGGTAACCCTAAAGGCAGGTGTTAACCACTTGGCGACCACGGACGAGTTATCTCGCGACGAAATAGATCGCTTGCACTAGCCACAGACAAGTTATATCGCGACCAAGTTTCGTTTATAGAAGTTATTACAAGTTATAGGTTAGTTGCGAGATAACTCGTCCGTGGCACGGCGTAAGCAACGTTGCGTCACAGTATTTCGTCGCGAGATAACTCGTCCGTGGTCCCGAAGTGGTTTACTGTATCGTGAAAAATTCTAAAATAATAGAAAACGTAACGTACACTGCATGATGAATGGAGGAAAAAGTTGTCTGGCTAAATATGCCAATGAACCATGTGTGTTTAGTATGGTGGCACGTTGGGACGTTGGAACACCGTGCTTATAGGCTCGGCAATTATCCACGTTTAACCCTATTACGTCGTTAATTAGGACGTTCTCTCTACGTCTCCTTATGGGACACCATAAATTGCATCTACATACTTCCTTCCGCGCTGTAACGAGCTGATGGAGTGTAATAATCTGACGTACTGTCTCATGTAAAACCGTCCACGCTAATTAAAAAAACTTACATAAACGTCCCGCAATCATGCGGGTGATTCATTGTCTTGTCACAACTGGAAACACGTTCGACGACCCACATTAGAAAACAATTTTCATCCAGTAAAATTTTTCACAAACAAAATTCACGCTAATTGTATAATTCTGTTTGAGAAAAGACTCTCCTCATCGCAAAAAAACTGGGAAATATTTGAGAAATGCGTGTAAAGAAATTTTTTCGAAATATGAACAAACTGTCCCACAATATATATTATACACACAGCCGTTCAAAAGACTTTTCAAATCGATTGAGAAACATTTAATCGAACTATTACCGATTTCTAAAACGTTATTTTCACAAATAAAATCCATTTATTGCATTTATTTTATTTTATTTTTCGTTCATTCATTTCTTTTTATTTTCACGTTCTTCGATGACATTTTGTAACTTTAATGCCACCAACGTTCAGCAAAGATTCAAATTTATCTAATTTTCTAATTGATCTAATTTTAAGAGATGAAGTATTGTTTGCGATGCGTGAACTTCTTCGAGCAAGGAAAGAAGGTCGATCAACTCGTTAGCCCCTAATCTCCGATTTCCCGCAGAGCAGGATTTTTTAAAAAATCGTTACACCCCGCGAGAAATTAGGTGAATTACAGAGCTTGCGCCGTGGTCGGCAAGTTCGAAAAAATTCGAAACCACGGGGAAGCCGTCGATAGTTACCGATCGATCCGCGGATAGCTGAACGCAAAATTCAAAGAGCGTGGAATCGACCAGGGAAATCGGCACAAACCGCGATTTATGCACTCTCTGCACACCGCGATCGATATCTCGGGCCGGTTACACGATTGCGTTTCTCCTCGCGCGTTTTATCCGAGCGTTACGCGCATAATCGTATGACATACAACGACCCGGGTCGCGATCGTGTACACCAACAAACTGGTACACCGTCGGGCCA
>CM052138.1:16137588-16158496 GCA_028454255.1 Halictus ligatus | reverse complement strand
ATATAAATTCGTAATGCCGGTACTTAGAAAATTAGAAAATAATCTCTGTTTCATTCTTATTTTACTTTATTTCCTCCATTTTTATTTGCAATTTTTTTGGACGTATATTACGGTAAAAGTCGCTGGAAAATCTCCGTGAACATTGGCTTAAAATATAAATTCGTAATGCCTGTACTTAGAAAATTAGAAAATAATCTCTGTTTCATTCTCATTTTATTTTATTTCCACCATCTTTATTTGCAATTTTTTCTTTTTTCCTTTTCAACGTATATTACTGAGAAAGTCGCTGGAAAATCTCCATGAATATTGGCTTAAAATATAAATTTGCAATGCCGGTACTTAGAAAATTAGAAAATAATCTCTATTTCAGTCTTATTTTACTTTATTTTCCTCCATTTTTATTTGCAATCTTTTTGGACTTATATTACGATAAAAATCGCCGGAAAATCTCTATGAATATTGGCTCAAAATATAAATTCGTAAATGACTTCTAATTTCGAGTTGTGATTCGTTGCAAATGCAGATAATTGTTTTAATGAATGAAAAGAAGACTTTATAAGAATTTATGTTACAATCCGACGCATTCCCAATTATTCGTATAAAGTGACGGGTAAAATGGCCGGTTTTGGTGGTCCGTAAATCTAGCGTTAAACTCCGCAAATGTCGGTGCTCTTTCGTTAAATTTGCAGCCGGCAAAAACCAATGAAAAATTGATTTTACAACTGATTGATTGTTTCACTGAATGAAAACAAGACATTGAGGAATTTATGTTACGATCCGACGCATTCACAATTATTTGTGTAAAGTGACGGGTAAAATGGCCGGCTTTGGTGGCCCGTAAATAAAAAAACTCCGCAAATGTCAGAGTCAGTGCTCTTTCGTTAAATTTGCAGCCGGCAAAAACCACTGAAAAATGTTAACTTCGAAGCAGGTCGAACTGCTTGCGCCGTCCTTGGGGAAACATTTTCGCACACCTGCGATGAAAGTTCATCTCTACCATTCGTTCGCCAGGTAGATCCTGTTTCGTAGGCAGTGTCGCAACTATTGCGAAACGCTCGACCGTTTGATTTAGGGTCGTGCGATCCTAGAAGGCGCTACAATGGGTGAATGTAGCCCAGGCTTCGTTCCTAAGCCGACTTAATTGTTTCACCCCATTAGCTCGAAAACGCTTCTGGCTGTTCCTGCGAGAGCACAAAGCGGTCCCAGAAAGCATTTGAAAGCTATACTTCCTTTTATACTTCATTCGTTAAATCGTAATTTGCTTTGTTTTGTAAGAAATCATTTTTCACTAACGCTAGCTTTACGGAGCACTGAAAACTACTATTTTACATGACTTTATGGAAATAACATGAATCTATCTATCAAAGTTTGTAGCCATTTTTTAAATAATATATACGCAAAGTAATAATCAATTTGTTAAATAATTGCTCACGGATGCATTTTTACAATCTCAATATTCGCAATTTGGAAATATTAGAATCCGTCATTTTGACGGATAAATCTAGTGTTAAAGTTGCGTTTGCACAAAATTTTCGAGATTGAGGTCATTTCAAGGTCATTTCAAGTTGAAACGACTGTCGAATTCGTCTCGACGTCAGCAACGATCCTACGATGTCCAAAACACGTGGTGCCATTTGAAAAAGTCAAGGTGACCTTTACATTTCTTAAGCAAAAAGCATTTGTTTAGATTTAAGAATATGCTACATATATGTATACATGTAGCTCGCCAAGTACTGACAAAACTGTTGTCCAAAACGCGTTTCAATTGCACTATCGGAGATGCCGAAGAAATGGTGACATTAACGGGGGATGTGTATACCCTGTGCATGTCAAAAAAAGAAAATCACTATGATCGGAGGTCGCGCAGCCGTTCTGCAGTTTCACCGTCGAAGGTGGAGCGAAGTTCGCCGTGGAAACCCGTCGTGTTCCGTTGTATTCCGTTCGTTCTCGTTTAACAGGCCGCGTACCGATTTTCGTTTCAGGTCGGCCTTGCAGACGTTGCACAAGGTTTCGAGCAAGGCGCGCGAACAGAACTACTTCCTGGGTGGCCTGTCGCACGACTGGGTCAGTTACTATGAAGAACGAATCGAGAGCGATCGCTCATGTCTCAACGAGTGGCATGCTATGGACAATCTGGAATCCCGAAGACCACCGTCACCGGACAGCGTACGCACCAAGTGAGTCCTGACCGACCTTCTCGACAATTTTATTCTTCGTTTCATTCTTCATTTCGTTCCGATGGCATTCCCATCATGATCAGTGCCAACGCGATCGCGAATTCATGTTCTGCATGTTCTCACGTTGAATCGGTAACGCAGGAAATCCATCACCTTCCGCAGGATTGCTGATTTTCATTTATAACAAAAATTAGTAGATGTGATTTTCTAAATGAATTTATTGTCCCAGGATTCCAAGGATCCAAGGATTTAGAGGGGGAAAGAGGGGGGCAGTATAAGTTTTGTATTTGAGTGGGGACTTCAAGGTGGTTTGAAGGTCAACTGCGTTTTTTTTTTCAAATAGAAATCGCCAAAGATGGCGACTTGTAACTAATTACAATTTATAACTATAATCATAATTACAACTTAATATTAACTTTGTTTATATTAGACCAAACGATTTGGATTTTTTTTTTTAAAGAAATTAGCACATTTGGTTTCATACATAAAGTGAAAAATTTTTTTACAAAAATTGCAGTTGGTCGAAATTGCAGAGAAAATACTAAAAGTTGTATTTTGCAACTTTTTTGTGTGGACTTGCATTGAAAATTCAGAAAGTACGATTTGTAGAGCATTTCATCAAAACCTGTCAACTGTCAATAAAAATTCTTTTTATTTGAGTGGCGATTTGAAGGTCCTTTGAAGGTCAACTTCGGTTTCTTTTTCAAATGGAAACCGCCAAAGATGGCGGCACGTCTTTCGTTCGAAGCTCAATAAATCGACTAGGAAACCTCGTGAATCGAGTTTTAAACATTCGTTGAAAATGGGTGGGGGTAGGAGGCTTCGATCTATAAATCTAGGATGGTTGCGGTCACTGGAAAGAATCTTGAGACGTCGTGAAATGAGTTTTCATTAAAATGAACGGTGGATGGCAAAAGTGACGGTGTAAAACGAGTCCAGCGTTGAAGTACTTTTTCGAACGATCGTGTAACGATTTCTCCGGAAATAGAGGGGAGACGTAACATATTTTATAAATATGTTAATCGCGTGGACGACCCCCGTATGTTACTTCTAAATGGCGGATGTTTGCGCAAATGTAGATATTTGTGGACTAATCTGCAGAAATCGGAGCCAAAGAAAACGGGAACGTTATTAAACTTTATGAAACATTTCAGTGCGCGCCGAGCTTTGGACTCGCGATCACAGCGATCAAATCTGGTCGTTACGATCGTTTCTTTTTTTCAACCGATCGCTTGTCTGTCCACGTGAAGCCCCTAGTTATACATGTTTCCCGAGGGAAACTGGTTCGACTAATTACAAAGTTTCCTGTTCTCCTTAATAAGTTCTGCTCGTCTCGTTATCGGCAGAACAAGACTGCGGAAGTCTATGCAAATACGCATTTTTGAAAATGTGTCTGCATCGGTGATTCCTTTACCTGAATGATATTTCCTGCTGCGAACGAAAAATAATAATTTATTAAATCTTATCTACGAAAACAGGTCTACGCTCATTATTCCTTTTCATATTAATTATAATCAGATGAAACTAACACAACAGCGCCTCCAAATTGTTTAAACGTTTTTTCTATTTTGTATTCGATCTACTCGCTTGTGTAACAAATGCACAAAATTCAGTCTATTCATTAGTGTTATGGATTACAAGAAAACATCGCTAATTTTCGATGAACATTAAACAGAAATATTTCAAAATCAATTTTTGCTGCATCGAGCATACGTCAAACGAAATTCTATATTTACATGTTTGTTTACACATCGTTATCCAAGTAAAACATTCAATGTTTAGAACGTACGTACAGTTAAAAATAAAATTAACTATATACGATCATCTTCACAAAGAAGTGCTACTATGTATTAGAATATTTTCGGATGTTTTTTGTTTAGATTCTATCTATATTTGTGTTGCAGATGAACTTACAAAAACATCCGAAAATATTCTAATACATAGTAGCACTTCTTTACTGTTTTGCGTTACAATTTGTACGCAGTGAATTATTTTATAAAATATTCCTAAACGGCTATACAAAATTGGGCGTGCAGGATCGATCGTCATGATTCGTCAGTGCTCCTAGCAACAAAAAGTAATTGACGCAAATTCAGCTTGACGTTTTGCCAAAGTTGGCGTTCGATGACACAGTTTCAGCGATTTCGATTTTGCGGCGTGATCACGATGACGGTGGCGGGCAAAACACGCTCGTTTATTACTCTCGTTCGATTATTTCGAGTTTCTGCGACTGTTCCGCCGTGCGTTGAGAACAGCCCCACTGTTCTTGAATTACCCTAATTCTGCATCCACATGCCGGGTCCGCATACTTCAGCCGGGCTCTAGAACTGGTTGGGAATAGTTGGGATTGCAGAATACATTTTATAGTGAAATTCGATACGAGCCAGCGGAAGCAGTTTCCTCGTGGAAGTGGTTTCCTTTCGACGAGATTGTCGGTATAGCAACGTTTTTTTCCACGGAAATGTCAAGGGCGTCTAATGTCAACCGCTTTATGCGGTTCCATAAATTATTTCTCCCAGCGACTTGTTTTTCCACGGCCGTTTTCTGGTTTCGGCAATAGACTTCTCAATTCGTCGAGTAACACAAGCAGCCGAGTTCTCGGGATAAATTTTAAAAAATGTACAAGTTCGAGTAATCAACGAACAGAATTAAAAAGAAAAAAGAAACTGAGCATCTCGATTCCCGGTTTTTTTTTTTGGAATTAAGATGAATTTCTCTGAGTGACGTCTGAACGTTATAAACTTGCGCGTATGTTTTAGTAACAATTGCAGTGCAAATTTCCCGGTGAATCAAATCAAATGAAAAATGTTGTACTTCCTCGAAAGGGATTCCCGAGATCATTCGAAGCAACTTTTTCCTTTGCGAAAATCTTCTCCGCGGCTTCGTTCAGGAGTTATTAACGAAAAACACGGACCAATCAGAACGCGACTACAGCGGAGGGATCCCGGTTCGGCCAATGACACCGCCGCGCTCAGCCGTATCCGCGCTCCGATTGGCCCGCGTTTTTCGCTGTCAACTCCTTAACAGAACCACGCGGAACATTTTCGCGAAGGAAAAATTTGCTTCAAATTCCGTCAGGATTCACCCCTTCCGAGGAAGTACAACATTTTTGGGACAGCCTGTACATATTTTTTATATACAGGCTGTCCCACGTAACAGTTTTCACGATTTTGTAAGTACTTGCGATAACCTGACAAACAAATATTTTCAACAAAAGTTGATCAGTTTTCGATTGGCTATATATTGCAGTTAAAAAAAGTTCGAAAAACATTTTTTTTTATAGTATTATCAAGGTCACCTTCACTTTTTTAAATGGTAATTTGTATTTTTGACTTAAGAGTATTATAGCCCGTGTTAAGATGAATTCAAGGACCTAGTATACCACGACCTTGGGATCACCTTGAAGGCGAAGAAATGAAAATTTCAACAAAACATTACAATCGACGATTACATTGTTTTTATTTCGCTATTATGTATTTATTCTTATTTCGTTACTTCGACAGGACGATTAAGTGCTTCAGAAATGTTTATACAGTTTGCGACATATGCAGAACATTTTAATTGTTAGACTACCGCGCTCCTAAACGAAAGCGAGGAATCATTGTATCATCTAGTGCTGTTCGAAACATTACGCGTTCACTATCGTTTCAAGGACCGAGTACATGATTTCTGTTCTGTTCGGAATAGGCCCAGAGAAAGGGACGAGACTGAACGCGTGATCCGGTCGACGTTGAAGGAGATCATGATGTCCGTAGACCTCGACGAAGTGACCTCGAAGTACATTCGAGGTCGTCTCGAGGAAGATCTCGATATGGATCTCGGGGAGTTCAAGCCATTCATCGATCAGGAAATGCTGACCATTCTCGGCCAAATGGACGCGCCGACAGAGATATTCGATCATGTTTATCTAGGAAGCGAGTGGAATGCGAGCAACTTGGAGGAGCTCCAAAAGAATGGGTACGTTCGTCTTTATCGTCCTCGAATCTCTTACATAAAAATCTATAATTATTGGCTTGTTACGTATGAAATGTCCAAATGTGCAATGCCAATCGCGCGAACAGTCAACAAATACACTTGCGTGTCTCAATAAGTTGCTTGTCCGCCAAATTGATGAACTCCTTAAAATAAAAATTTTTTATCACACCATTAGACGAGGCCCTCGAAGAAAGCCCTGTGTGCAAAGCATTAAATCCGTACCCCTACCTTAGGGGTAGTTATAGGGTGAACAGTCTTTTACCAAATTATGCTCTGTTTCTTCTGTTTTGCTGAATGAAAAATTCCAAAAGAAAAACAAACAAACAAATTCATGAACAGCAGGCGTTTTCTTCGAGGTCCCAGATTGATTTCTTTGGACGTATAACATTAAAAAGATGGCCACTAATAGATGCGATCACCTTATTTTCGTAAAGTAATGTAAAATAGTCATTTTCAGCGCTCCGCAAGCCTAGCGTTAATATATAAATATCGCACTCAAAATTATATTACTTCCGAAGATGAGGAAAGATCGTTTTGAATGGCTTTGGTATTAAAATTCGACACTTAAAAACTTGCGAGTCGAAGTGGGACGAGAATACGTTTAAGATGCTGGTGTATTCACGATTAAAAGTCGGAGCGTTAGGGGTTAATTTAAGCCTAATTTCGTTCTTGAATTCACTTGAAGTAATTCTATGTTTTGTACGATTTAGGGTCAGGCATATCCTGAACGTGACCCGCGAGATCGACAACTTTTTCCCGGGCATGTTCACCTACTTGAACGTGCGCGTCTACGACGACGAGAAGACGGACCTGTTGAAGCACTGGGACGACACGTTCAAGTACATCACCAAGGCGAAGAAAGAGGGTTCGAAGGTGCTGGTGCACTGCAAGATGGGCGTCTCGAGGTCCGCCTCGGTGGTGATCGCGTACGCGATGAAGGCGTACAACTGGGACTTCTCGCAAGCGTGGAAACACGTCAAGGAGAAACGGAACTGCATCAAGCCGAACAACAGCTTCCTGCTGCAGCTGGAGACCTACCAGGGCATCCTGGACGCCATGAAGAACAAGGAGAAACTTCAGAGATCGAAGTCGGACACGAACCTGAAGTCTCCGACGTCGACGAAGGACCAGTTAAAAAAGGAGGAGAAGTCCGGCAACGCGGGGACCGGGTTGCAAACGGTTTCGGGCCTCGAGCTGAAAAAAACGAGCCAGAGGCCGAAAAGTTGGTCGCCGAATCTGACCACCACCGAGAATATGTTGCCTTCCGGTATGTAATCGTTAACGAGGGCTTTTCGAGCAGCAAGCATTCCGAAAGACATCGTCAAAATTTATTGAAACAAACCGCGGAGTTAAAATCTATCAGATATGATCATTCCTCTGACCCCTCACCTTACAATTTCAATCTAACGTGTAGGTTGTACGTGGTAGGTTGTAGTCTATCTATGAGTGAACTGCGTTTGAACCGAGTTTTCATAGCAATCTGTACAACTAGTGCTGGACTTTACGAGTCTCGCGGTTTTTACAATATGGCCGATCCGTTCAGGACGACTCAACGACTGTCTCTGTATAAAATTTCGAAGGATAACTGAGGACGACTCTCTCTGTACAAATTCTCTGACGCCTTCGTTTGCCCTGGTCAAAATCTGAAACAATCCTGATTGGCTAACCCACGCTTTGGGTCCTTCCAATCGGAGCTGTTCTTTTTCTTCGTCTCACCCTTGTTCCTTCTGCCCTTGGCGTGTTTGTTTCCGGAACGACGAGGTGATCGGAGGGGACGTTACATAACCCTACTTATCCTACTAAATTACGTTTAAACCTAAAACTACTATTTACCTACATTTCCCATTGAAAAACACACAATTTAAAAAGACAATTCAAATTTTTTCGTCCTCTGGTTTCCAAGATATGTCAAGAAATATGGTGTTTCGACTCCCAACTTTGAGGGCTGTTTTCACCCCTTCAATGTGGATGGTTACCGATAAAGAAGAAACACGTGTCAAATATTTTTCAAAGAACTTCCCTCCCTCGTAAGATCGTCCTCGGTACGTTTTCGAATCTGTCTAACGTAAAATGACATTGTTGTTGCAGTTCAAAGCATGGACAAGACAGGAAGCTTCTTGACCGACTACATTACCCATTGAAAAACACACAATTTAAAAAAGAATTCAAAGTTTTTCGTCCTCTGGTTTCCGAGATATCTCAATAATATGGTTTCGACTCCCAACTTTGAGGGCTGTTTTCACCCCTTCAATGTGGATGGTTGAAGATAAAAAAGAAACACGTGTCAAATATTTTACAAAGAACTATAAGCTCCTGTAAGAGTCATCAAAATCGGATTTTTGCATCAGAACATGTTCCTAATCAGAGATTTGAGAGATTTGAGAGATTTGAGAGATTTGAGAGATTTGAGACTTTCACGGCCTGGCACCATACAGTTTTGTCTGTTGAGGCTTTCGGGTGTAAGCCTTGTCCTAAAGGACGAAATTTCCCAAGGTTTTGCAAGCAATTTTTTAATTGTTAGGCCGCCCAATTAAAAGTATACTCCGATTGGTGCTTACCGAACCGGAACAATGAGCAAAACCCCATTATATAAGTGGAGCACAATCCGACACACATTAGTATCAGTGTGTCTTCTGACCCCCTGATGATGCTAGCTGCAATGCTTGCGAAACCCGAAAGCCTCAACAGACAAAGCTGTATTAAAACTGTAGTAACTGTAACTGTAGGGTTATGAATGAGACACTGTATTAGAGTGATTGTTTAGAGTGACTGTGGATGCGACGTTGTGGAGCCTACGTGTTTGGGTCCTGCGTGAAAGGAAGTCTATTTGGGCCGAAGTGTAAAAGAAGAGTATTTGGGTTGCTCGGTGACAAGAGTAAAGTGTTTAGGGGAGTTTTCCGAATTGATGTGAAACTGATAGAGAGGGAGAATGAGAATGCGAGAGAGAAACAATGAAAATGGGACTTGGGATGTTGCGTCAGTCGGTACAGAGAGAGAGAGAGAGAGAGTTTTCGAATAAAATGTTTTAGCAAAACCACTTCACCCTACACGTCACGCCTAGAACGTCGTAGTTCCCTCAAAATATTCCCACAGCACGAACCCGTTCCCCCCTTAAGATCGTCCGCTTTCGAATCGTTGTAACAGAGAACGACAATTGTTGTTGCAGTTCCGCTCTCGCAGTCGCTGGAAAGCCTGGACAAGACGGGAAGCGCGGAGGTGACGCGGGAGGAGTTGTTGCGCTCGACGAACCAGAAGTCGGACATAACCCAGGAGGCTCGTAACGTTCTGATGCCGTGCGGGAACGGTCAGTCGTACAGCGTGTCCCAGAACAAGATCGTCCACTTGCCGAGCCCGTCGCCGGACATACCGAGCGTGAAGAACCGTATCAGCAAGCTGGAGACTCAGGGTCAGAAGCGTAGGGGTCTGGTGCTGAACCTGACCAGCCAGTTCGAGGGGGTGGGCAGCAAACCGTCGTCGCCGACCTCGGACACCGACAACAACAGACCTCGGGCTCAAAGCCCGACGACGACGACGACGATGACGACGACGACGCGGACGTTGCAGGAGAACGGCCTCCCGGCGCGGCGAGCCTCCGAGACGAAGCAGGACGTGTGGGACCCCGGCGAGAAGGAGACCAGGAAGACGGAGAACGGTAATAACGAGGATAGTGATTGTCTAGTCTGGACCGCGTCGTCCGATGCGACGCGTACCGCCAATTCGTGTAGTAACGATAGTAAGACCAACGACGAAGTGAGTAGTGTGACCGCGGAAAGTGATAATAACTGTCTCGCGATAATGGCGATGTGCCCGACGACGGCCGTCGGTGGTCGTCGGACGAGGAAGGACGGCGACCCGTTCAGCACGCAGGTGGACAGAGTGTTCGACCGGGAGGAGAGGCACGGCGAGCCGGTGACCAGGGAGTCGCCGAGCCGGCAAAGCTCGTGGAACAGTTACGACAGTGCCGTGGTGCTCGAGAACAGCTCGGTGCACAGTTCGTGGGCGACGTTGCCGTCGAGGAACAGTTCCTGGGGCTCGTACGACTTGCGTTCGTCGGACCCCCTCGGCTCCAGCGGTCTGTTCCCGTACGACAAGGAGGAGATACCTTGGCACCCGGGCACGGTGAAGCGCACCAAGCAGAAGCTCGAGGAGAACACGTCCTCCGGCACGGTGAAGCGGGTCTGCACGCAGCAGACCGCCTCCGACCCCGAGGCGAAGGACCGGCTGCCCGTCGACGAGGAGACCTACAATCCGGTGCTGTTGCACCGGGCGGGTTCGCCGACCTCGCGGAGCAGGGACTCCTCGCCTAGCCAAGAGACTAATTATAAGATCGACGTAAAGGTAACCGTTAGAAACTCGCCGAGTCCCATTAGGGGAATCGACATATCCTCCCCGTCGATCCGGCAGGTCGCGAGGCTGTCGACGAGCGCGCCGGAGCCGTCCTCGCTCTCCTCGGAGTCGGACCTGCCGGCCGCGTTGAGGTCCTGCCGGTCGGAGAGCGAGACCTCCAGCCCGTGCGTCGTCAACACCACTCAGTGTCCTTCCGTGAAGCACCACAAGATGGTTCTCGAGAACCTGAGCAACAAGTCGATGTACAATAAGCGTTGCCTGCCGGTCGACGACTCGCCGGAGGCCGAGTGCCCGCGTAGCACCTCCGGCATCGTCAAGAATCTGAAGAAGGAGTTCGAGGCGAAGTCCTCGAGCAAGTCGGAGGTCGTCAAGATACGAAGTCTGCCCTCGTCGCCGGTGATACCGCACAATGAATCCAAGATTCAGGCCCCGTCCGAAACCAAAGATGAAGAGAAGCAGCCGCAACCGCAACCGGCGCCGCCGCCGCCGCAGCCGACGTCGGCCGCGTCCTCGCTCGAGAGCAAGGAGGACCGGTCGGTGCGCGTCCTGGTCGGCAAGTACGAGGTCAAGCCGGACTCGAGGAAGTCGAAGGCCACCGTCGAGTACAGCAGAAGGTCAGCGCCGATCAATCTCTCCTCCTCGTTGTTCGCCGAGCCGCCGGAAGCGCCCGGAAGGCCGCCGGTGCCCTCGGCGAACGTCGTCGCGGTCACCAAGAAACAGCAACAGCACGGCAGGACGCATCCTCTCGCCAGGCTGCAGGTCAGGCCTAGGCATAACAGTCCGGTTTACAACACCATGTAACACCGCAGAGATTATGCTGTCGAGACGACGGTCTTTCTCCTCCCACCGCTGTCGAGAATCTGAGCGCGCGTACCTGAATGCATGAAGGTATGTGTTGATCGAGAGACGTGGCCACGATGAAACTGTGTGATCTCTACTGATGCCAACGAGTCCGGGGATGATGATAACGGTCCCCTTCGAACTCGACGAGACTAATCGACCGGGATCTGCGGGTCCGCTTCCCACCATTGTTGTCGAGCGTATGTGTCAACCAACGAACCTTCTCGCCAACCGGTTGCACCGCCAAAAAACTCTCCGTGCGCCGCACAGTCGGCAATTTCGACAAATTCGGATTCAAAATCGAGGAACCTTCGATAGGAATCACGTACCGGCCGAATCTCACGATTTTACCAGGGTTTGGAGAGAGGCGGATAAAAACCAAACGAAAAGCAATATTTACGTAATTCAGAAAGCAGTGTATTAATTATTAAGCAGTATATTCGGCCCAGTGTGCGTGTGCCTTGGTGTGCCGCACACAACGCTAGATCGTACAAGGTTGCGAGGGTTCGGGAGGCGGCAAATCATTGTTCGATGATGCAAAGATGGGGCTTTTCAAGAGTGGAAAGCGTTAGATAAAAGATCAATCTAGCGCGCTCGCTACCAGGCAGGTCCTAATTTTGCGTTGTCGAGTAACATTTTGCATTATTCGGTCGCATGATGCCTGAGCACGCGTGGCCGACAACGTAAACAATGGCGCTGCCGTAGCTTCGGCCACGCGCGCTCAGGCATCATGCGACCGAATAATTTAAAGTGTTGCTCGCTAACGCAAAAGTAGGACCTGCCTGGTAGCGAGCGCTCTAGATTTATCCTTTATCTAACGCTTTTGACCACTGATAAGCCCCATCTTTGCATTATCGAGCCATAAATCCGCGCCTCCCGAACCCTTGCAACCTTGTAAGAACCAGCGTTGTGTGCGGCACAACAAGGCACACGCACGCGGCACGCACACTGGGGCGGATTAAAGATTTTTCCCATGTTCTACAAAGTTTGAGCTTTAATTTAAAAAAAATTTCATCGCTCTGCCTCATTCCTATCGAAAGTACCTTAATTTTGAATCCGATTTTGTGCAAATTGTCCACTGTGCGCCGTTTCAAACGCGCTAACTCTCTTCTGAGTGGACCGAACCGCTCGAACTTCTTCGAGAACTTGGATGAATCAGCCTACCACCTGTACAAAAAATTGCAATTGGTAGGAACAACGAAGGAAAGTAAACATTGGTGTTCGCTGCTGCCTTCAATCCGAGTCTGCAATGAAAATTCTTCCCCGAGATTTCAAGGCCTTCTGTATTTCTTTTTACTCCGAGAAATCCTGTATATTTTCTTGGATATTATTGTAAACGACAACCGTAATATGCAGTGCGATTATTTAATCTCAAGGTATTTGAAAGTGTTCAATACCTTATGAATATTTAGAGATTAAATGATCGAAACAGTATGGTTATTTAGAATATTGGAATAGCGTGGACAAATAACCTTCAGAAGCGAATGGAATTGTCCCGAAAATGTCTGTACACATCGGCTGATTCTTTCAAAGTGTCGAAGAGACTCGAGTGTTCCGATTTTTCAAAAGTTATTGCGTTCGAAAGCGGGGAGGTTTACGGCTGACTGTAATTGTAAATTGCGCACTGCAACTCGGTTCAGCGCTTGAAAACCGAACAGATGGAGATTACTTTGCCTGAAAGTATGGACAAAGCGCGGAACTGAAGCGTCGAGGAACCTTCAGCGTCCAATTTACGAGCTTCGAGCTTGTCTTTGTCGTCTTTGTATTGTTTCTGTTTCCCTTCTCGAAGAGCGAACCCGTAGCGAGAAGATTCGTTGATGCTCGCGAGAGTCTTTGTACTACACTCCGCGATAATTAGATAAAGACAGGTCACCTATTTTTTCGATACTTCTTTAAACAAATGCAATTTGCAAACTTGTCGTACTGTTCTCTGTAAGATCATCATCAGTCATAGTAATTTTTTGAATAACTGCGACACGAAAGACTGCTGATAATAGTTTTTAGCATGGCGAGCGAAAAAAAGCTTTCGGATGCGGAACAAGTGGAGCATCGAGTGCAGAGTGGACAAATTTGTGCAATTTTGTGAACACATTGTTTCGAAGGGATCGTTTTTTGATATATATTCTTGGAAACGAAATTCCGTTGCTCTATTGTTGTTGTTATTCGAAAGCGAACGAACTTCTGCTTTTTAGGACGATCCTCATTTCTTGTTCGAATCGTGTGTGTGTCCACGCTTGTGGATCGATGTATGTAATTAACACTAGGTTTACGGAGCGCTAAAAGTGATTATTCTTCATTATAAAAATAACAAGATCGTACTACCCACATTTTTTTAGCAATACTTTTAAAATAAACAAAGAAATAAATTTGCTGGATAATTTCTCGTGTATGCATCCTTAGAATCTTCATAATTTTAAATTAAAAATACTGAAACCCGTCATTCTGACGGGTCCCGTAAACCTAGCGTTAAAGCACTTAGCGTACCTGCAAAATTTCGCTCTCGCGTTATTCTTTTTCTTTTTGCGCGTGCCTCTGTCGAACGAATCCTAGAAAACGATGATACTTTCGTAGGAGACATTACTGTCATCAGTCTTTTGTTCCAGCTGGCGCTAGTTAACGGTAATTGAACGCGAAAACTTTGTAACGAAAGGGAGAAAGAGAGAAATGAGAAACGAAAGAAGAGAGAATGATACAGAAAGTTTCTATATTGCATCAGTTTTGTGAGACAGTGAAAAAATAGATAGATAAATAGAATATTTATTGCACCGATCCGTGCATTTTACATGCATCCGGATATTTACATAGAAATACTGTACATTCAGTTTCGCTAACCTAAGGTTGTACAATATATTCATTCAAGACACGGAAACTGTTATTCCTACGACATGTCGTCAGAGACCTAAAATATGGGCTTGGAATCAAATTCGTGATGGTTCACGAAGGACGTCATGCGAACAAATTCAAAGAAAGAAAAAGAGCGGTAGATGGGAGGGGGTGGGGTGGGGGGAAGAAAGAAAAAGCGTAAACAATAAAAAGGCGGAGCCAGTCTTGAAGACGTTCGAAAGCGAGGGAGAGAGAGAGAGATAGAGAGAGGGAGAGAGAGAGAAAGAGAGAAAAAGAGAAAAAGAGAAGAGCGTCGGGCTCGGTCAGGCTGTGAACGAAAGGTCCGAGGTCACGCCCAAGCTGGCTCCTCCTTTTGCCTCGTTGTGATTGCCGAGGGCGCCGTGCGAAAGACGTTCTACACAAAGAAAGAAAACCGAAACGGGACATTTTCATCCCGAATGAAAGACCTCGGAGCGACCGTTAACGTTTAAGCTATAACTATTAGTGATTTAGTGCAAATGATGTGATTAGGATGATGGTGCACGAGATGCGTATGTGAGATGAGAGAAAGAGAGAGAGAGAGAGAGAGAAAAAAAGGTAGTGAAACCGCCCTCCATTCTCCTGGAGGGCTCCGACCCTTGTTCGACCAATCGAATTATCATTAAAAAAAAAAAAGGAAACTGTAACACTTTTGCACCCCCCCTCCCACCACACCACCCACCCACGATCGCGGCATCGTCGTGCGACCCGATTGATTTTCCATTCGGTTTGACAGTACTGCTTTGTTTTTAAATAGTGACGACTATTCTCTCCGCGCGAGGATTATTCGAGCATTGTGACAGCACCGAGCAAGCACAATGGCCGACAAAACGCTGCTGTGGGAACGCGCTGCGCTGGCGCGTTCCCCGAAAAAAAAACAAGAAAAATGAGGAAAAAAAAGAAGAAATATATGTGTCCAAGGTCGTCGTTCACAGACATATCATCGGACCGCTCGTTCTGTTTGCGTTCGCGAAGCCATGTTGACCAATTTTATACTCCTCCCAGCCCCCCAGCCCCCCCCTCGTACCCCTCACTACATCCCCCGAATCTCCTACAGCCCCCCTCGCCCCTGGATGATGATGAATGCGAGGCTCGTTTTGATATGATGCACCGCGATGACTGTGTGTGTGTGTGTAGAAATATATTTTATTACCGAGATAATTTTGCAAATAATTTTCTCATACGTTCATTCTAACTGCTGTTGTCTCTCAGACGAGGTATTCGAGAAACGAGATAAACAATACCTGAGAGCGAATGCTATTAAACTGTAACACATTATATTAGAATAAAAAGAAATGTTACTTCGCCAATGTTGTGATTATGCGTTTGAAAAGGCTCCCGCGGACGACGGGGGATTATTTATTTTTTTATTTGCTTTTTCTCTTTTGTTGTACGGCACGCGCGCGACTAAAGTCTCTCATCGTCTTTGCAACAGAGATACAATAAAACGATCCGAACGATTCGTCCTCCGGGACGGTTATTATTATTATTACTATTATTATTATTGTTTTACACTCCCGGCCAAGAAGACAGCGCTTATGTACCGTAAGAACTTCTTATGTTCCTGAAGAATAAATATGCGAAGCATGGAAAGTTAAATTTAGGATCTCCTAACGACACGACACAACTTTCCGTCTTTTACGGATTATAGTTGTAACTATTTATTCTATTTTTCTAGGCTGCGGATCTTTATGCGAATCTAAAGTTTTCCAGATCGACTGTAGGAAGCAGAAGTTGAATAAAAATGTGTTTCTACTCTCAACGACTTTGATCGATTGTGGGCAGAGCGTCAAAATATTCTTAAATTATACTATCATTACAATTTGATATTCCACCTAGTCGTTTCTATCATAAACGCATAAAGTCCGCAGTTTAACAATTAGTGCTCCTCTCTTATATTCTACATAATTGCAATCGTTTCCTTTGGTATAGTTTTTGGATTTTTTCCTCGCGTAAATTGTTCCATTCCAATGTAACAACATTTCACAATTGCAACATAATTATCAACCTATTTGGGAGCATATTTGCTTGTTCAAGTGACACTTTAGTAGAGCCTCCCCAGTAAACAAGTTGCTATAAATTCGCCGCCAAAATTTCTCCACAATTTCCGATCCATCTGTTTTGCATTAGGCTCAGTATTTGAGTGCAATGTTTGCAGCCAAAATACCATGGCAAATCAAGATCAAATCGAAGTCAAACCTTGGCTTCGTTGTAGAGGGCAGGTCGGTCGCTCCAAGAGCGAACCTAACCTTTTTCTAAGAGTAAAACTTGCTTGTGGGAGGGAAAACGGAATTAAATTATTGAAAATATATGAAATTTAAAATTATATCATTTAGAAGTTTAAATAAAATTCTTTTTTTCCTCCTACAGCAAGGTTTACTTAATTTTTCCCGGTATATACTCGTAGAGCGAGGACTTAATGCGACTGTACTGTCCTATATAAAATTTATAACATTTCCTTCTTTCTTTAATAGTATTCAAATGATTTTAATGCTCCTACTGTTTTAAATTACAGCTACTAATTTCGCGTTATAAACGCATAAAATCCGCAGTCTACTCATTATAGAAACGCATCGTCAAGCGAAACGCTTGCAAACCGAGCGGTCGTCAGCGAGATTGTTTTACAACAACAACAAAAATAACACTCATACTTATTGCAGCCTTTAATACAACCTAATGCGCAGGCGATATTCTCAGCCGAATGTTCCAAAGCTCTCTGTAACGAAAATGAAAATTCTACGGGGAAATTGTGAATTCTCCTGGCACCGAGCGACCTGCATTGCCGGCGGAGGGTTCGAAACCGAAAAGTTGCTGGAAATTAAAGACACGCGGCGCCATCTTTTTTGACTGGGAGCGTTTTTCGGCTGCGGGACGGGCATTGAGGGGAACACATTTTCGGCTGTCGTTGAAACTTTTAATTTTCACAGGCAACATGCAAACAGATACGTTGTTTCGAACATCGTCAGCCAGGCTGAGCGTCTATCTCGAAGATGCGTCTGCCGGCGCAGAACGCGATTTGCGGCACCACGGCGGCCGTTTTCGTTTTCTTCGCGTGCTTTGGGTTCACCGGGCCTATGTCCATGCTGTACGTGCCTCCGCTTAGGTTCCTGATCATCGCCAGTGTCTGTCGAACGGAAAGCAACGTAATTAACGTTGACGATCAGCTTGCGGACCGAGTCCGTGGATCAAAATGACTTACAGCGTGAGATCTCAAGTCGACCACCCTGAAGAGATTGACATCAGTGCCCCCGCACGCGATGAACATGTTCGTCACGTATTTCCCGCAATAGAGCAACGAAGAGTAGCTGTCCGGTTCCAGAGAGACCAGCAGCTTTCCGCTGCCATAGTCCCATAACTGCATAGGGTTCTGCCTTTGCCAAGCACAGGACAAGATCTGTGCACAGAATTAATATCGTACTTGTGATACCTCTGTATTATAATCCACCTAAACCTAATGCCTAGTAACACCTCTTTTATTACAGAATTTTATAAGGATACCATGCACGATTTTAATAATTAGAATAATAAAATAATGTCGCTATCTTAAAGTAAAGACAAGTAACACGTTTATGCCGTGAACGCATAAAATTCGTGGCCCAGCTATAACGTAGAAACGCAGAACTCTCTACCTCTCTGCCATTTTTCGTGATGTCGAGCCCGTCGCCGCACATGTGTACACCGGAAATGCGCCTAAGCGCGTACGGTTGTCTGGTGTCCCAGAACTGAATTGTGTCGTCCCAGCCGCCGGAGATCAGCTCGTGTGCCGATTTCGGGTTGAAACACGCGCAGAAAACCCTCGACTTGTGACCGTCCATTACCTCCAACGAGTCGCTGGAACGAAAAGTACTCTAACTACCCAGTTAGCCGAATGCCGTTTCAAGCTAATTTAGCGCAGTGTTTGCACCACACTTTGCTTGGAGCCAAATCCTGCTTGGAGCAGAATTTGGTCCCCCATTTTATATGAATTTGGCACACAAATTTGTCGACAAATTCCTAGCCAAATTCCCGGACAGATGGATCGCAAATTGAATGCAAAATTTGCAGGCATAATTCCATGCCGAATTGGAGCCAAAACCTGGCTCCGTTCGGCTTCGTTGTAGAGGGCAGGTCCGTCGCACTAAGAGCGAACCTAAGAAACTGCGAGTGGAGTTAGTATGAACAGAGTGTCGCTGTAAAACGAGAACGGAACAGCTACACATTGTAAGAGTTTGCAGGGCTCTGCAATCTTCGTGCCTTCGAACACTGTTATTATTGCGATTATGTTAGCCGCAAAGCATGAACGTACCATGATTGTAAGAAAGAGAAACTGTCCATTTTCATTCGATGTTCCATCGGTAATTTAGTTTTACCTTAATAGACTTTCTGAATGCTGAGTTTTTATACCAAAAGCATCTAATATAAATGTAATGCATATTGATGTTGGATCGGTACCATGACGAATATCCGATTTTAGGAGATAATGTAGAATAAATGTATATAATATTTTGTCAATATCCGTTGCTTTTGCGGAACCTTGATACAACCTTTTGATAAAATTAATATCTTCCACGGAGGTGTTAATTCAGTTATATACAGTTGTACAAAATAGGTTAATAATGTTTTTTATACAAATATAGGAAACTCTAGTTCGCAACGCGAACAATGACAATTCTAATTTATCCCTATTTCATATTTTACTTTCACTTCTACACGAATCGTCGCTTTGCATCGGAGACATTTTCTAATAATGTCATATAGAACTGTAAGTTAAGAATACGGAAATTGATTTTTTGAAATTTCGAAGCCAAAGAGTCCATTTGAAAATTTTCCATTTTCTATTCTGCAAGTAGTGGTGATTAAGTCTCTGACATGTAACTAAGCCATTCATTTTTATAGATTGAAATGTAACGCAGTGCAACATATCGAACCTTGCTTGAAATATCCTCTCCAGCGTGTTGGTTTCCTCGTCGTACAAGTAGAGCTTCGCATCGTCCCCTGTGGTTACGAATTTTGGTAAATGATTGTGGTAAGTCAAGCCGAGGGTCTGCCTCTTCTCTCGTATGGTGTAAATGCACTGGGAGCTCGGATAATGCCAACACTTCACGCACCCATTCGCGTCTACAGTCATTACAAAAACAAGACAAAGCTGAAATACAAATGACCCCGGGAATCTTCCCTTTCGAGAAAGTATAATACTACCTATGGTACTCTTAAGTCAATAATACAAAGTGCAATTTAAAAGAAAATGAAGGTGACCTTGAGAATACTAAAAAAAAATTTGTTGTCTTTTGTTGAAAGTCAGATTATCGCAAGTACTTGAAAAAATCGTGAACAGTGTTATGTTGGACATCCTGTACATTGGATCGCGGAGCTTTACGCAAAATAAAATTTTGCTGCGTTAATTGCAAGGTATCGAAGCTGAGCATTTCATCTTTTTACTGTTTTACATTGCATATAATCATTTTTATACAAACTCCTCTACTGTATAATCATCGGGTGTCAAAACATTGTGGTACGAAGAGAATGGTAAATAGAAAGAGACCTCTAAAAATGGTACTAACAGGTCGCAGTTACAGTTCTCTTGATCGGATGCGATTTGTGAGCAGGCCTGTGTTGAACCGCGGTCGTCGGGCTTGGTTTTTGCATGATTTCGGTGTCGCGCAGCGTCAACACGTCTACCTCAGAATTCATTTTGAATAATTTCACTGTGCCGTCGGTTAATCCGGCCGCCAGGAAGTCACGGGCCTCCGTGTAGCATATGCAAAGGACATCTTGATCGCTGTCCCTGAAAGAACGTTGCCGCATCGATCGGATTGTTCAGAAAATGAATCTCATTTATATTTTAATAAATACGATATATAATGTATAAACGAGTCAATCTACTAAATAAATTGCCGCAGTAGCATTTTCGTATGTTCGATGATAGCAAGGCAAGAAATCTGAAGTGGGTCATTTCGACTCGTTTTGGTTTTTCTAGCGGTAAAACTAAATTTGCGTACAGCTGTTTCAGGATAGTCACGTTGCCATCTATTTGTAGTCGATCGTGCGCCGGCAGTCCAACGTTGCTTTCTTGGCTGATGTCTAACAGGGAATTCATCGCTCGCCGGAAGTTGCGACCAACTTCCTTTTTCACCGTCGCTATTGGCGAAACGAACGAAAACCATTCGAATATAATCATGCTACAAGTAATCAAATCGTAGGAAGATGGAGTCACTGGACAGTGACTGACAAAAATATGCAACGAGATTCGCAATATTTATTGGATGACCGAATATTTCGAATAAATTAACCGAAGGAATCGAGGATTTCATCTACAAGAGCGAAACCGAAAGCGATATATAAATATATAATATAAATCCATTTCATATAGCAGTATATGAACACAATAAACAGTATAATAATATAATTCGTTAAAAGTAACATTTCATATTGCCGCACGATAATCTAGGATTCATTTCTCTTAGACGTGTTGTATTGAATCAAGTTGTACGAAGGTTGATGATACGTACCATTTCACATGAAATCGTAGCTGAGATTTACAAATTTTTATGTAACACTTTACCCGGTGACAAAGCAGTCATTCTAATGTATTACTTATTTAACGAATATAAGGTTAGCTACAATTATAAATTCAAAGCTGACGATCGATTCGGATTCAAAATACAGCAGACGCAGACGAGATAACTTCAGACTTCACTGCGTGATCTATACTAAAACGAAATCAAGTT
>CM052138.1:16096536-16131941 GCA_028454255.1 Halictus ligatus | reverse complement strand
GATGTTTTTTAATGATATATCTCCGTTAACGTAAACTATGAAATTCAATTAACTATGTACACCATAACTGCGGATTTTTATGCATTATTTGCAGAAAAAGAATTTTTTAGAAGAATTGAAATATCTGCTGAACATAATGCTGTTTCGATATAAGATGCTAGTAATTTTCTATGGGGAATAATGAACTGCATCGTATTACTAAGAGAATTGAAAGTGACCTTCGCATGCCCTCTACTCCTACAGAAAAACCAATAATAAAGAATTGGGTCACTCCCGAAACCGTACAACTTTTGGTCGAAACATTTTTCGATTATATTAATAACTTCGGAGACATTCGAGCTCACACACTGACCGATTTCCTAATCGTAATTGTCCATCGGTTTCCGTTTACTCCAATTTGATAAACAAATTCCGTGGAACTGGTACTGTTGAAAATAAAAAATGTACGAAGGTGAGGACTTGACGGCTAAATGAATGTGTAGCAGCTCGACGGAATATTTTTGAATATTTCGCGTAACAGAAATAAAGCAAATGAATCTTACACGTTGAATTTTATTTATCCCGTTCTTCTGGGTTGAAGGGCATTTGTAGGTCATACTGTGTTACACGGATGAATTCGTTATTTTGTCAGCTACAACATCGCGTTAACGAAGATATACCATTCCATTTAAAAAAACATCGATGACCTTGAAATCTCATTTTAAAATGACCTTGAGAATTGTTTCCCTTACACCGTTACATGTGGCCCCTCAAACAGCGTAACTTTCTCCTAAGAAGTTTTTTTGTACAACGAAAAGTAACGCAGATATTTCGCTGTTCTGTTTCTTCCGACTCACCCTGTATACAGGGTGTCCCACGCGACACTTTTCACGATTTTTCAAGTACTTGCGGCAACCTGACAAACAAATACTGTCGACGAAAGTCGATCAGCATTCGATTGGCTATACGTTGCGGTAAGAAAAGGGTTCGAGAAAAAATTATTCTTTAGTATTGTCAAGGTCACCTTCACATTTTCAAATGAAACTTCGTATTTTTAACTTGACAGTATCATAGTCCGTGTCAAGACGAATTCGACGATCCAGCATTCTGTGTCCTTCGGACGACCTTGAGCTCTTTCATAGCCAATCGAAAATCATCTTTTGTTTAAAATATTTGTTTGTCAGATCATCGCAAGTACTTGAAAAATCGTGAGAAGTGTTACGTGGGACACCCGGTATACGTGCCGTGTTTGAAACTAAAGAATGTTCGAACAGTGTACAGTGTTTAGTGTGATATTAATTAGAAAAATGCGACGAATAAGTTGGCGAAGGTCCCGTGAACGAAAACAATGAGAAACAAGGAAGTTTTGTGATTGGATCGGTAGCGGTTCACACCGATACAATTCACTATAGCACCTCGAGCTTCTCGACGGGCGAGCTAAGATCATGCAGGTCCGTTCGGCTTAGGTGAAGCCTTTACTGTGGTCTTCGATTCTTTTAATTTCTAAATTGTAAGGGAATAAAGCATGTCGTGATCACAGCGGGTGTGAAAATAAAAGTTGGTGGAAAAGTTCGTACATTTCACGGCCGTAATCTCTTAAAGCCGCAGTTTGCAAAATAAAAGACTCGGTAAACATTTTGCAACAGTTAACCGCAACGCGTACCGCGATTGAGAAGGCAAAAAAAAACGGATAATCCGGATTTTGCTTGTTACCACGGCCGCCGGCTGAAACTTGATATAAAATATTTTTCGCGTGGAACACCACTCGATACGCCATCGTTAACACGAATCGATTCGCGGGAATTTTGAACTGTTCGATTCGGGATCACAACTGGAAATTTTATCTGTTCCATCTCCGGCTCGGCCATATTTACAGTTTTTATTCTTCTGCGATTACTCGTGGACTCCAATGACATTTTTCAATATTTTATTACGCCTAACTGGTCGCACGAGTCGTTGCATTATCTGCTGCTAACCTGCGCTCGCGCTCGATGCAGGTTTATGTCAATGTTTGGTCGAGCGTAGGATCCTCTTCTTGGAAAAGGGAAGACGAGTAATGACACACTTCATCATTCTTCTGTCATCGTTCGTTGGCGCATCACTTAAATCGTGAAATCTGCCGACCCTTTGTACACTGACAACGCATAAGTGCGTTCCTAATCGAACCTGCAAATCACAACAAATCCACGCACGACGCGGTAAAAGAATGTTTAAGAACGCTCTGTACAATGTATTTTATATGACATTAAATAATATCGGTCGTACAGGAAACAAGAACGGTTTGTTTATCTGTGTTTTTGATCATTTTAATGAGTTAGATGTAACGTGTACACTGTTATATTTGTATAATCTTCTTCTTTTATATTTCACATATATTTCACTTGCATGATTAGGCAGCGGACTTTCATGCAAAATAAAAACTGGCTACATTGATTGCTACATTATTTTCGTAATAATTCTAATAAATTGACCATCATACTGCAATTTCTTTTACATCAGGTTTACTCATTTTTGCCGTTCCAAATTTTAGTGATCACCTTAAATAGCCTTTGAAATCGTATCGTCTAAAACAAAAAACCATTATTTTCATTGTTTCCATCGTTCACCATTGTTTTCATTTTGCCTCGTCGTTTTATTCATTCTTTTATTTCCAACAGTTTGCAGTGTTTGCTTACAATTAATAATACTGTAAACCAGTGTCTTTCAACATGTTTCGAGTTACCTTTTTTTTGTATGATTGTTGCTCACGTTACGTATATAAAAATGTTTAATCAACGTAGGTCTATTTTCGTGATTTTATGGTTTTAAAACAGCCTGTGGAACAGTGAAACCTTGAGAAAAGAATCTAAATGTACTATGACATCCTTCTCGACTTATTAAAATTAATAAAAAGAGTCGAAGCTCTATCCGACCTTTTTTTTTTTGTTAGTCTTGGATAAGAATTCGCGGTCTACTTGACTGTAATTAATTATCATAATCATTTCCACCCGGACAGCAAATAATTAATAATTGTACCACAATTTCAAATAAAAACGAGTTAGAATAAACCTTGTGCAGGTTCAAATTGTACCGTAAAGTGGTGACATAAATGTCGATGGATAAGCAGGATTTTTAGATGAAACTATTCTTCGATATAATTTTCTGCAAATGTCGGGAAATATTGTAGTTATCGTAGTTCTCACAACGTTGCGCTTAATGCTCGAACGGTTCTATTCGAGTGGTAAACCGAGTTGTTTACGTCTATTATTTTGCATCGTTTAACGCGAATAATTTACCGCCCAGTTTGAGCTAAATGAAATGTATCTGCAACTCGCTTATGCGATAATAGTCGGTTACCGTGGAACAGCGTGTAAAACATAAACGCAATATACGTTTTTTCAAATTTTCGCCTGCTCGCCATCCAAGCTGTCAATTGTTCTATCACCGAACAAATTGCTGTCCGATAATTGCATAATTCTTTTCGAGGGTGGTATCGATCGAGAATAGAAATATTAAGTGTACTATTCGAATAAGAATAATGATGTTCGAATGAGAATATATACGAATGAGAATAAAGTTGCCCTTTCACCCCACAGCATAATTTCTTTTAACGATCTCGAGGCTGACTAAGATTTTCCCGTCGCAAAAATTCTTTTGTCGGCCTGCCATTGTTGTCCAGCGGGGTTAACAATTAGAGGGGGCGCGGCACGCTTGGAATACCAATTTGTTTAAGGGATGGGAACAAATGAAAGTGCGCGAAACATCGTAAGAAAGCTAATACATCGATATGCTGCGATTATCCGAATCGAACAATAACACCTGAGAGTTCGTATGATAGAACAGTAGCTTAATTAACCTGCTCTAAAAGCTCCAACTATTACGAGAAAAACCATACGAAAGTTTGAAAATTATCTTCCGACAAGTTCCGAATAATTCTATTGAAAACATCCGCACGAAATGTTATACTACACTAATTTTTTAGCAGCCAAAATCATTCAGAAACTTGGCTCATTTTTGTAAAAGTTTGTCTGACTTCGAGAAAAATATAAAATAGACTTTATTTATAATTTATTATCATCTTTATAGACTTTATTATAATCATAGTGTTGTCGAAAACCAGTCAAATTGTTTATCCCGTTTAAAATTGTGTTCTTTTCTTTTTAATTTTTATGCGCCACGATTTCAAAAGCCACGCGCGCCAATGAAACTAACGAAAGTGCGCGAAACATCATAAGAAAGCTAATATATCAATATGCAGCGATTATCCGAACCGAACAATAACACGTGAGAGTTCGTATAATAGAACAGTAGCTTAATTAACCTGCCGGCTTCAGTCTGTATGGATTTGTATAGTAATCAGCGTTCCATATGGATCGAGCCATTTCAATTTCAAACTTGCTGCGATAATAGAGGCTTCAGATCTGATCGGTTCGGATAATCGAGACTCCACTGTACTCGGTAGTAATTAAAAACCCAAAATACTAGCGTAACTGGAAAATTTGCAAACATTTGATCACGGTCCGGGTAATTTTGGATATTTACGTTAGAAACCCAGGCAACAAGTGAATAATATTATTCTCTATTATTATATATTATGAATTATTAAATTTTTAATATTATTTTATTGATCCGGACCAGGCATAAAAATCACAGTGCGGATCTTAGGCATCCCGAGTCTCGAAATTTATTTACGGTAGTTGCCGGTATAATTTTGCGGTTGCTGTCGTAACTAACAAATTCATAGTGCGTCCACACATCACACGTGCAACACTTCGCCTCTGCGCTTCTCGTTTCGCCGTAATTCACGTTGCAAAAGTGACGCGCAACAACCTTCCCGGCATTCGTCATCATTATTCCGAATTAGCAACGTGGCATCAAAGCGCAACATTTCGCGCCGCGTTTTGCAATCCCGGTTCAATCGCAGGATCGACGCGAGCCCGTAAAATCGATGCGCGAACGAGCAGATGAAATTATTTACGATTAAATCGTTCTTTCCGTCAGTTTCGTTAGTCTTAACGCCGCCCTGCAAAATCTCCGCTCGAAAATCTGAAAATTATTATTCTCCCGTAAATGTTATTCGGCTCGCAGGTCATTGTTTGCGAATTAGACAACGTTGGTAGTTTGTTAAACACCTCGGTATTCCGAATTACCAACGATATTCCGAATGTGCTGCATTTCCTCTGCAATTAATGACGGATAATGAAACTTTCTGGGTAAATACAGTCTCTACTCGATATACGTCACAAACATCTAGTCTGTAATTGTCCTAGAACTATCCCTACCGAGGGGCCCCGATGCTCGAGTGACCTCGGTCGCCGCGGAGTGTAAACATAACACGGGTCAGGTGTATCTACTACCGATCCAATAACAAAACTTCTTTATTTTTCATTATTTTTTTACGGATCGTTTATTATACTAAACCATCAGTTCCCTCAGAACACTTTCCGAAGAAGTATAAAATTTGGAAAACACACACACACCACATTTCTAAATCTATAAAAGTTTCGCAAGAACAATCTAATTCGATTCGCGATAAGGTAGAGGAGCCACGTTACCGACAGAAATAGCCGAAAAATGGTTTCACGCGCAACTCAACTTTTCGTCCTTATATGAGAATATTTTTTACTCGTAAAGGGCTCGTTCGAAGGAGGAAGGTTCAATCTAGCGCGCTCTGGTAATCAGCTGACAAGATTATGCAGATATTTGGTACTATAAGCGTTAGAAGTAGGCCAAAAATTAACTATGCGCATGCCGTGGAATACAAGGATTTTTCTGCCATTGGATGAGTTTTCTGGATGAGATCGAGAGCAGCGCGCGCTAGAAAGTATCTCCGGCTACAAATTGAGCTATATTTTGTCTTGATTCTCTGTGAAATAAAGCCGAAAACTTGGAGCACGTTTGTCATAATTCATAATGTCGATAATACAGAGGAAAAAGTGTAACAAGTTTAGTCACAAGACTTAGGACCGGTCGGATCAAGACCAAGACAGATCTTAAGTCTGTGTCTGAAGGCTGTGAATGGAAATTGTACAACAGTTACCGACCTGCTGACTATGAAAAAGTCACGTGACTATCCCGGGGCCCTTAAGTAAGATTGTATTGAAAACATGACAACTTTCTACGAGTTAACTTCTAGACTATAATGGTTACATTCGCGTTCTTCTTTCTGTTGCAGTGTCAGAAGTGTAATGCACAAGTATCTGGAAAAGAAGAAGGAAGTAACCTTCGATAAAATATTCAATCAAATGTTTGGTGAGAAATTTTTACGTATACTTAATTACCTAGACGTTAATCGTTAAGAGAACGTCCCGTTCGAATCAGACAAAGTCTGTACCGAGTCTCGTTTATCCCCTAACCGCACAGATTGCGAGCTTCGTAATCTTTATCGAGGAGCGATACAGTGTTTACTCGATATATGTCCAAAACACTGGTCCGGCCAGAGACGTATACCAGCCAGGAGACACTATTCTATGATCCACGCGACCTTGCACTCCTCGGCGACCGAAGTCCCTCGCGAGGCATACCCCGCGGTAGTGGGGATAACTCCGCGACGTTTACCATCCAGGCCCTGGCGACATATATAGAGAAAACACTGTGTTGTTGTAGACATAGATTTTTCTACCTTCTAGCTCTATTGCATTTACTTTCATTTATTTCTCCTGTTCCGTTCAATAGAAAATTCTGAAAAAATTCAACAATATCGTACGTAATAGCAGGCATAATTGTGAATTTTTCCAGAATTTTCGCTCCCAAATTGAACATTCAAATAAGTCCAAAAGCTCAAGTCCAGTCGAATCTACATCGATCTTATCCCACTGGTATCTCAAGCTCCGCGACCCCTCGCGAGGCACACCCCGCGGGAGTGGGGATAACTCCGCGACGTTTACCATCCAGGCCCTGGCGACATATATAGAGAAAACACTGTATTGTTGTAGACATAGATTTTTCTACCTTCTAGCTCTATTGCGTTTACTTTCATTTATTTCTACTGTTCTGTTCAATATAAAATTCTGAAAAAATTCAACAATATCGTACGTAATAGCAGGCATAATTGTGAATTTTTCCAGAATTTTCGCTCCCAAATTAAACATTCAAACAAATCGAAAAGCTCAAGTCCAGTCTCTCGAGCTTCGCGGCCCCTAACGGGGTGCATCCCGCGGGAGTGGGGTTAATTTCGCGACGTTTATCGCTCAGGCCTTGGCGACATATATAGAGAAATCACTGTGTCAGCTCCAATCCCGATTAATTTGCACAATTAATAATGTTGCACATAAAACACCTTAAATTGACTTCGGTACTTATTAAAATTCTTGAGAAAGGGAATCAGTTCCTGTCTAACTCTCATCTTCTTGAATCCACGCGGAAAATTTATACTTCGCACAAAGATCCGTAGTTTATTAATTGGACTCCACGAACTAGAAGTTTCCTCGCCTAATTGTGTCCACGTTCTCAAGCAAATTGACCACCGTGCGACGTCCACTATCACAGCTTGCGCGGACGGCGAGGTCTCCGGTGCGTAAAAATTAAAGTTCCAGAGTTTATATATATTTTTTTTTATGTTAATCGCAAAGTTAGTGAAATTTTTGAAATAGAGAACGTTCCGTATTCCCAGAAACTTCGCGCGCGAGGCTGTTTATGTGCTGCGGAGTTTATTATCTACCCATTGTAAACTTTTTACTCCCGAATATATATATATACACTCTAAACAAAGTTTTTGCAAGAGATCGATGGCTTTTATTAGGTGAATATAAAGCACTTGGCCTGCCCTGAAATTGCCGAACGCGCTCAAGATAATGGCCCGTAATAAAATTGGCAAGCGCAACGCGCGCAGCATAAGCGGCGTGGCGTTCGTACTTTATGTTTATTTATATTTCACATTTTACTGCTATATTAGTCAACGCTCCGCGATCCCATTGTCCGTCTCATTAGTACGTACAGTGGATCCAAAAGGTGTTTGAACGAGTATACTTCCGATTTTCCAATAATTGTCGATATTTGAGCTGCGATAATTTTATTGAAAAGAAAGTAAAACAATAATTTTAAAAGCTCCGACTACTACGAGAAAAACTATACGAAAGTTTGAAAATTATCTTCCGACAAGTTCCGAATAATTCTATTGAAAACATCCGCACGAAATGTTGCACTACCCTAATTTTTTAGTACCCAAAATCGTTTAGAAACTGGACTCGTTTTTGTAGAAGTTTGTCTGATTTCAAGAAAAATATAAAATAGACTTTATTTATAATTTATTATAATCTTTATAGACTTTATTATAATCGTAGTGTTGTCGAAAACCGGTAAAATGGTCTATCCCGTTTAAAATCGTGTTTTGTTTTTTCTTTTGAATTTTCATGCGCTTAAAAGACACGCGCGCGCCAACTGTCGCTCTATTGATCTGATTCTGCTTAAAATATAGTTCGCTTAAATATAATATAATGTTTATCGGATTTCAATATAGCGAGTTTTTTCTTTTTTATTTTAGTTGCGCGACTATTTTGCTCGTCGGTGTCTGCCTATTTTTTCTTCCTAGAATAGAACACGAGCGAGAACGTCGAACATATGGCTAATCACCTTCATCATTTCCGGCGCTGTTCGTCCTAATTACTTCCGACGTTATTAATTCCGTCCAGTTTTATTAATCTTGTCGCATCAAACGGTTCAATCTTTCTGAAAATCTGAGCAAAATAAAGACCGAAAATCTCGAGGAATATTGCATTTTGCGAATGTTTGTTTTCAGGTAGGGCGCGCGCACGCTTTGGAAGGTCGGGTCAAAAATCAGAGAAAGATTTTTTCGGGTCAATTTTAGAGCGTACGGCGATAGAACAATGGAGACCGCATTCACTTGCAACGACTACTTTAATTACGCATTGTTTGTCGTTCCGGAAAGTGTCTTTCGGTGGTGATAATGACACTTAAAATTCTGTTACGCTCGTCTGTGCTCGACTAGAAAAAATAAAGCTCGTTTCGTTCGTAATCAAAGGACAGGTGCGGACGCGCATCTCGCCGCACGATAGACAGCCGGAAGCTTTATTGTTGAACCAACTAAATACACACTCGTCTGCTTGTGTTTCTCTTCTTGAATCCACGTCGGTAATTAACATTTTAGATTTTATAGACTAACACAAACTAACGAGGTCTTCAGAAACGGGGGCTTGCAGCAACGGAAGTAAAATTAATTGGACAATATTTTTAGTTAGTCCTTCCAATTTTAGTTAGTCTCTAAACTATGCAGAATTTGTCGAAAATGGCAGAAAATGGCCGAACATGTATTCGGTAAAATATTATGATTTACGCTGTCTCGCAGAGCTTGTTATCTCTCCGAAGCCAACAAAGAAATCCTTAAACATACAGATGCACAATTGCAAGTACAGCGATGCACTTCTGAAGATGCAATTCCGAAGTATCCACTTAATAAAAGAAACTTCGAACGTCGCAATCCGAATGATTCGTGCTCCGAATGATTGTAAATTGTAAATTGTACGCCGTAGAACGACACGTGGAAAATGTGAACAACAATGCGAATAGTTACGCGCCGGTAACATACAAATGAGAATTGTTAAAATCGTTTTACATGCAACCGTTGCGTCACGCGTGCGAGCTTACGCGTGCGAGTTTCAACGGTCCGTCGGCTCCTTTGATGCGCGTCTTTTTCAACCCTTTCGACCGAATCCTAAACGGCCGGCGCGAGGTCAATATTTTGTGTCTGCAAACTGTTGGAAAAACTGTAAATTTTATTTGTTTAAATCTATTACTCTATTCAATCTATTGTTGGTCCGAATTGTCGTTGGACTGCGGATTTTATCACAAAAATGGGTAGGCACAGTTTGAAACAGTAGACAACAGTTTCGAAACAGTTTTGCAGCTTAATGAACTCCTGCGATTAGTGCGAACAATTTTTATTTTGCATAAAGATCCTCAGTCTTATCTTGTAATTATATCGTGAAATTAACACTAGGTGTACGGAGGAATAGAAGCGACTATTTTGCATTACTAAATAACAAGAACGTGCTAACCACATTTTTAGTAATATTTTTAAAATAATATATACCCAAAGAAATAAATTTGCTAAATTTAGAGCTAGAACCTTAATTTAGAACTAGAACCTTAATAATATTAAATTAAAAATGTTGGAATCCGTCGTTTTGACGAGTCCCGTAAATCTAGTGTTAAATAGAACATTTTGGTGACTCTGAAATTTTATACGACTTCAGGAAAAAATCGTTGCTTATTGCGCGGTTTTCTTGCACATTTCTCTTTTATTATCAGTAATTAAGGAGATATTTAAATTGCCCAAATTGGAAGGGACACCCTGTGAATATTTGTCGAGGCAAATTAAGCACGAGATATGAAACAAACGCGGCAACTAAAGAAAGTGCTGCGGGGGGTAGAGGCAGGGGGTTGTTCATTCGGTTGATTATGCATTTAAATCGTTCTCGTTAACCTCGCAACCCCTGAAGAGGGTTCCTCGAGTTCACAAGCCGGAATCGTTTAGACCTGATTTATTTTCCTCCGTGTAAAATATTTTCAAGAATTTCTTTTCCATATATAATATTTCTTTCTTTAGACAAATACAATATTTCTGGTTATTATCTTGAACAAAATAAAAAGCCGAGGCACGGTCACGTTTGTATCGTAATGCTAATTTGTTTGATACGTCATTTTTTGACGTATAGTGCCCACCATAGGTATGCGGACAACAGAAATAAATTATAAATTATTTTGAAAATGTATTTCAGTAATATATTTTTATGTTGACAATCTAAGCCATGAAATAAAATATTTGTCTCTCAAACATTTCTGAATCAGAAAGTAAAATATTTCCAGTCGACAATCTGAAACAGAAAATACAATATTTCATTCCCATAATCTGGCATAAAATAAAATACTTGTATGGAATACGAACCATTATTTTCAGCAAGGATATTTCAAACAAAATGAATCAAATATTTCGAAACGAAATCCAAATGTTTTTAATATTCTCCAAATAAGATAGTATTAGGGGACGCCGCCATTTTATAACAGGGTTGTAAAAGAAAATGATACTTTTTCGAATATTGATTTGCAAATAATCGATTACTTGTGGGTACCCCTAATATTTTGAAAGACTATTTTAATAACTTATTGCATCGAATGAAATAGTTTATTTTCAAAGTTGTACGCGTACTTTAACCGTAAATAGGATTATCTAGAATGTACTATTCGAAATACTATTTTGCCGAAATAAAAGTTTGTGCTCTGGACGCACCCATTATTCTGTTCTCTCGTTTTGTATTTCCAGGTTACCTTTTATTTAAGGATTTCTGCGAAAACGTGTCGGAGGAGCCGGTCCCGCAACTGAAGTTTTACGAAGAGGTTCGTGTTAGCCCCGCACACACGCTATAGTTAAGTTTCGCTAGCGTGGTGACACGCGTCGTCGTCCAGCATCCATAAGGAATTTCTCATTTATGCATTGTAGATCAAGGCGTACGAGAAGCTCGAATGCCCTGAAGAGAGGAGAAAGCTTGCCAAAGAAATCTTCGACAATTACATCATGAAGGAGCTGCTGTCGGGCACGCATGTGAGTAACTTCTTCTTTTGAGGACATTTGTACAACTGGTGCGCGTAAAGGTGAATTTAGGCTCTTCACTTCGGCCACAATGAAAGATCTGAGGATCGTTCTCGTCCGAAATGACCTTTGATCTTGCGAAGTGATCAGTGCGGATCTTTATGTCAAATAAAAACTCTTCAAAATTGTCATTGAATTACTCAATTTCGCGAAAAAAGTTTCTTAACACTATACCTACCAAGCATGAAACATATAAAAGTGAAAAACATCTTATAGAAGGGAGAAGATTGAATTTATACTTATATTTTGTATGATTTTTATTAGAATGTGTGCTTAAATAAAGAAGTCAATTCAGTAATTTTTATATAAACGTTTTTATAATTTCAGTTATTGTGAAATAGAAAACCGGTCATTGTGACCGCGGTAGGTTTAGTGTTAAATATTCAGCTAAATGATCAGTAATAAAAAGGTGTGAGACGTACCATCGAAATGTATTTCCAAAAATTGATAAATGGACTGCGGATGTTTATGTAATTTTCAATTTTTATAGACAAGTTTTAAGAAAGTTGAAGTAAAATCCAATTTTCAGTTGGAACAGCCTTCGTAGATACAAATCTTACTGAATTCTATATTCTGGTATATTATAGTATATTCTGGTATATTGTAGTATATTCTGGTATATTCTGGTATATTCTGGAATATTCTGGTATATTCTGGTATATTCTAGTATATTTTAGTATATTCTGGTATATTCTAGTATATTCTAGTATATTTTAGTATATTCTGGTATATTCTAGTATATTCTGGTATATTCTGTTATATTATAGTATATTCTGGTATATTGTAATATATTCTGGTATGTTCTGGTTTATTCTGGAATATTCTGTTATATTCTAGTATATTCTGGTATGTTTTAGCATATTCTGGTATATTTTAGTATATTCTGGTATATTCTGGTTTATTCTGGCATGTTCTGGTATATTTTAGTATATTCTGGTATATTCTAGTATATTTTAGTACATTCTGGTATATTGTGGTATATTCTGGTATATTTTAGTACATTCTGGTATATTTTAGTACATTCTCACTAAATATTATATATACATAGATATATTCGCAATTTTTCGAGTATCGGAAATGTTGAAATTTGGGTCGACTGTTAACGCCCCGGTTTCCATGTTTCGCGTTCATTGTGGACGGTCCATCCGCATCCATCTTGGTCTACATTCAAGATCTACATCGCAAGTGAAGAGGTATAAATTCGCCTTAACCAAGAACGATCGTTTCCTTCCGGCGGAAGGAAGGCCGAAGTTCAAAGATGGCGGAATCGAGAGAGAGGGAGAGAGAGAGAGAGAGAGAGAGAGAGAGATATCACTACAGCCGGGAACATATTTACCGACACACCGTTTCTGCGAGCTTCCATTCGGCGGGAGAAAGAGAAGCCTTGAGGAAGCCTTCGTCCCTTTGTCTTTCGGACATGCGAAGAAGCGCCAAAAATCGTTTCGGAACTATGAAAAACCGTGTAAAAAGCCTCGGACCCTGCCTCGCCTTTGCCTTCTTCATGAATGCTTGAATAAGGTCCGGAATAGGTCTTTTCGTCTCGCGCCGAGGGCTTCTAATCTCTAGCCCTCGATGCGCCCAGAGGAAGAACTATTTCCGTGGTTCTTTTTTTTCCCCTCCACACGATTTTTCCCCGGCTCGACACACCCCTAATTTTAGCCTCGCATTCAATCGCTCCCTGCCTACGATTTTCCCCTCGGTCGCGTTTAGGCTCTTTATCAGCCGAAGCTTGGGGAACGGTCGATCTTAGACTTTACGGTCCCGTGCGGACGCGCCAAAATCGGTTTTTTTTTGTTGTTCAATCACATTTTTCAAACGCATCGACCATTGCTAATATCTTCCCAAAACTTTGTGCTCGCCGTGTCAGGTTTTAAAACGAATTTTTACGTTAATGTATTCGTTGCAACAAATTTGATTAGGATCTGTAAAATGCAAGAAAGTTGGAGGACTACTCGATATCATACATTCAATTCTTTTCAATTTTTATTTCGTCAAATAACTTACTTTGATTTTATGGAATTTTTGAGGTTGGCAGTCGAAGTGGTGAACGCGTTTTCATTCTCGAAACAAATCACATTTTTTCGTTGGATCTATCGGAGTTTTTTAATAAATAAAAGAAAAGAAAGGAAATTTAGGAATACATGATTCAAGCATTCGCCATTTTGTCAATTTTATATTTTGATTTATTTGTCTCAGTACGATTCTTTTTCTTAACATTTTCGAATTTAACGCACAAGTGAACTTTAAAAATACAACTGTTGCAATCGGCAACTCTTGCATTTTGCAGATTGCAAGGAAATTGTTTACGCTCGTATCGTATTAATAGTTAATCTCTCTCAATTGAAGTAGATTGCATCTTAGATCCTTTTTGTTCTATCTTAACCTTTAGTTTTGAAGGAGTGAATTTATAAATAAATACTCTTGCATCGCTCGAGCTTTACGTTTCAGCTGACCATCTTGGTAGGAACATTTTTAAAATTCATAGTCACCGACACTGAAAAATGCGTCCGGATACATAGAACGACGGAGTCTTTTCTATGTTTCAAAATTGGTTCTAAATTTTTAAATCCGAGGGCTTCCTTTGCTTCTCGCTGCGCCATGCTTGCTTTGACCGAACCAGAAATGTAATATTTGCTCCTATCAAAAAGATGCCTTGCGTCTTTCCGCCGGGTTGCCTCGTTTATGCGTGTATAGTTATCTTCTGGCCTTTCCGTCCATTCGTGTAAAAATGCGGGATTCTCTTGTTGCAAAATAAATAGTGTCACTAAGACATCAATCGTTCGTGTACGTACAAATATTTAATATCGTTAACGATATGGGAAATGCGACAGTTAAATAATTGTTTAAAGCTGATAACAATTAAATTATTACGAGTTATGAATATTCGGTGAAAATCGTAAGAAACCGGACGCCTACGTAGTTATTTCTCTGAAACGTTTCTCTAGAAAATTTCGAGAGAATATTTTTGTAATAAAAGTGTTTGAAAGAATCGAAAGAATGCTTGTTGAATTCTACCAGTTTGCATATTTTAATTGTTTTCCAGCAATACTCCAAGGAAGCGGTGTCCACCGTTCGGGAATACCTCATAAAAAACGAAGTTCCCGTTAATTTGTTTGAGGTTGGTCCTTCACGATCTGATATCGCTTAATTGTAATAACGTTAACAACTTGGTCAATCTGCGTCGATCCAATTAAATCGCATCCGATTACCTTTGCAGCCGTATATCGAAGAAATTTTTAATCACTTAAGGGGAGAGCCGTTCAAGAAGTTTTTGGAGAGGTACGTTGCTGCATGAACGAAACCGAAAACGAAAATCGAAATTTATTCTCCGGCGTCCGAAACGATTCCTAAGAAATGTTGTTGTATGCTTTCAGTGAAAAGTACACCCGTTTTTGTCAATGGAAGAATTTAGAATTAAATATGCAGGTAAATTTTTCAACTGTTTTCTACTGCGATACGTCTATCTTTTCCGCGCTATAGTGGACGCAAATTCATTGAACTATAGATTTCTATACGAAATAAATATACTCCGCGTTTGGAGAAGCTGGGAATATTTATTTCGAAAAATTTCTTTCCACCTTCTGCAGTCGCGAGTCGACTGCGGATTTTATGCATTTATGGCAAAAACGAAATACATTAGAAAACCATTTGTTGAACAGTTGTTATAATCGAGATAGAACAATCTTTTATTCCGTATAAAAATCCGCAGTCTGGTCGTGATACATGGAAAAATAATAGTTTGCGCATAGTTCGAAATTTGGTCTACTCGTTTTTCTTCTAAATGCATGAAAATCCGCTAATTATAAGTCCACTAATTATAAACGCTATCGGAAGTAACAGTACGCGCGAAGAGCGTAAACCTGAAAATTCTGAGGGGAGAAAAAAAGATGAAAAGATGAGTTGCAAAGTAGTCCAAGGGAAACTCAATTAACCTGAAAACTAAACAACCATTGTTTTCAGACACTTCAATTTGCCTCCACTATAATGGACTCAAACGCTACATAAAATTGCATGTTTAATCAACCTGAATGCCTCCGCCTGCTTCTTATTTTTAAATAACCGCGCTGATGCTAATACAATTTGGTCGCAATAGAACGGAAAAAGTGTTTACTGCGCTGTCCGAGTAAATTGAAATTGAAAAGGTAATGATTCAGTATAAACAATAAAAGAGTCGAAATTTGTTGTTGCAGTATTTTTCTTGGCGAAATCGACATAGTTCGCATTACGAGAATTTTAAAATTATTGTTCATTCTACTTTCTTCTTTTTTGGACACCCTGTGCAACTCGCATAACATTTCACGTTCGAAAGCTGCGACAGTAAAATTCACAAATCTAATAACAGTTTGAAAATCGCATGAAGGCTGTCGTTACAAAAAAAAAAAAGGAAAAAAGATTGCGTGTATCATGTCGAAAAGTGTGACAAAAATCGTGTCAGCTAAAACTGCAGAATAAAAAGCTCGTTGGCGGAGCAAAATTAACGGATAAAGTGATTAACGAATCGTGCAATTACTATGGTAAGGCAGCTCATGCATTATTTAAACGTCGCACATGGCCTGGGAATAAAAATTAGGTTCGCGAAATGCAATTATTCCGTTCGATCAATCTTGATTAGCACTGTAGCCTGTACGCGCGGCATAACTTTAAACTGTTTCATTTATAAATAAGTTGGAACGAGCGAGAAAGTTCAAATGCGTTTCGTTCGAAATACGACGGTTAAAGTTGCACGGAGGATGCTGAAAAGTTTCCGGAATGCGGTTCATTATGCGGAACGCTATATTTATAATTAATTGATGCAAGCGTGAGACATGTTTTATCAGACGTTCGCAACTGTGCGTCACCGTACTTACGCAAGATAATGGCAAACCGATTGACTCGATTTACTGTCTGTTTATTTACGTTTTGCAAGAACTTTCGCGAACGCTCTATGTATTTGCACGCAATTGTTTGATAAAAAATTGTGTTGTGCTGAGCCTACGGAAGTGAGGAAGAAGTATTATTTTCAATTTTACGACCCAGTTTTAACGTAAAACTGTGAAACCACTTACTCTCTCGGAAAAGAATGATTACTATTATTATTATGAAAAATGGCGATCTAGGTTCGACTCGACCATCTTCACGACTGCCTCTTATTTACTATAAAATAATGTACACAAAAGCCTCGTTGTTTATTAACGACTGAATGATTATGGTAACACAATTTCTATTAATACTAGATTTACGGGAATATTTTGAATTCACGAGTATCGAGATTGCAAACATGGATCCGTAAGGAATTATTTAACAAATCGACTTCTCTAGGTATATATTAAATTTAAAAAATGGCTACAGATTTTGATGGATACGTACATTCATGTTATTTTTATAAGGAAATGTAGAACAGTCACTTTTTAGTGCTCCGTAAAGCTAGCGTTAAAAAGAAAACACTGCCAATTGTATAAACGATCGGGAACAACGTTCGAAAAGCCACTTACGAATTGTTTTTTCAAGGGATCGATCCTCCTCGCGTCGTTCTCCACTCCCGCAACGATCATTGTTCTTCCCCGGCAAAATCCGGCAGAGAAAGGTGTCTTTTTGCGTTAGAGGTGTCTTTATGCTCGTTGCTTGTAGCAACTTCGACATCTGCAAGTCATCATCGGGTATCGATGACGCCGAAGGACACTGCATTTGGCCAATGTCATCTATTCTAGTAGCCCGGAACATTCTCGCTGACATTTTCAAAATCGGCCACGATAGAAACGTAGCTTTTCCGATGTCCTTCAAGACACAAATTGTCCACTTTCGAAAACGACTCGGCTGATTTTACTCGCTTTTCAAGAAAACAAGATTTACCAACAAAAGTGTGTACAAGACCTCTCAGAAGGTATCGACGTTGCTGAACACATGTTGTTTCGAAAATTGTTTGTTACAAACCGGGACACTGAGTGGTACATACAAATTTTTCTGTGGAAACAATTGTTCCGCAAAGTTCAGTTAATTTTATGAATATTTGAAACTTTGAAGCAAATGTTTACGGTCGCTACCGGCAGTAACAATCTTCGTGGCGACAATATTTATTTAAACACAACATGGTAAAAACATGTAAAACATTCACAACAAAATATCATAACAGAAGCCTGGATAAATCCCCCGAATAATACCCAGCGTGCTATAATTTTCAATAACGACATATATCGTTTTAATTCGACTTTCTTTCAGTCGAATACAAAATGGTGGTCCGCCACGCATCCGTGACGTCCGATGGCGAACCTGTTAAGTCGATATTCGATGTTTGTATTGTAATTCAGAGGAGCGTTGTTAACTGGAAAGCTATGTCGAAATCAGGATTTCTTGATTTTCATCCTTTGTGATTATAAAAATGATCCTCCCCGCAGGTAAATATCTCGAAAAAGGTATCGAAAGGTCACACGTGTTCGATCATTCAGAAAAAGTCTAAGAGTGAACGTTCAATTGTTAAGTGGCGCCTTATACTAACTGCGTACGCTTGTTTCCCGCGCCATATTGTTGTAGCGAACGTTTTCAACGCCCGAGTCTCTTGCGTCGGCCAATCCCGAGATGTTACTATGAACTCTTTCCGAGCGAAACGACCGAGAGAATTTGAATATCAATTGGCCTAAAGTTTCGAGCCGTTTAATTACTGTAGGAGTAACGAATCTACCTATTTTAGGGTCACTAAGATATACAAAGACCAACCTAGCAACCTTCCTGCTGTGTACATCATGTAATTCGTATGCCGATGGCATGTCAGCGTAACATCTCGGGAACAGCTCGTGTAAATGACACAAGTAAGTAGTGTTTTGAAAACGTTTCGATGTCAGTTACACAAAGTATGCACTAAAAACGATCGTTTCCCATTCGCAAACGTCAAATTGATCAAAACATCTACCGGTCGAGCCAAAAAAGTATTTTTCAACGCCACATTTCCGGTTCTGGGAAAATTGTCGATGTTCAAACTGTGGTCATTCTGTAAAAAAACTATTCGAAGCTTTAATTCCGAATAATAACAGCGAGAAATAATACCTGTAATTCTATAGAAAAAGTACACGGAGCACTTGTTACCGAGAAAAATATTCTTTCGATGTTGCTACTCGTAAAAAGTTACTATATCTCTTTACTAATTGAACCTTAAATCCCCGATTCTCGAAAAATCGCTTACACTCAAACTGCTACGATTTCGTCAAAAATGCTCGTACGCTAATAAATTTCGAGTCATTCGGAAGACTCCATTTTGTTCCAAGGTTTTTCCGTGACGCGTCAGGCGAGAATCTGAGGACACGTTTTTTCTCGAAATTGCTACAGGTTCAAACGTCTGTGAAAACTTCGGAAAATTATGCGCATGGCTGAAACTGACGTGGACTTAAAGATCGGAGCTTCCTCTTTCCAATGACACGTTAAAAATTGATGTACGATTTTGTTTTTCGGCGGTACGAGTTAGTATAAGTGGTACATGTGACGCGACGTAGGCTTCGTACGACCAAACTTGTTCCTCATTTTTTTTTTCACAAAAAAGGAATCGTGACTCAACTTTTAAGGGGTCGTTGCAAAGGGGAGGGTTCGATCTTCAAATCTACGGCAGTGTCATTTCGGTGGAAAATTTCTGAAATTTTTTAGACGTTTGTACTCGCCGCATTTGTTTCAGGCGAAAATATCTTAGAGGAAAATGAAAAATGCTTCGGAACTAGTCGAGGCTCGTGCTCTGTTCGTTCTTGCGAAATTATGGCGATTTCAGTGTCGACAATCTTTCGAGAACCGGAAATGTGAGCAGCGCTCGAATACCGTTCGGATCCGTATGCAAAGCGAATTGTTCTGTAAGACTCGTCGACGAAAGAGTTGAATCGCATTCACGAGTTTCTTTTTTCGAACCAATTACTGTTTCAGTTGACGATGAACGACTTCAGTGTGCATCGAATAATCGGCAGAGGCGGTTTCGGAGAGGTTTATGGCTGTCGGAAGGCGGACACGGGGAAAATGTACGCCATGAAGAGCCTCGACAAGAAGCGAATAAAAATGAAACAAGGCGAAACGTTATCTCTCAATGAGAGGATAATGCTGTCGGCAGTCAGCACAGGGGTAAGCTACATTTTACAATTTGCGGACGAATTGTTTCTTAAAACACAAGAAACCCGAGGGACAATTTTTATTCTTAAAAGTGTCTGTTTCTTCAATCATTTGATATTATAGATCCGATATTAAATCATTTGATATTGTAGGGTCGATAATATGATAAACTTTCAAAGATATTTAAAAGACATTTCTGTTTTCAAAGATATTCAGTGGATTTGTCTAAGCTCTTGAACTTCGTTGATATTTTTTTATTCGTATTTTGTCTCCTCTCCTATCTCGTGTTCGAGAAGTGTAAAGACTTGATTATTGTCGTTGCTGCTTTATCCAACTCTCGTTCGGCCTATGCGAGGTAAAAAAATACCGAAATTTTAAAATAGGCTTCGACCGGTACATGAAGAACTGCGCCCGATTGGTTAAAACTCGCGAACGTCTTAAGATAGACAATGGTTGTTTGTTTTGATTCATCTACTTTTAGGGATGAGGTATTCCTGACGCACATAAGAAAAGTTCCTTACACCGTTTTGCAAGTTAAGGTATCACTTCCGACAAATAACTAGTTGAAAATTCGCGGTTTCGCATTTCTATTATATTTCATTAGTTGAGCACACGTTATGATGAAAGCTATACAAAAGTATAAATAAATTCGATATCCTCGCTGTTAGCGCTCGGTAGGATTGTCGTTAAGAAACTTCAAATTTTACATCAATCTGCTCCGCTTCGGATGATACAGCTAAATCGAAAAACGCTTAGAAAATAAAATACTTGATGTCGAATGCTTCAGGAATACTTTCTTTCGACGCGATAACCTTCAAGGCCGCACAAGGTCAGAAATAGTGCAGGCAAAAGAAAAGTTCCAGACACCGTTGCTTCGTTTGCAAACAAAAATTGACCTTCTCCTCTTTCATTTTTGTTCTCCAATGTTTATTATTTGCGAGAAAAACGCCGTGAACACCCTGTATATGTGTACAATTTACTCGTACAATGCCCCTAGCGTTTAGCAATTTATTAAATACTAACCAATTTAATAATGTAAAGCATTTCGAACAACGGTACAGCCATCTTTAGTGGCGCCTTACAGTCGCCATTCGGGTGCTAAGGGTCAATAGTAGTTCTGAACGACGGTACAATCACGATGAATCTTTCAGGTGGATTGCCCGTTTATAGTGTGCATGACGTACGCCTTCCAAACGCCGGACAAGCTCTGTTTCATCTTGGACCTGATGAACGGCGGCGATCTTCACTATCATATTGGCCAACATGGTGTGTTCAACGAGCGGGAGATGAAGTTCTACGCGGCCGAAGTGATATTAGGATTAGAACACATGCACCGTAGATACATCGTCTACCGGGACCTAAAGCCTGCGAACATTCTCCTAGACAAGCACGGCCATGTCAGAATATCGGACCTGGGATTGGCCTACGACTTCTCGAAGAAGAAGCCGCACGGAAGTGTGTAAGTACAATCGAACTTCCCGGCAGTACTTCAGTCAACTTATCACCGAGATCAGATTGTAATTATTACTTATTTTAGTGGTGTAGGGTTGTGAATGAGGCACTGTATTAGGTGTTATTGTTTAGAGCGACTGTGGACGCGACATTGAAGGGACGTCTGTTTGGGCCGAGGTGTGAAAGAAGAGTGTGTTGGCTCTCCGGTGACAAGGGTAAAGTGTTTGGGGTCGCCAGGGCCTACGTGACTGTTTGGGTTCTCCGAGTCGATGTGAAACCGGTAGAGGGAGAATGAGAGCGCGAGGGGGGAAGAATGAAAGCGGGCCTTGGATCAAAGGGACGAATGCGAGGGATGTTGAGTCAGTAGAGAGTGAGTTGGTAGAGTGTCAGTCAGTAGAGTGTCAGTCAGTAGAGAGAACGAGTTGGTAGAGTGTCAGTCAGTAGAGTGCCAGTCAGTAGAGCGAATGAGTCGGTAGAGTGTCAGTCAGTAGAGCGAATGAGTCGGTAGAGTGTCAGTCAGTAGAGCGAATGAGTCGGTAGAGTGTCAGTCAGTAGAGTGCCAGTCAGTAGAGTGTCAGTCAGTAGAGAGAGTGAGTCGGTAGAGTGTCAGTCAGTAGAGAGAGTGAGTCGGTAGAGTGTGAGTCAGTAGAGAGTGTCAGTCGTTAGAGTGTCAGTCAGTAGAGTGTCAGTCAGTAGAGTGTCAGTCAGTAGAGAGAGTGAGTTGGTAGAGTGTCAGTCAGTAGAGTGCCAGTCAGTAGAGAGAGTGAGTCGGTAGAGTGTCAGTCAGTAAAGCGAGTGAGTCGGTAGAGTGTCAGTCAGTAGAGTGTCAGTCAGTAGAGTGCCAGTCAGTAGAGTGTCAGTCAGTAGAGAGAGTGAGTCGGTAGAGTGTCAGTCAGTAGAGAGTGTCAGTCAGTAGAGTGTCCGTAGAGTTAACGAAATATTGAATATTGAATTGTCGTTTGAGAGTCGAGTTGTCGAAGTAGACTAAAATACTTTATCGAAATCAGTATGAAACCACTCCGCCCGGTACGTCACACCTAAGACGTAGGAGTTCCCTTTAAAATATTCCTACACTAACGTAAAATACTTCGAATAAAATATTCTCTATTTCTCTAGAACGTTACTACTCGATTTCTAATCACTCAAATCACACAACGTAAATACATATCTTCCCTTGCTTTAAATTTCTCAACCGCAAACGGTTAACAAGTGCGTCACTGATCTAATTAGAAGAAGGAAATAGGTTTCGGGAGGGAATTTACTGAAAAATCATTTTGTTTCAGTGGCACGCATGGTTACATGGCGCCAGAGGTACTCTCCAAAGGCGTCACCTACGACTCCAGTGCGGACTGGTTCTCGTTCGGCTGCATGTTGCACAAATTATTAAAAGGACACAGTCCATTTAGGCATCATAAAATGAGAGGGAAACACGAAATAGATCATATGACGTTAACTAAGGTGCGTAATTCATGTGCTCGCCGTTCCACGTTATTCCCTTTGTTATCATTCGACTGCGGATCTTTATGATAAAACGACATTTTTGTACGTCGATTGCAATCTACAGGAGCCAAGTAAAAATTGATTTTACTCTTTAATCATTTCTATATATTAACCCTTAGCACTCGAGTGGCGACTCTGAAGCACCACTAGAAATTGTTGTGTCATCATTTCAAGGAAATTACAAAAAATATTACAAAATATTTGTTACATTACATTAAATATTTGTTTCAATAGATTACTAAACGTTTAAATATGATATATGGAAATCGAATCAGTTTCGTACGAATAAAATAAAAATGTTCCAAGACGGAAGAAAAATTTAGTTTTAGAATGAAAATAGCGCCGAGTGCAAACGGTTAAAAATGGTATATCGGCATTGTCAAACTCTTTTAATATTTTTACTGTTTTGAGTTACACCTACTCATTTTTGTGGTAAATGCATAAAATCCGCAGTCTACATACTCTGCCTGTTTTAACATACGACCAATAGATAGTTATTTTAGATAGTAGTTCTTAGCGATTCACCTTGCGCGTGATAACGTTACTGTATATTAATATTATTAAGAGAATCTCTCAGCGGCAGCCATCTTGGCTTGGAATATTACAAATTACTCCACGATCAGGTAGAAATTCGCAATTTGGGCTCCATACAGCCGTAGATTGGGCTTTTAGATAACACAATTGACCACTTCTAATTTTGCATAATGCTAATATTGAAGCGGCAGTTTGTCTAGATTTTGAGCCTTGCATACGCACATGGATTTCAAACCATGGCGGCCCCCTTAAGCGTTCAGAGAGTTTCCACGGTACTAACGGGCTAAAATAATTTCAGAAGGTTGAGCTACCAGAGACATTTTCGAAAGAGCTGCGATCGCTGATGGAAGGTTTGCTGGAGCGGGACGTGAACAAGAGGATCGGTTGCCGGGGCGGCGGGGCGGACGAGTTGAAAGAACACCCGTTTTTCGCGGGCATCGACTGGCAACAAGTTTATCTTCAGAAATACACGCCGCCGTTGATACCACCGCGGGGCGAAGTGAACGCGGCGGACGCCTTTGATATCGGCTCCTTTGACGAGGAGGACACGAAGGGTATCAAATTAACGGAGGCAGATCAAGAGCTTTACAAAGATTTTCCTTTAGTCATTTCGGAGAGATGGCAGGCCGAGGTCGCGGAGACCGTGTTCGAGACGGTCAATCTCGAAACGGATAAGGTACCGATTCTCAATACGTTACACACGCTTTCTCTTCTTGTCCTGCCGGAGAAAGAAAGCCGAGGCTCCGAACGTTATCATGCCGTTCATTCTTTTTCTTCTTCTTTCCCCCACGCAGATAGAAAGTAAAAAGAAGTCGAAACAGAAACAGAGGTTCGACACCGACGAAAAAGGTAAACAAAACGAGGTGTGCTGTTTCCGTTCGCCGCCCTTTGCGCTCGAAGCTATTTTGCGAAGATCATTCCGTAAAATAAAAGACAATTCTTTCGCAGGAAGTGTCTTTTACACAGGGTCTCCCACATAAATGGGAACACCTAAATATATTTCGTATTTACAGTCCTATCAGAAAACTTCAGAGGACAAAGCGATACTATTGCGGGGGGAAATATAACGGTGAAGACAAAGATTATTTATGTCGTGTTTTTTTAATGAAATTTCAAGGTCACCGATGTTATTTTTTTTTAATGGAAACTGCTCGAAACCGCCATTCGAGTGCAAAGGGTTAATGATGTCCTTATAGTCCGAGTAAAGAGATATCATTGTAATTATAGTGATTTATTACAGGCTCGGACTGCATTCTGCAAGGTTACATCAAAAAGTTAGGGGGCCCTTTCGCCAGCGCGTGGCAGACGCGCTATGCGAAATTATATCCCAATCGATTAGAATTGTATCCTGAATCCACTGTCAAGCCGGAACTCGTTTTTCTTGATCAGGTAAACCTTTTTTCCCCCTCGAGAACGAGCGACTCCGGTCTTTTTAAACTATATTAAAAGAATAATTTAACGATGCTATAAGTATACATTTAATGCTACCAACGCGTACGCAATTTTATATACAAGGTAGATCACCTAACAAGAGAACCTAAAATGTCTTTCTTATTTTCAATTACGTAAGAACATTTCTGGGGAAGATCGATCGAGTCATTAGAGATTATATTCTTGCTTGCTTGTAGTAGATCATTCGATACCGAATTACAATGAACATATCGAATTTTTAGGTGGAAGAAGTTAGCGCGGATCTTCAACACGTGAAAGGGGAACAGTGCATTATCGTCCGCAAAAAAGATGTAAAAATAGTGCTCACAAATCCCGTAAGTAACGTATTCCCCTAACTCGCCTACTTTCTCAGAGATTTTCCTCGGATCAATTCCTTAACCGAGGCAGAAATCACAAAATTGCTACGTACAGAATAAAAACGTAACGTGAAAGTCTCAAATCTTGATGAAACTTATGGTAGGTTATAGTTCTTTGAAAAATATTCGACACATGTTTTTTTTTATCGGCAACCATCCGCTTTGAAGGGGTGAGAACAGCCGCGAAAATTGGGGGTCGAAACCATATTTTCTGATATATCTCGGAAACCGGAGGTCGAAAAAATTTGAATTTTTTTTTAAATTGTGTGTTTTCCAATGGGGAATGTGGTCGGCACGTTTCACCGAGAATCGGGTACTCTTTCAGGACGAAATCAGTTTGAAGGAGTGGGCGGTATCGTTAAGATCCGCGCACAAGTATTCTATGGAGATGTTGGGCAACATGGCGAAGAAGGCTGGCAAAATCTACGGGACGAACGGTAACTAGCCCGATGCTGATACCTGTATGCCGTTGACATACTCCAGCCCCACTGCCTACCAGCAGCAACAGCAACTTTTTTTATACTGAGAATCAACACGAGAGAGAAAGAGAAACAGAGAGAGACCATTGAAGAGTATCTCGAAGAAGAGAATATGGCAATCGGTTGGCGCATTTTCCGCGACCGCGAACCAAAAAGGCGTCTAGGTCTCGACGAAACAGCTCCAAAGAAACTCCCTTTGAACGGCGGGTAGCGTCGCGCTGTATAGAGACTCTAGGAAGTAGTGTCGTACGAATCGTCACGTCGTTATATTTGTACGTTAGTTGTATGTGCAATGTGACGTAGGAATTAGCAATTGATCAATGCCCAATCAGTATACACAAAACTCGAAATTCGCACCGTGTACACGCGTTACATACAAACATGAACAAATACACACACACACACACAGAGAGAGAGGGAGAGAGAGAGACACACTCCAAACAGAAACACGCAGGTGACACGAAAACGCAACCAGTAGTATGTATTATTGTTATATCGATACGAAGTATACCCTGGCCCCGATTATACTTCTCCACCGTTTTATACCGTTCGTTTACTTAATTTATTTACTAATGCAGGACGATTTTATATTGTGGTTACGTATTAGTAACATGCGCGCAAATTCGTTTATTTATTGTGTTGAGAGAAATGAGAGAACGAGAGGGAGTGAGAGAGAGAGAGAGAGAGCGAGAGCGAGAGAGTGTGAGAGAGAGAGAGAAAGAGAAAAAACGAAAGAGAAAGAGAGAAGAGCTCGAACAGTTTGTACATTGTCGGTAGCCAACCGAAGATGGTTATAATAATTGTATACGCTCGAGTAGGTACTGGCGAGTTCGCTCCGGCAATAAAATTGTGCGACGAACGCATAATCTTGTATTGATATTTCTTTGTTCCACTCGGTCCTGTATTCGAAACGAGAAAGAAGAGACATGAGAAAGTCCTTGCATGAGTTGTCCTTGGTTCTTCCTGCACAGCGACCATAATGCTTCGCATTATGTCTTCTTATCTCTGACACTGTTCTGAAGGCTCATTCATAGTTATCACTGTGCAGGATATCAAGCATAAAATATTGCAAACTATTTTGGACGACCGAGGTAGCTGCTTTTTTGACAATGAAAATTATTATCGAGATCATTCTGTGCAGGATATCAAGCATAAAATATTGCAAATTATTTTGGACAACCGAGGTAGCTGCTTTTTTGACAATGAAAATTATTATGGAGATCATTCTGTGCAGGATATCAAGCATTAAATATTGCAAACTATTTTGGACGACCAAGGTAGCTGCTTTTTTGACAATGAAAATTGTTATCGAGATCATTCTGTGCAGGATATCAAGCATAAAATATTGCAAACTATTTTGAACGACCGAGTTAGCTGCTTTTTTGACAATAAAAATTGTTATCGAGATCATTCTGGCGTCCCTTTACCGAGAGAGTCATTCGATGGTGAGAAATTATGTGATACGAACTGTTAAACGACAGTCGTCGTCATCTGTATTGCCATCCGAATGTTTACTCAATTCATTTTAAAAGATAAACTCGTAAAAGTCAGAGGAAAACTCCTAATTAACATGTACCAACTTTCACATACTTGGTCCAGTATAATTTAAATTGGTGACAATTTTTGATACAGCGATAACGGAATTTCGCTGCTATATTTTTGTACAACAAACGTACCCTTTATTGTTAGTTGTTGATTATTGTAACAGTAAATGCTTGTCCAGCTGCTGACTGTATACTTCCCATGTTAAACTGTTCTTGGCAGTTCTTCTACATTGGGTAAGTACAATGATTTTTATTTTAATACAATATTAAAATAGTATATGTATGTATACATAGCAGTGGGGATAATTCCGCGACATATACAGAGAAAATTCGATACAAGAACACTGTACTCGACGGCCTCATTTCTTCCAAATTTCCCGTAGAAACAGAGCCAATTGAGGATTCACGTTGGCGGATTTCAATCTTCTTTCCAAAGCCTCGAAGTCGACTCTTTCCAACCACGATGGGGGGTCGACCTCTTTATGCGGCAGCGGGCATAGCAATCGTTCCACCGCGGCGCAAAAGCCGCACCAACTTCTGAAGTTCAGCGACTCCTTGATTTCCCCGATCACGGATTTCAAGTAGGCTTCTTGCTCCGCGGTCACCGGCTTGCCAACGATGTCCTGCAGCGCCTCGCGAATGTCGCCGGGTAAAATGCATCTGGTGGTCCGCATCGCTTCCTCTTGACATTTGTTGAAAGCCCTGCCGAAGAGCAGCTTTCTTCCGGCGGTAATGAAAACGTGTTTGCCGAGGTAATCCAACACGGTTAAGTCTGAAAGGAATCAAGCGACGAGACATTTATTTCGCAAAGCTGCACGAAAAGTGGAATCTTCGGGCAATACGTTTGTAATGTACAGGGTGAGTCCGAGGAAACGGAACACCTGAATGTCTCCTAAACTTTTCGCTGTCCTGAGAAGTTTTCTTGCACAACGAAAAGTTTAGGAGACATTTAGGTGTACCGTTTCTTCGGGCTCGTCCTGTATAATGATCACACTTGCCGCGCAGACTCTCGCTGTCGAGAATTTCGAAGCGGGCCACTTGGCGGGAAAACACTCTGGGCGTGTTCGCCATTTTGGAGCTGAAAGATCCTTGGTGCCCTCTGGCGCGCGAATGACTTTCGCCTTTAGCTCGCAGAGCTTCTTCCAGCGCGAGCCTTCTCTGGTGTTACAGAAAACCGTTGAATTAAAACTGCGTCCACGTGTGTGTCTTATAGCCGTATATTTCCGTTTCTAAAAACAACTACTTCCCACACGGTTAATTATCATTGATTTATTGACGAACAGTCACGCTCTGGTTCCCCAATATTACGCTGACATATTCTTTATGATTTCTATGAGATTTCACGAATTCTGTTTCCCACCTTCAGCGAGAATTCCGCTTCCACTTTGTCTCGATCTAGTTCTCGAAATAAGTGTTTCAAAATATCTGGTTCGATGAAGCTGACAGGCAACGCGGACGCCGCAGCGGCCATCGCAGTCATCTTTTTCGGAGTCGACGAGGGATTCTCTGCGTCGCCGTTCGTTGTGTGAACTCTATAATAAAAATTGGTTTTTATCGTAGAAAATCAATTTTTATTACGGGTTCGTTATTCCCCACGATTCGAACGTTCGCTAACCATGGGAGAATACAATTTGTTTACTAACGAAGTCCTCCGAGAACCGTCTCCTATGTGCGATATTTGAGTCTCGGTCGGTTCTAACAGGTCGTGGACTTCCGTGTGTTGTCTGTAAGCGGAACCGCAGCGGTTCTTCCCTTTCCGCAAGCGTTTTCCCCGCCGTCGAATCACCGCCAGCTCCTTGTTTGCCCTTCCTGGGCTGACCTCTTCTGCGACTCTACTCGAGTCCTTGGCAGGTATGCAGGGTGAGTCAACTAACTGCAGCAGCAAAATTTACTTGTAGAACGACCGGAACAGTGAAAATGACTGGTGCCTAATTTTTTCGTCTACAATTACTGAAATTGTAAAAATGTTTTCATCGGAAATTTTTTGATGAACCTTGAAGCTCATATTATAATGAAAGTTGTATGAAGTCCGAATGGGCACAATTTTGTCGCTGTTACGAAGCAATATACGTTTATTGCTCGGTCGTTCTAGTGTTAATAATTGTTCCAAACGACAGTTGTTTGGTATCGAGTTTAACAATAATAATCATTACCAATCAGTTAAATACTGTTTCAAGCAAATTTAGCGCAATGTTTGTACCACACTTTGCGACCAAAAGACTTGCCCGTTTGGTACCGAATTTGGTCCCCATTTTATATGAATTTGGCAGCTAATAAAAACTAAGCTAAAAAATTTTTCCACTGGCTAATCTTTTACTACTTCAAGTTTATGGCTAGCCAAATTACGCGTGCAACTGCTATTGCAACAATGAAACTAGTTGATTTAAGATAACTTTGTTATGTACGAAAAATAGTCAGAACATTTAGCAACGCCATTTTCAGAAGTCAATAATCCTTTCGACTACTCAGATTCTAAACGTATAATTAAGAAGCAACTGTTACATTTCTATATATAAACAGGCTTGCTTGGAATCTTAAAACAATTTCTACCGGTTCATAAATGTCTTCGCACGGGCTCGGAGGTGGTGCATCTGTCGACGGCTTAGGCGAATGTGCTCGGTGTCGAAGCGGTGATTTTGGCACCACTATCTTAGCTTTTCGAGAAGTTGGAGGTGGTTCTAAGGTCAGAGCATGCCAAGTGAACGTTTCGTTTTCCTGAAAGCATAGAAAAGTTTTATGTGGTCATTCCGCCACAGCTTGGCATTATAATTGGTAATTAATGATTACTATACGTCCTACATAAGTCCTAAAAGCAAGCCTATACAACATAGGTCCTAAAAGCGATCCTTTCCCTGTAAAATCAACTTATCATTACTTATCATTATTTATTACTGTTCCGTATTGTTCAGATTAACTCTATTTTGCATTGAAACAAAACGGGGTTTTAGTGTCCGCACTTTTCTGCATCATCTTTTTAGCCTGGAACAGAACCTGCATCATCCTTCTAGCCTGGAAGAGAACCTGCGTGAACCTGTTAGCCTGGACCAGAACCTGCATCATCTTTTAGGCTGGATCGGCTGCCGAATATTACAAATTACTCCAGGATGAGGTAGAAATTCGCAATTTGGGCTCCATACAGACGTAGATTGGACTTTTAGGGAACACGATTGACCACTTCTAAACTGCTCGTTGCAATATTGAAGCGGCAGCCATCTTGTGACGTCGTACTTGCTTCGGAACTCGAATCTTCTGCCGAATATTACGAATTACTCCAGGATGAGGTAGAAATTCGCAATTTGGGCTCCATACAGACGTAGATTGGACTTTTAGGGAACACAATTGACCACTTCTAAACTGATCGTTGCAATATTGAAGCGGCAGTTTGTCTAGATTTCGAACAATGGATTTCAATGCCGGCCGGGACCCCTTAAAAATTATAATCCGCCCCTTCTGGGACCACGTCTTCTGACCCCCTGATGAAGCTAGCTGCAACGCTTGCGAAACCTTGGAAAATTTCATCCCTTAGGACACGGCTTACACCAGAAAGCCTCAACAGACAAAAATCTGTACAAACCATCGGTTTCTTCGAGTTCGCTCTGAGGTCCAAGATCAGGGTGGTGCGTTCTTGCGGATTACAGGTCGCCAGTATCTCATCTTGCAGTCTATTTGTCAACGCGGGTCCACTGGCAAGCGTGGGCGCAGGCGTTAACGGTCTGGAATCTGTCTCGGTATATTTGCGGAACAGTTCCTCGGGAACGGTGGCGGCGTCAACGTTGATCGCCTCCATATTTTCGGCAGGACCGGCCGCGTCCGCAGCTCCGGCAGCCGCAGCTATGCTTGCCCTAATCATGTCCATTTCTTCGGGCAGCAGGAGCGCCTTTCCCTCTGTCGCCTAAGAAACAAACGCGCCGTTGATCTACGCTAATCGTACCTTACGCAAAGGTGTCAATTTTTAAGTTGAGTGCAGTTCAGTAATATTTAGCAAGCAAGTAAACAATACGAATCGCCGAGTAGTAAAAGGCTGAAGGAACTCTGAGGACGCGGTAAGTCGGACGAAAATGGAAGCAAAGAAGAGATGTGCAGCAGTGGGGAAAGAATAGCATGAAAACAAAGGAGGAAATAATTAAATTAGAAAAAAAGATGAACTAGAGGGAAGGAAGCGATAGATGAGAAACTATAGATAGCCGGGAGGAAGTTGAAAGCATCCGAGGTGCAGAGAAGAATGGAAGGAGACGGAGGAAAGCATTCATTAGCGTGTCACACAAAGACAGTCCGCATGGTGTTAAACCGAGGCTTCTTACCCATGAATCCTTGGCTCGTCGGAGAACCTCTTTGGCTTCACAGTCAGCTGGGTGATTACACAGTACAGAACAACCATAAGGGTACGGATTGAAGATACCGGAAAATGGTCGAAGTATAATAGGCGCTGGTTTGGTTGTTCCTGAAAGTTCTACACGCTGAAATGGAAAATACGTCCGGACTTTTTTCGAACTGCTGCTTGTGCTGGCTATAAAAATCTCTTAATTGGTTGATTAAGGTTTACGCGTGATAAACATAGAAAAAGGAAATCAAATTGTTTCGTTGTTTTAAATAATAAAATACCTTGATTTTAGGGCGATCTACCGGCCGAGTCCGCGCTTCCATTAATCCTGTGGCACTTGCGATCTTCGACATTGTTCTTTTCGATTGTCCGGCGCAAAATTATTGCCGCTCTACCGCGTGTCTTGAAAATCACTGTCAGCACCAACAAAGCACTGCCGAATCTCCTTGGCGGCGCGTTGCTACGCGTATGCGATTGGTCGATAGAACCTAACGGGAGTTGGGTTGCATTTTAATCCGCAGTTAATCCGGATTAATTTTATTGGAATCACTCGAGCAGTACACGCGTAATATACGGTGAATAATCAAAATATTAGAACCACACGCATTATGCGACGATTTTGCATCGATACAATAATTTTTTTAATGGAAGCCTAGCTGTAAATCATTTTTGCCTGAACCATTGACCTTTGTAATTTACAAATGCACATTTAGCACCAGTGCAGACGTTAAACAACATAGTGCTGTGGGTCTAATTATTTAATCTTCCACTGTAGTGCTATACGCGCACTGTTGAATAATAGAACTGTATGTTCCGTAACTTTGTAAATAAATTGAAAATATATTTACGATACAGTGAGTATTTCATTTAAAAATATATAAGAATATTTTTCAAAGTGTGTATTACGTTTTGATTATAATCGAGCAGGGCGCTGTTACCATGATGGCGAACCTAACGAAGACATTTTTGGCAAGGACTAACAGCTTTAATCCTTAATGAGAATCCAACTTAATTATTCATGGTTGGCTGGCCCTCACAGCTGAACCGTTTTACGAAGAGAGTGAACGGGGTTTTGTTAGGAGCGAGGAGCGTGGAACAGTGGTAAATTTCCGGTAACATGCAACAATCCGAGCGTGCAAAATTATTGTTATCCACCCCGTGGCTCTTCATGCGCTGCAAACTCCTTCTACCAGTGACTGCTCATTAACACGTCGCTGTTAACTGCGCCGATAGTGCTGATAGTTAGGTTCTTGCGTTCCACACACGTGGATGTTAATATCACTATGCTCAATTACACAGGTTCCAAGATGCTCGTTGCCCAAGTTATGCTCATCCCAAGTATTATAGACGCTACAGGCCCCCCTTAATCGGGCCAGCAGGCATTTGGCCTTGACTGTCACGCTATTTTACGCTGTACCTTTTTTCTAGGCATTTAACGTCTTAAATATGTAAGTAATAAATTAAAAATGCATAGTACCGTGTTTTGCTACGTCTGCATAGAGCCTCTTTTCGATACGAACGCTAAATCTCTCGAAATCAAGAGAATCTCTCAGCGGCAGCCATCTTGGGACGTCGTACTTGCTTCAGAATTCGAATTTTGGCAATTTGGGCTCCATACAGACGTAGATTGGACTTTTAGGAAACACAATTGGCCACTTCTAAACAGCTCATTGCAACATTGAAGCGGCAGCAAAATCTTATCAACCTCTACTTCAAAATCCTAACCAATCCTAACCTAAAAACGTAACCTTGCAAGAATCAAGTCTCTCATAAGGAACTTGAAAAAAGGAAAAGATGCATTTAGAACGAGAATCTCAATTTCTGACCGAGAACGGAAAATTTAACGTTCAAATACTGTTTGGTGTGCACTATACGTTTTTCACTTTATAGAACCTTTGTTACAGGTCGTCGTTACTAGGCTACTGAGGATGAAAAAATTGATCTAGCTTCGGTTAAGCGGTGGAACAGCTTTCGGGGTCGAGGTTTGCTCGGCTTAGCATAATCGGAGTCAGTGTGCTGTAATTATTCAACGACATCCGTCGTTACTCCTGTTTCGAGGGAGAATCGGTCAAGTCTGGTTGCGGACACGGAATTCACGATTCCGCTCCGCGGCGCAACAAATGCAAATGAAACTTTCTTCCTCGCAAGACGCGTGTCCTGGCATTACTCGTGCCAAGGTCATTGATTCCTCGAGTAGTTCCGGCTTAGTATCTGGGCCAGGTTAACCGATCCAACAGAGTTGCCAGCATCGACCGGAATACCATCGCGAACCATCGCGCCGTCACACGTTCTTATGCGAGTGTTCGGCCCTGTCGAATAACTAGAGGACCGGACACAATCGTAGAATCGGTTACGTGTCCCTCGTCGTACACACGACCGCGCATTCATAGTGGTTTGCGAATTATCGTTCGCGAATACAATCGGACTCACATGTATTCATACGCTCTTGAAAATCGCATAACTTAGGACTGTACTACTTGAATTTTTGTTGAGAAGTTAGAACAATTGGATCACTACGTACAGCGAAGAAAATTTTTTACCAAAAATCGCAATCGGTCGAAAGTGCAGAGAAAATACTAAAAGTTGTATTTTGCAAGCTTTTCCTGTGGACTTGCATTGAAAATTTAGAAAGTACGATTTGTAGATGTCTGTATGAATTATACATGCACTTGTTCTAACTTCTCGAAAGAAATCAAGTAGTATAGTCCAATATCGACAAAGTTATGAATTAAGTTTGAAATACTGTGGACTTAATACAACTTAAGAAATATTGTGGATAAACAATAAAATATTTTGTCCGTATTATTGAGAGATCTAATTTTTATCCGTTCCACCGGAAGCGTTCAACAAATAGATGCGATTCGATAAAGGAACGCGATGAAAAAAAGAAATCGCAACGGCTAAACTAGTAAAAGAATACAATGACCTAGTCACAAATTACAGAAAGTCTTCTTTAGAACCAGCACCGTGCTAAATAGCAATTACTGTATCGTTCAGACACTAATCGCTAGGCTAAGGATCTTTGTGCATAATACAAAATTGTCTGCATCAATATGCGCGAAACAGAAGTTGTATAAAAATGTGTTCCCTCTTTCAACAATTTTGATAAATCCCGAACGACGTGACTCCCGTAAATTCTGACGCTTTCACTGTCCCACATTTTACGCATACGTTTTTCTTACAAATGCATAAAATTCGCAGTCTACTAATCACAACGATAGTGATTAGTAGACTGCTAGTAACTTGACATTGTTAATTGTAAGTTTGTAATTCCATGAAAGTATGCTTGCCGAAAAGAAGCAATTCTTACTGCTGAAAAGTATTATGAATTAACAGGTAGATAACAATCAATCGTTAACGATGATAATATGCTAAACGATCTAAACGAAAATATGGAAAAATCTGGCATTATGGAACATAGAGGACACAGAACATATTCTTCACGATATTCTACTTTTATTATACTCATAATAATTTTAAATCGTCTTAGGAATTAATTCTTTTTTCCCAATATCAGCAGTGTTTTAAGTCTAATTATTATACAGACAATATCAAAACAAGCATTGTTAGATAGATTTAAAGATAAGTAGATTGAAAGATAAGTATACATAAAATTTGTTTATTTATAGACGATAACGAGTATATAATATCGTACTTCCGATTTGTGAATCATATCTGTTTCAATAATCACTACCGTAATAGTGTGCTGTTCAGTAATAATGACGCGTATGTTGAGAATAGCCTTACCATCATCAGTGATGCGAACGTATGTACAATCTCATTAGCATGCAATTGCTAGAGGCTTAGACCATTTCTCTATTAAAAAACAAAAATTAGACGTTATTCAATTCTATTTCAATTCCCAAAAACCTATGTACATATATACTTAACCATACTCTAAAAAGTTACTACATTTCTGCCCCATATTATTTCATGCGATTGAGTAACAATGAATTATGGCTTCAGCAGAAGGACAAAACACATCAAAGCTTTTTTGTAGAGACAGATAAATAAACCATACTAATATACTGACCATACCCTAAACAGTTACTACATTTCTGCCCTAGTCCAGTATAAAGATTGCCATTTTATGTGATTGTGTAACAGTCAATTATGCCATTAATAGGAGAACAAAAAATATCAAAGCTT
>CM052138.1:15999471-16088661 GCA_028454255.1 Halictus ligatus | reverse complement strand
GCCGGTATATTTAATCGAATTAAACATACACACTGAAAAGCGCGGTTAAATAAATTTGTTTTTTTTTCATCTAGTTTAATCGATTACTATATTATAGTCGACACCAGAATAAAATCTGAAATATCGAGTTAAAATCAGTGAAAATGTAAGGAGTAGAATTTTTTTCATTTTATTTTTCAGTTAATATGCATTTTAAAATTGAACTATGAATAAAACTGCAAGTTACACGAGCGTAACCTTATATTTCAGAGAAGAGAAAAATTCGTTCTCTGTTGTTTCCAAATGCAACAAGAAAATTATATAAGATAAAGCGAAAACGATTTAATAAAGCGAACGTTATTTTAGTCATTACAATTATTGCGGATGCGTCAAGAAGAAGTTCATACAAATTTCGATTGGTTTATGAACGCGAATGCATTAAGTATGTGCGTTAGATAGAATGTGTGAATGCGCCAATGCATAATACACCATCTCATTTATTCAGTATTTCATATATATCATTTGTTGATGCTATCACTTTTTGTGTATTTTTATGTGTTGTCGACTTGCAACCGAACGTAGCGTACATTGTACATTGTCAAAGTTAAACTATTAACAGAAAAATAGAGCAAGCATCAACAGAGCTCGTTCACGGACAGTCGGACGTTGTCATTTGAAAACGGAAGCCATCTTGTGGCCGAGCTTCCCATATTATACAGGGAATAATAGTTCAGCGACTATTTGTCCCGTAAAATTGTTTCGTACTTTTTCCATTACGTCTAGACTATGCATGAATTATTGTATCACATGTTTACATAGCCATGGCTGCGACGAGAAAGTTGCAAGGTGAGGAGAAAATGTTTCCAGCATGTTTACATTTAGAAATTTTGTTATGGCCCCTGCACCACTACAGCTTTTCCTTCGGTGTTGCTTCGCGATCTGCAATTCTCTGCCGGTTTAAACGCTTCTATTTGCGACTTGTGGCCGCCTATTTTTACATTGCGTTACCTATTTGCATGCAGGCTTCTCTGCCTGACAGTTGGTACAGGTTGCCAGGGTACGATGGGCTGGTATGTTCTACACAACTTTTCACACGTTTCCTTAATAAAACCCTAATCTTTCTAACACAAGTTATCCTCACAATTGTCCAATGTTACTATTTTATGTCAGCATAACCTTTTAAATGCCTTTCTTTTTCCACCGTATGATGGGCATGTATAGTGGTGCGGAGTACAGCATATGTAGAGTATTCGTCAGTACAAGCTTCCAATACAAACCGTTTAACTAGAATATACATATATATATATATGTATATATATATATGTATATATTTTTGTACATCCATAAATCCTTATTGGCTTTGTGTTTGTTTAACAACAACCCGGTAGAGAATTAATAAACGGTTCTTGATGTTGTTCATAATGTTTTATTGCACCTATTACTTTTTCAGCTAGTCTAGTTGTACCGTTTAGGTATTACGTGTATAGTCAGACGTGTTCGAAACAGTTGTTGCTTACAAATGTAGCTTACTAGATGTTTTAATTTAGAAAAAGATCAGTTAATAAAATAAGCGATCTGTATAATCCAAAGTTGTAAGAAGTTTCTAAGCTTTCTGTTTAAATGAGAGGTAACTTATTAATAACAGAATCTTCTTTACTCGTTTCAGTTCTATATATTGAATTTTTGTTAATGATATTTCAAATGTATACTTTTATGCATTAGTAAAATTTATGTTAGCATTATACTCTTTATAAATTAAATTGTTCGATAGTTACTTAACGATATAAATATTTTGTAATATAAATATTTTGAAAGATTATAAGAACGATTTGTTTAATTTTAGGTGAAATAGATCGGTGCCTTAAAAAAGTGACAGAGGGTGTAGAAACGTTCGAGGACATTTGGCAAAAAGTTCATAATGCTACGAACAGCAATCAGAAGGAGAAATATGAAGCAGACCTTAAGAAGGAAATCAAAAAACTCCAGAGGTTACGTGATCAGATCAAAACCTGGCTTGCGTCAGGCGAGATTAAGGATAAAAGCACCCTGCTCGATTATAGGAAGTTAATTGAGACTGTAAGTATAGTTCGATTCGGTGTTTAAAGTTGGAGAGATTATTGTGAAACAAGTATCAAGCACAAATGGAATTCTTTTTAGCAAATGGAAAGGTTTAAAGTAGTAGAGAGGGAAACAAAGACAAAAGCATATTCGAAAGAAGGTTTAGGAGCAGCTCAAAAACTTGACCCAGCTCAAAAAGAAAAGGAGGAAGTTAGCAATTGGCTCGCAAATTCTATAGACGCTTTAAATTTTCAGGTATAGAACAGGAGATATTATGCTTTATGAAATTAAGAAAATTTTGCTGTAGCAAGTATGTTGTGTTGATGATTGATTTTGATACAGCTGGATAAATTTGAATCGGAAATGGAATCTTTACTCGCCGGAAAGAAGAAAAGGTTAGATAAAGATAAGCAGGATCGGATGGATGAATTAAAAGCAAAACTTGATAAACACCGTTTCCATATCCGTAAATTGGAAACATTGTTACGCATGTTGGACAATATGTCTGTTGAAGTTCATACTGTGAGTATGCCATTGAAACAACACAAGAATAGTTGTAGATTAGAATTTCGTTACATGTGTGTGTGATAAAAAAAAATTACATTTTCTCTTTCTTATTCAGATTAAGAGGATAAAGGATGACGTAGAGTATTATATAGAATCTTCGCAAGAACCTGATTTCGAGGAAAATGAATATATTTATGATGATATTATTGGTCTCGATGAAGTAGAGTTGTCTGGGGTTGGTATTCCTTCGTCAGCAACTACCGATAGCAACAACAGCAATGAGACTGGAGGTACACCGACCTCAACAAACTCTGGTACTTCTCCCATACCATCACCCCCATTAAGTTCTACCATGCACAACCATTCGAGTGATAGTTCTACCGATAACGACAAAAAAACAAAGGTTCGTAAACAATCATACTTAATACAGATTAATAATAGATTATACTAATTTCGATAACACTCTATTTTCTTGTACAGCTTGAAATCGTTCGACCGTAGATATTTACTCAACACTTTTCTTTCAGCCTGTGAAACCAACAGCGGTTAGGCCATTATTAAATTCACAGACGAGCATTTCAACCACGGGAAGCACTGCCACTATAAAATCGAATTTATTAACGAGCAGCACTCCAAGCAAGACCATTCCCATGACACCTAGCCATAACTCGCCTAGTTCTACAAGTCATCATATTGCTACAACTAACGCGGGCAACTTTGCCACGGTAGCTGCTTCTCATAGTAATTCGCAAGCCATCCATTCTACCTCTAGTAAAACATCTTGTGAGTGATTTGTTCTATAACAGATCATTGATCATCGGGATACAATACTTTCACATTCTTAACGTGTTTATTTTAAAATCGATAGCTCATAGCAGTGAAAATGGTTTGTTGTCGTCTTCGTCCACGTCCAGCGTTACCTCGAATGTGCCACAAACGATCTCACAGCAGCACAACAATCCTGCGCCTATACAGACGACGCATGTGTTACATAATCAACAAACTCAGAATCACAACAGTGAAACCGAAATGACGACGCCGATACCACCATCCTCGTCGCCGCAGTCGTCAGTTAGCAGTAGGTCTTCACCTCCGCCCGCAAATTCCTGCTCGCCAGCGCCATCCGCTGCCAACGGTCTCATGCCTAAGCTTCCTGACGGCATGTCCTCTTTGAAATCTATAGCCCAACAAGTAATTGCCCGAGCAGGTCTGGAAATACCGCCGTCCGAGTCGAACAGAAACATCTTTGATAGTTCTATGGCGAACAATAACAACAATAACGCTACTTCGGAAGTACACATTCCTCCCCTGCTTGGTGTCGCGCCACTCGGGCCGGTACCCCTTCAAAAAGAACACCAGCTACAGTTCCAGATGATGGAGGCCGCGTACTATCATATGCCCCATCCGTCTGATTCTGAACGCTTAAGACCGTATTTGCCAAGAAATCTGTGCCCAACACCTCCTTATTATCAGCAGGTATTACTATACTACTACAGGGATGTCTATTTAACTCGGAAACCTGCGTGTACGAAAACAAGCGCAAACAGTAACGGTAGAATGTGCACAGATACTACCACAACGATCGTGCAACGTTAGATCTTTTACACTCGCCGAGTGTACGTTGTTAACCCCTTGCAATACCCGGAAACTATGAAAAAGCCCACGAGTATGCCTCGTGATATTCATGTTTGGCACAAAATTTTCGTCACCAGTCAGACTTGGGAAAGTAGTGCAACGGGTTAATCGGCGAGTTTCGAGAGAAATTTATTATACAAAACATTTCCAGTCGATTGATATTTCTATCGCCCAAAGGCAACCACTCGTATACGTCATGTAGGTTGAATCCCTTTGGGTTATGGCTGTAAATGGTTAGATTGTAAATTATAGCTTATTGACGTTTACCGGCTAAACCCAGCTTTTTTTGTTATTAACAATATCGTAACGGAAGTCGACTGAAATTGTTTGTCTTGGATGATAACATTGATTAAGTCAATTTACTGTGGTTCAACGGGTTCGAGACGAGTTGAGCTTGATGAATGCGGTAGTATCTGAACATGCTACACTTACCTGCTTGCAGTTGTCTTTAACCAGTAGATGATCCTGAATTATGCTTTGAAAATATTATAATCACAAAGTCCTCATTCTTTTTTTCGTATTCTTCATATTTATTTTATTTGATAGGTTCAACTTCCCCATTCTGATACTGTGGAATTCTTCCAACGTCTTTCTACAGAAACATTATTCTTTATATTTTATTACATGGAAGGATCGAAAGGCCAATACCTGGCTGCGAAAGCACTGAAAAAACAAAGTTGGAGGTTTCATACTAAGTACATGATGTGGTTTCAAAGACACGAAGAACCAAAAGAGATCAACGAGGAGTACGAGCTGGTAAGGAATATGACAAATAATTGACTTGCTTCGTAATCGAGAATACAAACATTACCTAACTTATTATAGGGCATGTTTTATTCTTTATAGGGAACCTACATTTATTTTGATTACGAAAAGTGGGGACAAAGGAAGAAGGAGGGCTTTACATTTGAATATAAGTACTTAGAGGACAGAGATTTGAATTAACAGTCCTGTTGCTCATGAAGTCTCCGAAATGCACTATTTCTGTACCGGTATTATCAAAAATCGAAAAGACAAATTTTATTTTTTACAATTCTATATTTTCACAAAATATAATTTTATTTATTAGTAAAGCGTATCTCAGAAAAAAAAAACGTAAATGAAACAAAAAAGATAGGAACAAAAAAAAAACTCGTGCATAGCAGGAAATGAAGGCACTTCATTACATTTCAATGTTGCGACGGTAATCTCTTCTATATGCATATTCCTTTTCAAAACAAAGAAAACAAAAAACACGAATCATACAATCGAAAGAAAACAAAATGAACGCAAACATTACAAAAGATTGAGTAAGTTAATCGGGGACAGTAAATTGTAACTGTAAAAAGTAATGATATGAGAGGCACCAGAGACACACTTTTAACATTTTAGTGTGTGGTGTGTGATACAAGAGGAAGAAGTTATACTCGCTGGCGACTGACTCTGTAATACCAGTACAAACATGCGTGCGGCCCATCTGCCGCTCATGCAATGGTATGTCTTAATGTTAGATTATAAGTAGCCTTTTTGTATAAAGTATATTGAGGTATAAAATCCTTAAATTGAATTACTGTACAGAATGTGTAGAAATAGTGAATAATAATATTATGGAATATATTTTATTTCTCATTTAAATGAAACCTAAGTTGTTTCAATTTTTGTCATATCTGGCACATCTTTGACACCTTGCATTCGGAACATTCCATCCATTAGGATTTCTGCCCTTAATCAGGTTATTCAGCTATTTTTTACTACATCAAAACTTGAGACTTGACCGCTCGTCGAAGTCAAAAAAGCCCGTTCGCTAAGTATTTTATAGGTGGCATACTTAGAGTAAGCTACTACTGTTCTACACACCTTGTCAATTCTCGAAGTCTTGATTTCATTCATTTTTAGCAGTCTTGATCGCGCGACATATTGTATTCATTGAATGGCGATTCGTGATAATCACTGTGCATATGTATTTATGAATTATTGAGAAATAAGGGAGAAACAGAGGGAGAAAGAGAGTGAATGACAGAGGGAACGAGTGAAAGGGACAGAGCTAATATTGTACGAATTTATTTATTATAGAAATGTCGATATTACCAAAAGCTGAAACATTTTTAACGGGAAACAAAGAACAAAGAAAAAGAGACATTTTCAGTAATTTCATATGTACATACATGTATATTAACTTGACCCGTTTGATCTCCAAATGTTTCTTGTTAAATGTTACAAGGCGGTATCGACATTTCGAATAGATAACTTCCGACAAAAAGAGTCTTTGCTTCAAAAGATTGAAGTGGTTGCTTGCACGCGTGCTATTTATCATTAAAAAGCCTTCGACAACGAGATTAAGAAATATTGCATCCCTTAGTAATTACAGAGAAAAATCAAGATTTCTCATATGATTGACTTAGCGCTAGGATGGAGATCTACTTACTAAGCAAACAATAGATGTATTCTAAGCAGATACTCTCTCATTAGAGACGAAATTGCGACCGGTATGTTTACATGGCAGTACCTAAAAATGTTTTCCTTTTTTTCCATTCACTTTGAGACAATATTTCGATATTACAAATATTCCTTGAAAACAAATGGTGTTGCAGTAAATGTTGGTTTGCAAGTTCGCAGTACAGATTTTTTTTCGTTTTTTTTTTCTCTCATCATTCTCAGTATATTCTGCAAAAGTTTTACCACGCGATTACTACACATCATCCACTACTAATGACCCTTCAATAGTGTTCAATATGTTAACGTGTATCGAAGGTGTCATGCTTGTTAATAATAAATTAACAGAAGTTAGGTCTGGGTTAGGTAAGATTTACGGAATTACAAATAAATCAAGGATTATTCATTTTATGCGGCACTACATTATTCTTCGGTGCACATTTTATGAGATCCGATTTTGCAAAATCCCACATGTTTGAAAAGAGATTCGATCGTACAATGTTGTTACGCAAAGAAAGAGATAAGGATTTGTTACTACTTTATACAGTTAAATAACATTGTAGACCTTAGAAGTCCCATTATAATCATAATGTTAAAGTGGAACGGTATTGTTCTTGAGTATCATGTACAATGCTATGATTAATGATTTTCTTTAGAAATTCGAAAGAACAGCTCGAAAAATTTTACAACAGTGTGCTGTGTATAACACTTTTGCATTTGTTACAATGTTTTTTTTTTCGCTCTTCGAATGTAATACATGCTCCTAATCTTTATCTCGCATTTTTCTAGAAAACTGGTTCTGCTTTGTAACTTATGTAGAGACGTACATGAACAGAAGACTAAATTGGTTGTGTAGGTTGACGATTTCTGCTTTTGGTGCTTTATTAATATCAGCTAACAATTATTACTACAAGTGATAAATGACACAGGTTAAAAAGATTGTGATTTTTATGATCTATTTTATACTTTTATTTGAATAGATATTTGTTTTTGTAAAAAAAAAGAAATACTTAAAGAAATCTATTATTACAGAATAACTGATTTCCTTAACATTAAGACATTTCTCTTATTTTACAGCTTGTAAAGCTGAGATGTTTGGTTTTTGTTTGTAAAAGCTTGATTTTATCATTTAATTTGATTATAGTTACATAGTAATAAATTGACATGGCGGTAACCGATTCGGCGGTTCATCAACGGATATCCACTTCTGTTATTCTGTTAAAAACAGAGTTTCAAAGATCGCATATAAAACTTAAATGTGGTTTTGTAAATTGACAGTTACTTAAGGATTTTAATACCAACTATGAGTTTTGGATGCACATACATATGAGAGGAATGGTGATCAGATTTATAAATAAAACAAACAACAATGATAATAAAACTAAATATTATCCTGTGTTCAGATTATTTATTAAAAATTAACAAACGTATCGAATAAGTCAATCAACTGGGTCAACCCTTTTTGCCCTTGAATTTGCCTTTTATTCTTTTCCTGACTCCAATAGACTGCTCGGTGTCATCATCCTCGTTGTTGTCCCCACCGCCCTTTTTTCTCTTGCCTGACTTTTTACTATCTTCAATGTCTTTCATTTCCTGAAATAATACACGAACGTTTTAGATCTAATGTTTGATTTTATTAATACACAGTAACGAGCAAAACTAATATCATTCACAAAACTTTTACCATTTCTTTTGCAATTCCGACCAATTCAAACTTTCTTCAAAAATTTTTTACACCTCCTCTAATAAACTAATCCTTCTAACTTCTCAATAACATTCAAGTCATTTGATCGAATTTTTAAAAACTTATGCTGCTTCGAATAGTGTAGACTCAGTTTTGCTCGTCACTGTATACAAATTAGGTCTTGATACGTTAAACTGACCATTTTCGCAATACGTTGAGCTTCAGCTACCCTTTCCTGAAGTACCATTACTTCCTCCTCTTCCGTGGGGTACAAGGGCAATTGTTTTGATATTAACTGTTCGATTCTTTGATACAATTCCACGTCATATTGCGTTACGAATGTAATGGAACGACCAGAACGGCCAGCTCGTGCAGTGCGACCAACTCTGTGTATATAATCTTTACTGTGCGTAGGTATATCAAAATTTATTACAATATCTACGTGTGGAATATCAAGACCCCTATAAAAAAATATATATGAAAACACTGTTATAAATACATAAGTTCAGTAAGATAATTTTACCTGCTGGCAACATCTGTAGAAATAAGTATAGACCGATTTTTTGCTTTGAATTTGGTAAGAGCAGCTATCCTCTTGTTTTGCGACATCTGTCCATGTAATGGGACCGCAGTGAAGCCTAAATTTCGCAGAAGAAGTGCAGTCCTAACGGTATTATTGCAAGTTCCGCAGAAAATCATGAAACTATTGCCAGCTAGTTCATTTAATATGTGCACCAAATAAACATCCTAGAATATGAAAATTTCTTCGAAATAATCAATTTGATACAATCATTTATAAAAGGTAATTCGCAGGCTATTCATACCTTGAATTTTACTGGGATGAATACGTAATATTGTTGTAACTTTTCAACCGTTTGATATTTTGTTGAAACTTCTACTTTAACCGGATTCTGCAAAGACGCTCGTTGCAGTTTCTGAACTTTCTTCGTCATCGTTGCAGAAAATAACAATGTTCTCCTTTCCTTGGGAATTACTCTTAAAATCTTATCAACCTCTACTTCAAAATCCATATTCAAGATGCGATCCGCTTCATCCATAACCTTGCAAGAATCAAGTGTTGTATGGATTATTTGTCAGTTATATAAACTTACACGCAAAAAGGGATATTAATAACTACCAAAAATTTCAGTGAACGAAGATTAAAACCCTTAGTGTTTTCTAAATGATCAACTAATCGTCCCGGGGTAGCAATTAAGACATGTGGTTTCTTTGCCAGCAACAACGATTGGGACATCATGTCCATTCCTCCTACTATTACAGCACATTTTACACCAATGCTTGACCCTAAAATGTAATAGAATTATGAGAACTATTATCTACAACAAACAAAATATCAATGTGACATTGTTACCTAAGGCTTCAAACTGTTCTGATATTTGAAATGCCAATTCTCTGGTAGGTGTTAGAATCAAGGCAAAATATCTTTGTGGATTTTCCAACAATGACTGTAAAATGGGAAGCGCAAAAGCAGCTGTTTTGCCAGATCCAGTTTCCGCCAATCCTATTATATCTTTACCTATAAATTTAACATGTAAAAAATAAATCATGTCCCAATACTGCTCCAATTTCATACTCTCAACATAAATGCTTATTATTTACCTTGTAACGCTAACGGAATAGCCTCGCATTGAATTTTTGTAGGCGACTTCCATTTTAGATCTTCGCAAGCTTTACATAACACATCTACAAGTCCCTGAAAACAAATATAATTTTTTAATGAATGCAATATTTGACAAGAGTGGTCTTAACACTAGGTTTAGGGAGCATTAAAAGTGAGTATTTTACATTACTTTAAAAAAATAAGAAGACTATGGCTATCCAAGTTTTCAGCCATTTTTTAAATAATATATACCTAAGGAAGTAAGTTTGTTGAATAATTCCACATAGATGGATCTTCACAATCTCAATAATCGTAAATTAACAATATTAGAACCCGTCATTTTGACGGGTCCCGTAAACCTAGTGTCAACAAACTTTCACATTACCATGATTATTTATAATCATTGAACTCATAACACCTATCAGTGACGAATGACTTTGTAAAGATTAAAAACGATATCTACTTCAATTTATGCTAAGAAATTCAAACCTATTACCTATACTTTCTTGATATATTATTTTTATCGTTGACATTCTGACTTAACCTATAATTTTTCTTTCCGTTTTCCGAAAACTTTTACGATTACAGTTTCTTATTATAATTGCTGTATGTATTACGGAATACTTTTATTAAAAAGTCGCACAATCGTTTTATTTCTTATTAATTCATCGAAGCTCTAACGAAATAATAAAACAGATTCCTTAGTTAGGTTATAGTTTTCTATACCACATTATTCAGCTTACCAATTCTTTCCAATCTACTGTCTCAAAATTTTCTTCATCAAGTTCCTTCGTTGAGTTATTTTCTTCATCAGTTTCTCTCGTTGAATCATCATCCATGATTTAACACTAATATTAACAACACTATAACCTCTTTAATTTAAAAAGAACCTTGTGTTCTTTTTACTTAGAAACCATTGTTAACATACGCAATTATAGGTTGACTAATCTGTTGTACAAATCGTACGAAGCCTATAACGTGTAGCATAGAGCTTATAGCATAGAATCAGTAATGTGAAGAAGTATTTTTACGAAGACGAAACTTCTATTGGAATTTTTTATCTGGTACTCCCTAAGGTGAGACCTTGAATTGTGTATCTTGAAAAACTAGAAAGTTGAAAATATCAACTTCTAATGCAGATGACAATAACTTTGTTTCAGTTATTCATTGCACGTGCAGAATATAGCCATATATTTTATCAAGGTATTACCATAGACGAGATATACGATAGACCTAACATCCAATGCATTTTCGTGTCCAACGTTTGTTGGGTCACGTGATGCCATTACCATTTTCGTGTCACATCCTGTATTACCAACTGGAACTAAAATCTGCTGACAGCGTCGTTGCATGTTTCTCATTTAGAGGGACGAAGGACAGGAATAGAGTTTTAGGAAACGAATGTCCATGCGAATTTGGAACATTCAATGACGACAAGAGCGTAAGCGATACATAGTCTAATCCGTTTAGGTAGCTGCACGTTCGAATGAACGATTGATGATTTTACGGAGCTAGTCAGAATATGCTAAACATAGTTTTACAGAACTACATTTCAGTGGAGGGTTCTCGTCGAAGATGTTAGCTGAGAAAGACGATTGCGAAATCAAAAGAAAATCTCTACAAAAGGAAGCAGAATGGTTTGAACTTTGTCTGAAACTTGCGGACAAAATACGTAGCCTACGAGAAAGTAATTTGCAGGATGCACAGTAAGTATAACGATGTATAGCGAGTCGGTGGATTTGATAATAAATTATTGTATCTCGTGGTCGTACAGTTACAAAGCAAAGAAGAAATGTTTGGATCAATTGAGAAAGTACGACGAAACCATTAGAACGCTTTATGCTAATAAAACGACTCTGCTGCGAGATAGAGATAATCTTGAGAAAGATTATGCTACCCTACAGGTGTGTCTTGTCGCTTTCGTTTACCCTCGACAGCCTACAGTTTCGTTTGCATTTTCTTTGCTTCGTGGTTGGAAGAAAAAACCTGTATCCTTTCACGGTACTCGTATGGTTGTGTTGCAGGATAAACTTTCCGAGCAACTTACTTTGTACAATCGATTAAAAGAAGAACGGGAACAAAATGCAATACACGATTTTCTAGAAAAAGTAGAACGTTTTCGTTTGAATCATGCTGCGAAAATTATTCAGCGAAACTGGAGATTATACTGCACGCGTGTATCCTCGAAAAAAAGGAGAAGCAGGAAGTAACGCGTTTACGCGAAAGGTGCGTCGACTTGAACCTGTTTTAATAGCGTTCACGATGTTCGCAAATAAATTTTAATTCGAATGATACATGCGTGGTATTTCAATAAACATATATGTATATAGTTATATTTACATATATACAATGTACGGGCTTGTGTAAACGAGTACAGTACCATAGATCCGAAAACTTTCGGACTTTGATTATTTAAGAATTGGTTTAAAGATTCCTGATAAGGTAGAATGACCACGTTACCGACAAAAATAGGCGAAAAATGGTTTCACGGGAAGAAAGTTTTCGTCCGTATATAAGAACATTTTTCGCTGCGGAAGGGCTCATTCGAAAGAGGAAGGTCCAATGCAGTGCGCGCTGGTCATGAGCTGACGAGATTATGCAGATATTTGGTAACATAATCGTTGGAAGTAGGCCACAAATTGACGATGCGCATGCCGTGGAGCCCAAGCATTTCTATACATTTGGACGAGTTTTCTCGATGAAATCGAGGGCAGCGCGCACTTGTTGACTCTGCAAAAGTCACGTGACCACCCTTGTGGCCCTTAAGGTAAATGTGCATTATCGAATTTCGTCTCGTTGCCATCGACAACGCCGATGAACTGGTCGCAACGTGCATTTCCAACGGACAATTAATACATGAACCAACTATATTGATCTTTTGCTATGTTTAGAAATCTCTCTGTCGCTTTCAGTCTCTCCTGTTTCCTTGGTAGCTATATATATATATATGTATATATACATATATATGTTTTCACCCGCGCATAGCCTTGTTTACATATACAATGTGTATTGGCGTTTAGGCGCGTGCAGGGGCTCGTGTTCGGATTTTTCTTCGGTTGACCGAATGTCCCCGAATCTATTTGTTGATCGTGCTTGTCCGTTGAAAGAAAGAGATGCGCAAAACGAGCAGAACAGGACCACAAAATTAAAACGACGGAGAAGGTGAAGAAGAACGATTTTACCGGAACAAGAAATGGAACGTGCAGCAGAAGAAACGCAAAGGGAATGGAACGGACACACGTACGTGCAATCGTACATCGCGCCCGCGACTTACGAAGCGAGGAGAGTAGGTGGTCGCACGAGTAGGGTGAACGCGAGACATGATCACGACGCATGCTCTGAAACATTTTCCCGGGGTGATTTCTTTGACGGAGGTGAACCTGGCAGACCACCGTTCGCTCGTTACGGGGATGAATCGGTGACCGAGCGTATCGCGAGCCACGATATGGAACAGGCGTATCGATTATCACGATTGGCTGGTCTTACGGTGTCGTGTTTCGAAAAAGTCGGCGACATCGGCGATTTTAACGGTCGGTCGAATTGAACGGTAATGAGATTGATTCGCGAGAAGGAAAAAGCGACGGCATTTGCACGTACACGCGTATCGGGAACCAGTCGAGGGAAACAGTTGTTTAGGGACGAGTGCGTGGAACCTTTTCAAACTGGTCGCGGTAGAATCCCTGAACGCGAGTCGGATTCGGAGCACGTAATTCAAATAAATTCGAACGTTTCGTGAGTGAGGAAACTCGTTGATTAAATTCGACAGATCGAAATTCTGGCCAGCTGAACGAGACGTCCGACGGGAGGAGCGACGGCCATCTGGATGCACGCTGACATTGGATAGAGGGGATCCAGGCTCCGCTGTTAAACGCAACTGAATGCGCACCACCTGTAGTTCGATATCCACGCTCGAAAGGTCAACCGCCCCATTGTTCTCGAGTTTCTCGACGAACGTGTAAGTGAAACTCGCCGCACGTTTTATTTTCAACCCCGTTCGTGCGTAATTCGCGGCTATATTTAACAATTTTCCGTGCTGTCTTTCGACAAGGGAGCACGGAGTTGGCTGAAAAATGATCTCGCTTTAAGGAAACGCGAGAATAGGAAATTTTCGATGTTTTATTTATGCTCGCATGTATAAGCACATCGTACAGGTCGTTGTAAAAGTGTCGTAACAATTGTCGAACAAGTTGAGAAATTGTTGTGTACACATCAGAGATTTGAGACTTTCCTAAGGGAAGAAATTTCCCAAGGTTTCGCAAGCATTGCAGCTAGCTTCATCAGGGGGTCAGACAAGACAGGAAGCTTCTTGCGCGACCACATTTCCCATTGAAAAACACACAATTTAAAAAAAAATTCGAATTTTTTCGACCTCTGGTTTCCGAGATACCTCAGAAAATATGGTTTCGAGCCTCAACTTCGAGGACTGTTTTCACCCCTTCAAAGTGGATGGTTGCCGATAAAAAAAGACACGTGTCAAATATTTTTCAAAGAACTATAAGCTCCCATAAGTTTCATCAAAATCCTTGGGAAACCTTGGGAAATTTCTTCCTTTAGGACACGGCTTACACCCGAAAGCCTCAACAGACAAAACTGTATGTGTATACACAGTTTTGTTTTTCAGTGAAACGAATATAGGAAAACGATAATAATGATCTGTAGCATAGCGGCTGCTGCAACCGCCGTTGTCACCGTCACCGCCACCGATAATCATCGTTGACGGCGTTAATTACGCGCGATCAGTCTTGTAATTCGGTGTCATTGGCTCTTCCACTCTCACAACAAAGGAAACGAAAGAGAGAGAGAGAGAGGAAGAGAGTAAAGAAACGAGAAACAGAAGATGAGAAGGGGGATTACAAAAGAAGAAAAATCTCTATTGTTCCGTGGTTTCAAAGCTGTCTCGTTGAGATAAACAAAATTGAAGCTGTTTTCCAAAATGAAGTCCGCTCGACGCTTCATCCGGGACTAAATGCGTTTCGGTTGTACGCGACAAAGAATCGTCGCATCGGAATCGTGCAATCCGGACCGAATCGGCTTCCACGTTCACGATGACCGAGGGGACGGCGAACAAATGGAGCATCGAGGAACGGGAGAAAATCTTGTCGAGCGGAACGCTGGATCAGAGGAAAGCTGCTTTTAAAGATGACGAGGAACTTATGAAGGAAACGTTGAAATTTGTCAATGAAGTTATAGATACAGCGACCACAGAAGCCTCTAAGAGGAAACAGTATTCGGAGGTAAACGATTTCCATGATACTATATGATGTTACACTATTATAGTACTGCACCATTGGCGCGGTACTATACTTGTTGTCATTGTTACCCACCTACCGACCGACAGCACCTGTCGCCTCGGCAAACTACGATATTCCGTTGATCGTTTGATTTTGCTTCGTGTTTCAGGAAAGCGGTGTCCATGAAGGTAAGCATCCAATGCGAAAGAATTCTCGATATTTTCGATTTTCTTTTTTGCAATATTTTCGATTCGATCCTTTCGGGGGAATTAAGAGTAAAATTACGAGAATACAATACGGGAAGAGTGTTGAGGAAAAGGTTTGTAGATCGAATGTAGATCGAAATTCACGTATTTCGGATCTGCATACACTGGCTCACGAAAGGATTCGAACGCTCTGTAAAACATAAATTTTCATTACAGGTTCTCAAATAAAAAAGTTGTAAAAAGTGCCATTTTTATTTTCTCATGTAATTCTTAGTAATCGCAATTTTTTCAAAATCTTTTTTCCACATTATTCGGTAATCCAGTTCTTCTAATTGCAAACCAAAAAAAGTGCTAGGAAAAACGTTATACTGTTTTAAAGGGCGTTGGATTACTTTCGTGAGCCTGTGTACATGCTTATGTAAAAAAATGTAGTGTTTATCATCGATGAAATGCTTTCTCGACTTAGAAGATGAAAATGGTGTGTGTATTTGCGTAGGAACTAGACTGAAAGGTACCGACAGTATCGCTGGCTGGTACCATCGTGGACGTGGGTTCTGCAATCGAATATTGAACGCGCTCTGCCCATGCTTCAATAGTGCTGGTAAATCGTAGAGTGTGTCGAAGTGTAACTGTTCGTTCCCCACGCTCGATTCAACGCTACCATCACCCACATGTCACGTCACCTTCCAATATCGTAGCTTTGCATCGTTCTTGTCGACAAAACTCATGCCCCAACACGATCGTGAAGCAAACTCTATGTACAAAGAGGAAACGAGACTGCTCATGCCCGGGATTCTAGTGTCTCCGGTATAGTGCTGCCGTCTGGTCTAATTTTTAGCCTGGACCAGAACCTGCATCGTCTTTTTAGCCTGGACCAGAACCTGCATCATTAGCAGCGGATTCGAAATAATGCCAGGGTGGATGCTGCTTCTATTTTAAAAGAGGCTCTGATCTAGCCTGAAAGATGATGCAGCTTCTAATACAGGCTAAAAAGATGATGCGGGTTCTGGTCCAGGCTAAAAAGTTGTTGCAGGTTCTGTTCCAGGCTGAAAAGACGATGCAGGTTCTGTTCCAGGCTAAAAAGACGATGCAGAAACGTGCGGACATTGAAACCCCGAGAGCGTGAGCACTCTCATTTCCTCTCTGGTATGTATACTACGTCAACCTCGTGCTCATATCATGCAGACGGAGACATAGACGTCGACGTAGACACGATAGCGTCATTGTTCGAGGACGGATTTTGAACAGAGACTAAACACAGAGAAATCAAAGCAAACGAAGACGATGCGGTGCCCATAGGTTGTGGCCTTCGAAAAACAATTGGGAGAGCTTCTGCATTCTCTAATACAAATACACAAATAAAACAGTGCATAATATACTACCGTAATCGTGATTCGATTGCAACGTCACGACGATCAACGAACACTGCTCGACTTTGAGTGCTTCGAAGAACTATATTACGTCCTCGTTCATTGATATTACCGAACGGATTACGCATGTATGTAGCGTCTACATGGCCTGGCATCATCCTTGTAGTGTACCCTGTAGCTGTAACTGTAACTGTAACAATGTAACTGCAACTGCGACCGTAACTATATAACTATGTAACTGTAATTCTACCAACTGCGGTGATAAACAGGGAACAATCAACGAAATCGCTTAGCATGCGTAACAAAGTACACTTACGCTTCTCATTGCAAACTACAGTACTTAGGTGCTCGCACGTTTCATCGATCTTTCTCATTTTCAAATGTACACCAATCTAAACGCCCTAACTATTCCGAATCGATTCGCGTCCATCGAACCCGATGATCGTTGGTGTTCTCTCGGCAGTCGACACCTCGCCTAAACAATAACAAATCTACTTACTAGATGGCGACGCAATACCGCGCACCATTACTCGGTTATACGGTCTTCTGTTCGGGGGAAAGAAACAATTACAGACACCATTACATTGCTTGCAAGAGAACAGTGTAACTTTCATTAACTCTTTCGTTTTCTTTTTTTCTAATTTTTACTATTTCCAAGGAGAACGCTGGTCAGTGTTAACGTGAACACCCTGTACAGCGAAATCTCGTTGTATGTCAGTCCCGCCGTTCTTTTTACTGGCACGAATACGAGATCGGTGGTTCTCTCGTCGCGTTTGAAATACACAGGGCACCCTGGAAACCTAAGAGGTCTACCGTCTTCAAGTCATAAGAAACCTATGACCGCTAAGTTCACACTGGTCTCACACTGAGTGTTTCCACTGACTTGGAAACGCAAGGTTGGCGCTGTCATACAACGAGATTTCGCCGTATATTCTGTGCACTTGTCTGTAATAGAGAAAGGAGAATCTTTTCGTTTCTGCACGTTGCAACGCATAGACATAGCGATAGCGGTAAAGATGCATAGTGAAATGTGTACATGCAGCATTGTCTTATTCTTTTCGTAGAATTATTCGCCTGGACATCGTACCGGCACCGCTTCACGAGACCTTAATCGGTCGCCGCCTTCCTCAGTTCCACAATGCGATAAAAGCACGACAACGTACGATCATACTGTACGTGCTAATGCGAATTACGAGTTTCAAGACGAGAGAGAAAATTCGGCCGAGCTAACGTTTTTCTTTTTCTCCCCGAGCTTTTGCAATCGAATCCGGCATCGTAGTTGTACGCTGTCGAATATTGTTCATTGTATACGTTTTTACATCGTTGTATCCCAGGTAAAAAGATGATCGGCGCGTGGATTACTATGCGTTACAATGGATTAGATGGTTAACTCTGCGATCGGTGCATCGGTGCACCTTTTGGTTCAACCTTACAACGTGTAATATTAGGTTTCCATTGTTAATATTAGGTAGCGATCTAACAAAATGCTGCTTTTATCCTTCTTCGTCTACCAAAGAGAGAATTGGCCCTAATTGATTCGAGATCTACGGTTCTGGTTGCAATGATTGAAATGTTGATAGAATTAGTGCGAGAAATGTCAAAATTTCCAAGCGCGTTCGCCTCGAAATGCGTACAGTCCATAGACAATGGATAATCGTGAAATTGATTATTATTATCGATCGTGTTGATCGCGAATCGTTGTAAATACACGGAGCATTGCATGAATCAGTGTACATGCATTCTATTATGTCTTCATTGTTGGAGAAAAAAATCTCAGAACATGCGTGTATGTGTGTGCGCGCGCGCGCTCGCGTGCGCGACAAAAAAGTGAATGTTTATCGTATAAGACTCGATATGGGATCAAGCAAAGAAATCGATCGAATGACAATCAAAAAATGTTCTACACACACTCGGATATACAATATGTATTATAAGCTATTTTCGTGCTACCAATTACAAGTGTTAATATAAATGTCAATTTACGAAATAGTTCGATCCTTTCGAATTTATCGATCAATTTCTTTCTAAAACTATCGACCAAACGAATCACGGTGTGTACTAACGTACTTCGTTACTTATGTACCACCACCAAGCTACAGCAACAACAACAACAATAACAACTACTACTATTGTTACTACTACTATTGCTAATACTTCTGCGAACAAGTATTCGTGCAAACAAAGAAAAGAGTTCGCGAGATAATAGATATATCATGTGTATTTTTGTGTGTATACATATACATAGAAAGAAACGAGCGCCTCTTCTACATATATATATATATGAATGTATCGTTAGTATACATCTATGTCTATCTATTTGATGAACGGAGAAATGTAAAAGCAAATGTCCGGCAAATATACAAACACGTATGTACCTATGAATATGTATCTGTGTATATGTACGTATATGTACGCATGTATATGTATGTATGAATGGTTTATCTGTGTTTGTATGCGAATGAATTTTCAGTGTACGAAAATGACGATAAACTTAATAAAAAAAAACTAACTGTCGCTGTGTTCTACGTTTCAGTTTTTCACATTATACGCAATTTCCTCTCTGTTATATACATACGTCTAATTATTATTTCATTATTGCTCTGAGTTTTCGAGTTTTCTAATCGATGCGAATATACCATTTCCGGATACTGTGCCGAACAATTTCAATTTGAAGGAGGTCATTATTATTACATTACATTACAAATATACTGCTACGTGATACGCGTATATATACGCTTGTACGTGTAGACACATTGTATATATGTGCTTACGTATACGTACGCGTACAGAGCGCGGTTGTCATGGAAAGTTACACGTGCCTTTGATTGATCGACAAACGTCGAAACCATTGAAATCGTTGAAAAAGCACTTCATGGAAATGCTTTCGTTCATTTAGCTGTAGAATACGTTAACTCAATTTCTCGAACAAGATCAATCGGAGATCGTGTGTAATCGATCGTACGGGAGCGTTTCAAAGGATCGAGTGGATGCCTCGAAACGTGTACATTAGCGTGCGATGTGTATAGCGTGTGCTATCGTTAAAATTGCGGGAAAACGATTCGTTGTCAAACGTTGAAACGGATTTCACGGATGGGATCATTCTTTTCGAGATAATAGAAGGAGGAATCGACAAGTATGAAGAAGTATCTGGCGCTCTGCGAGAAAAGGGAGAATTTTCGTGAGCAGCTCCTTCAGGTTCTGAAGAGAAGGCAGAGGACGAAAGACAACGAGCAGGACTATGGAACGAACGAATGCGACTGTCGGTGCGAAACGGAGGCCGAAAATGACAATTCGATCCGGTTGACGGATACGGATAAAGATATTTTGCGTTATTATTATTACGTCACTCATGGAATCGAGGACGTTTACGTTGGCTCGCTGGACACCGATCTTTTGGGCTCCATCTTGGGCATGGTTCCTGCCAAATGGCGGAACAAGTTCCACGACTTGGTGTCCCGCTTGGTGGAAGAAGTGAAGGAACAATACGTGCTGGACGTGAAGAGAGCGGTTGTGGAATATGTGATCGCGTGTTCGTCGGATACGGTAACCTTGAATGAGGGTCGTCTTATCTTTTCGCTTTTACCGCGATCTCTTTTACCCATTGCATCGAAATGGCAAAACTACGTCTATGCATCCACGTACAGGGTGTCCGAAAAATGTACTTCTCTGAAATGGGTGATACCTGAGGTGATTTCAAGTCACTTGTTACTTCACGAAATTCTCCGTTGCTTCGTTAAAGAGTTATTAACGGAAAACACGGACCAATCGGCGCGCGGCTATAGCTGAGCGTAGCGTTGCCATTGGCTGAGCCGGACTCCGTCCGCAGAAGCCGCGCTCTGGTTGGTCCGCGTTTTTCGTTAATAACTGCTCAACAAAGCCGCGGAGAGCGTTTTCGTAAAGGAAAAAGTTACTTCAAATGGTCCCAGCAATCACCCCTTCCAAGGAAGTACGACATTTTTGGGACGCCATGAATACATATATATATAATACATAATACATAATTACGTAATACGTAATACATAATACATACAAAATATTGTTGTTGGTTAATTTCGACATAATTCGTTGAAGCAACAGTTGTACATTGTATAAAGATAGTTTTCGATGTGTTCTACTCGCGCCGGATACATTTACATGCACGTAGATATGCATACATGTAAGTACATAAGATCGCGTATGATTTCCAGGCTAGTGTGCCCGGAGCGAGCGAAGAAGTTGAAAAAAGTCGAGCGTCGGTAGAATATTATTCGATAATCAGTTGCAGCGCGAAAGTGAAGAAATTGATGCTCCTGTATTGTCCTGCTGTACGGCGAATCGTCGATTACTGGTACCGAGAATTCAACGATAGAAAACTGATAGACGAGAGCGAACTGATATCACGCGGTACGTCGTACGATCTTGCCACCTTCGAAGATGCGATCCTGAAAATGTGCCGCAGGACAAAGGAAGCTCTTATGAAAATTTGGTTGCCGAAGGTTCAAGCCATACTGCTTACGGTATTTCTGTACCTGTTATCATAGTAGTTTATGTCGCTATAGACACGGTCGAAATAAAATTGTCTGTCCGGTCTACCGTGAAAGCATTTCCTACGTGCTTATTGTAAATCACCTACATATGTACATATCGTCTATTACGACTTACTAGGCTCACGAAAGGAACGAGTTACCTTTGAGCAGCGACACTTCGAGGTTCAAAAGATTCTTCAATTGCGTCGCTTTCATCATGGAGGATCAGCTGCGAGAGCTTTGTTTGCGTTCGATGGAACAGTATATCGATTATATTTCGAAGGCGGGCGTAAGTGTGTTTCGGCGTATTTGACCGACGTATTTGAATGCGAGCGGTTCGAATGTTCAATTGTCATCGTCACACTGTTCAATGTAGAGTATATACTACGGGTTCGACATAAAGCTGACGATAAGAAACATGATCGTTGCGTTCGAACCAACGTTTAAAGCTTACGCCGACGCGTTGTCAACGTTGCTGCACGAACTGCGTGAAGTGATAAGTGAGTTGCCGCGCGTTGAAACGCTTTTAAAGACGAGCGATCTCTCCGAGAAAACTGTGGAGTTTTCTCAAAGTTTACTCGAGGTATCTGTGTCGTATATGCGCCAGAGAGGAAGCGAGAGTGCTCAAGCCCGAGATTTTAGCGTCTTCGGTGTAATGCTGCCCCCTAGTCTAATTTTTAGCCTGGACCAGAACCTGCATCGTCTTTTTAGCCAGGACCAGAACCTGCATCATTAGCAAGCAGGCATTCCAAGTAATGCCAGAGTGGATGCTGCTTCCATGTTGAAAGAGGCAGGTTCTGGTCCAGGCTAAAAATTTGATGCAGGTTCTGTCCCAGGCTAAAAAGTTGATGCAGGTTCTGTTCCAGGCTAAAAAGATGCTGCCGAAAAGTGCGGACACGAAAACCTCGAGCGTGAGCACTCGCGTGTCCTCTCTGTATGCACCTATAGTACTCGCGAACGTTTCGCATCGATCGTTTAATTTATCGCCGTAGCCATGGATCTCGGAAGAATATACTATGGAGCTGTGCGCGGACAAAATTGCACAGCTGGTCGAGAGAGCGAAAATTGGTCCCGAATCGCAGATCAAGGAATTCGAGAAGTACACGAGTTTAATGACCGACGCGGACAACGAGGAAGTTCAGCTACTTTTGAAGGCAGATTCGTCTGCAGAATTCGAGCGTTTCAAAGCTCTGACTGTACACTACGATCATCTGGCTCGGCATATACCGATAGAATTCGATCGAACCGGCTTCGCTGATTTTTTCGTCGTGCATAGAGGGCAGCTCATAGATTATATTGCCTCTGCAGCCCGCAAGCTCAAAGAAGAACTGGTGGCTAAAATGATTGTCGATTATCAACAGAAATCCAGAGCGTAAGTGATACAGCAGCGACAAGCCGTGCTGTTGCCAGTAGTCGTTGTCTATAGGCGACCCGACGGCTGCAACGGTTTCAATTTTCCAAAAATGCTACAATATAAAATTCGCGGGAATTTAGTACGATTTTTATTTGTTTCGGGAAGGCTGTTGCCATTAAAAATTGTAAATTTCATAGACATACGCAGTCTAATTATTGTTATATGTAACAATATTGTATGCATTCAGTATCGGAGACGCCTATCAACATATCGTGGATCGAGCGCTCAGCGTGCCGGCGAATACGATGGAATTGATGGAGCTTCGAGAGTTTATACGCATCTCGGAAGCCGAGACTGCGATCGAGTTGAAATCTCGGCTTCAAGAAGTGATCGCGTACATTATTTTCCTATCCGATTTCTCGACCTTGACCCCCGTCGAACTGAAGACCAACAATTTTGCTTTTCAATGGTACGTATGTAGGAAGCGTAAGTGTTGATCTTTTTCCGTTCTAACGAATTGCGTTCGCGTGCCGCGCGACAAAGGTATCACAAGCTGCCCGAGGTGTTCGAGCAACACAGAGAAATAGTGGCGAGCAAGACCGGCGAATATCAGAAAACTCTGCTGAAAAGGATCGAGCAATTCGAACGGGAGCTCCTGGTTTACGCGAAGCAGTGCGACGAATTGCAGTATTGGGGAAACATAGAGGAGATCTATCGATACAAGAAGAAGGCTGACCGGCTGGAAAATAAATTGTTCACCGCGTTGAACACTATCGACAGATTCAACGAAGAAGAAGAATTATTCGGTTGGGAGTTGTCGCAGTATCCGTTGCGGAAACAGGTCGGTCGTTTCGGCTTTCGAGCATGTATAGTGACTTTTCCAGATTGCGTTTTCAGACCGCGGACAAACTGATGCCGTACAAGAAACTGTACGACGGTGCTTGCGAGTTCTTGACGAATTACGACACATGGATGAACGCCATGGTGGGCAGCCATGATCCCGAGGAAATCGACACGGTTACGGGAGTCGCTTACCGTACGATTTTCAGACTGGAAAGATCCATCCAAGACCCGATCGGAAAGAAACTCGCGGAGACGGTGCGCATGCGTATCGAAGAGTTCAAAGAACACCTTCCTATAATAGCTACCCTTGGAAATCCATCGATGAAGAGTCGTCATTGGGAATTGGTTTCCGAGATTGTTGGTTTCCCTATAAAGGTCGATCCGTCGATGACGCTCGCCAAGGTATAAGTCGATTTCACTTCGCTAACTATTCGCAACAAAAACTACGTACAATATTGCTGTATGTACGTGTGTAAGTCCAACCGATATTCTTCGTCGAGCACAGATTCTTGACTACGGTTTGCTGGAGTACGTCCCGAAGTTCGAAGGAATTTCGGAAGCGTCGTCGAAGGAGGGTAGCTTGGAGAAGGCCCTCCAGCGAATGCACGAAGATTGGGCGGACATCGCGTTCATCGTGAATCCTTACCGAGACACCGGCACATACGTGATCGCGAGCGTCGACGACATACAATTGCTCCTCGACGATCACTTGACCAAAGCTCAAACCATGAAGAACTCCCTTTACATTCGCCCGTTCGAAAAAGAGACGCTGTAAGTATCGACGCCCCCCGTCCATTCCTGTTTCTTCTTGTTCGTCGTTCCTCGTCGATCGGCTTCTCTGATTCGTGCTTTCTTTTCCACACGTTTTCCACGCGTATGTCGGTCGTAACGCACGTCGCAACGATCGAACCGATCGATCGATCGATTCTCCGCTGCAACCCCGCAGAGAATGGGAGTCGAAATTACTGTTGCTGCTAGAGATTATGGATTATTGGCTGCAGGTCCAAGCAACGTGGATGTATCTCGAGCCGATATTCTCCTCGGCCGATATTCAACAGCAAATGCCGGAGGAAGGTCGCCGATTCAGCGCCGTGGACAAAGTACGTTTCGTTCTTTCATAGATTTATGTGTACAGCATGTAGGAGTGGCATGCTTACGATTAGGCCAACGCACAGTGGCCGAAAATAGGAAGAAGTACTTCAGTTTAGTTCAATATTAATACGGGTTTTATTACGGCTCTGCGGGTTTTCGGTTTTCGCTGTTCATCAATCTGTTCTCCAAATGACAAAAAAAAAGTGGCGGATGCGTAACCCGTAAAATTATCGTACTCTCTTGGAAATTAGTATTACCATATTTCTCGCGCCGTTGAATATCAACCTGATGCCAAAATTGCAAAAAACAAAACGGCGGAACGGGTATGTGAAACAATTATTTGATGTCCCCAAGTATTTAGTAACAGAATGATTTCGGTAATTCTAATTACAAATCCGAACTTAAAATTTAGAAATACAAAACGATTTGAATGTTTGATTGATTCTTTTCAAAGTTACGAGTTAAAATTTTGTCAATAAAATGATCCAGCGAATTTTGCCCAACACGGTGACGCTGTATCGTGTTATCCCATTGCTCGTTGCGATCTACAGATCTGGAGAGAGATTATGCAAGTGGTAGCGGCCGATCCTCGAGTTATGTCCGTGATCGGGATAGACAAAATGCTCGATCGTTTAAAGAAGTGCACGAACTTGCTCGATCTCATACAAAAGGGTCTGGCGGCGTACCTGGAGAAGAAGAGGTTGTTCTTCCCTCGATTCTTCTTCTTGTCGAACGACGAACTTCTGGAGATATTGTCGGAAACGAAAGATCCCACTAGGTAAGAACATTGGAATTGAAAACGCACGCGTACACGAAAAAGATGATCTTTTCATGTATTTGTGAATTTGAATATGTGCGTGTAGAGTGCAACCGCATCTGAAGAAATGCTTCGAAGGTATCGCAACGCTAAGCTTCACTTACGATATGGAGATAACCGCCATGAGATCGTCCGAGGAAGAGGAGATTATCCTCGAGTTCATCATTTCTACCGAAGCGGCTCGGGGACAAGTGGAGAAATGGTTACTCGAGCTCGAAACCGCTATGAAAAAGAGCGTCAGAGCGCAGGTGAACAACAATTTTGATATCCTAACGATTCCTAGTCTCAACCCGTTCGTTTCTCGACACTTTCAATAAGTACGACAACAATACAATTTCAATAAGTATGGCACGTATTATATGTTGTAGGTGATCAATGCGAAGGATGGCTACTTGAAAGAGGTTCGTTCGCGATGGGCTCTGATCTGGCCTGGACAGACTATCCTGTGTGTCAGCAAACTCTATTGGACGGCCGATGTAACAAAGGCGCTCATGCAATCGTTGGAGACCTTAGCAAATTATATTGCTACTTGTACGCACGAGCTGCACGAAATCGTGAAGTTAGTTCGTGGAAAGTTATCGGTACAAAATCGAACAACTTTAGGTACGACTGCTAGGAAGAAAAAAACAAAAAAATTCCGGTGCTACTTAGTGGCACGCATGAATGTATCCCAGTTAGCCTGATGCTGTTTCGAGCAAATTTTGCGCAACGTTTGTATCACACTTTGCGAGCAAACGGCTTGTCCATTTGGAGCAGAATTTGGTCCGTATTTTGTATGAATTTGGCATGAAAACTTGTCGACAAATTCCTAGCCAAATGCGGAAAAGGGTGGATCGGAATTTGAGTGCAAAGTTTGCAGGCAAAATTCCATACCAAATTGGGGCCAAACCTTGCACTAAGTCCTTGCTCTATGAGTACATATCGAAAAAAAAAAAAAAAACAAAACATGAGAGTAAACTTTGCTATAGGAGGAAAAGTAGAATTTTATTTAAAGTTCAAAATTATACAATTTCAAGTTTCTGTTTTCCCTCCTGCAAGCAAGGTTTACTCTTAGAGCAAGGTTAGGTTCGCTCTTAGTGCGACCGACCTGCCCTCTGCGACGAAGCCAAGGTTTGGCCTTGATTTGCCATGAAATTTTGACTTCGGAACTTTCCACTCGAGTACCGAGCCTAGTACAGAAACAGATGGATCGGTAGACAAATTTTGTTGGCAAATTCATAGGGAATTGTTTACTGTCTGCACTCTCGTAGAAGCGTTGGTTACGTTGGACGTTCATAGCCGAGATGTGGTCACCTTGTTGGTCGAGGAACGCGTCAGCGATGCGACGGGCTTTACGTGGTTGGCTCAACTGCGATACTATTGGATGGTAAATCGAATTCGATTCGAAAACAGCTTTAGAACCAATTCGAACTCGCACGAGTCCGAATTCTCGTTTGTACCGCGTCCGCTTTATCTTTGTTGGTTCGCAGGACGACAACTTGAACGCGACGATGATAAATACTTCGTTGAGATATGCCTACGAGTATTTGGGCAACACGTCGAGACTCGTGATAACGCCGCTGACCGACAGATGCTACCGAACGTTGTTCAGCGCGTTAAGTTTAAATCTTGGCGGTGCGCCCGAGGGTCCCGCCGGAACGGGCAAAACCGAGACGACTAAGGATTTGGCTAAAGCCGTAGCGAAGCAGTGTGTCGTTTTCAATTGTTCCGAAGGGCTCGATTACATCGCGCTGGGCAAGTTCTTCAAGGTACCAATTGGCCCGATACTCGGTTTCACGCAGGGTGTCCCGGGTTGTGATGGAAGAAAATGTTATTCGAAGTTGGATCTAATTGTTCCTTAACACTAAAAGCAAATCATATCGAAATAGTAAACATGACATGAATAGACAAACAAGATAAACACGTTCGACCTTTCAATGTTCAGTAAAGTAGAATCCACCGTCGTCAATTCTAACTTTATTGGTTTATAACTTTGTTATAAAGCGTCTCTGAGCAAACATCAAACATCAAACATATTTTCTTCTTATTTCCACTTGTAGGAAATGCTCCCCAAGTTTGTCCATTAAAACCCGGGACACACTGTATAATAATATGTATATGTTGTTCCTGAAGACACGTAAAATATAAGGTAAGGACAAAGTTGAATGGTACAATGGGGTTGACACGATGCCAAACAAAGAATTTTGTTTATATGTCATTTTTCTTTAGAGACACCAAGGTCACCTTGACTTGTTTAAATGGAACCATTTTTATAGCCCCTTTCATTAGGAATTCAATGACAACAATTAACGCAAGGTCATTCAAGGTCTCAAACAGAGAAAAATGAATGAGAAATGAACCGTATATTTACAGAAACGTGTATGTACAATTGATAACAAAATTGTTATTGTCAGGGATTGGCGAGCTCGGGAGCATGGTCCTGTTTCGACGAGTTCAATCGTATCGATCTGGAAGTGTTGTCGGTCGTGGCGCAGCAAATCCTGACGATCCAACGATCGATCAACAGCGGGGACGAGCGGATAATATTCGAGGGTACCGACATCAAACTGGACCCGACGTGCGCCGTATTCATCACGATGAATCCTGGTTACGCCGGCAGAAGCGAACTTCCGGATAACCTTAAGGCGCTGTTCCGGCCGGTTGCTATGATGGTCGGTAACGGCGATTAACGATAACGATTCTATGGCGTTATCGTTCGGGATGAAACGGTAAGGGAAGTATGTCGGTCGTCGTCTACAGGATAACGAGATCGTTTCAGGTTCCCGATTACGCTTTGATAGGCGAGAACACGTTGTACTCTTACGGGTTCTACAAAGCGCGACCGCTCTCGGTGAAAATCGTGACCACGTACCGGCTTTGCTCCGAACAGCTGTCCAGCCAGAATCATTACGATTACGGGATGAGGGCGGTGAAATCGGTCCTCGTGGCCGCCGGCAATCTCAAGATAAAGTACCCTGACCAGGACGAGGAGATCATCGTGTTGCGCAGCATCAAAGACGTTAATTTGCCGAAGTTCCTGAGCGAGGATGTGCCGCTGTTCAACGTGCGTATCCGTGTCCGTACGAACAAATTGTCGAAATGTTTGCCGACGACGAGCTTTTTCGACGCAGGGTATCATGTCCGATCTCTTCCCCGGCGTTGTCCTGCCGGAACCGGATTACACCGATTTGAACGCGTGCGCTCGGGACGCCTGCGTAGAGTTGAATCTCCAATGCACGCCAGTCTTCCTGGAGAAGATACAACAGATGTTCGAGATGATGATCGTCCGACATGGATTCATGATCGTTGGGCTCGCGTTCGGCGGGAAAACTTCAGCCTACAGAGTTCTGGCGGACGCGCTGAAGCTGTGCGAGGAGCGAGTAGGTTTCCCAGAGGTCAACCCTCTTGCCTTTGTTGTTCAGAATTTCTTACTAAATATACAAGGCGGAGTCGGCTACAACATTACGTTAACGAAGATATATCATTTCACTAAAAACAAACATCGATCACCTTGAAATCTCACACAAAAATGACCTTGAAAATATTTCCTCTCGCACTGTTACATGCGGTCCTTCGGACAGTGTAACTTTGTCCTAAGAAGTTTCTTTGTACAACGAAAAGTATCTTCGGACACACGCCCTGTATGTTTCCGGTTCGGAAATGTTATTTCAAGTCGAAAGAACTGAACGACACACGCAATTAATTCGCGACATACTTAATCGCATTCCGGTGCTTCCGTAGAATTTGATGAACGAGCGTAGCGTGGACATTTTCACGATCAATCCGAAGGCCGTGACGTTGGGTCAACTGTACGGGCAATTCGATCCAGTTTCTCACGAATGGTCCGACGGCGTTCTAGCGATCAGTTATCGTGCTTTCGCCACTTCGACGAGCAAGGATCGCAAGTGGTTGATCTTCGACGGTCCTATCGACGCGATCTGGATAGAAAGCATGAACACGGTGCTCGACGATAACAAGAAGCTTTGCTTGATGAGCGGGGAGATCATTCAATTAGCCCCGTTAACGAACCTGATATTCGAAACGATGGATCTGGAAGTGGCCTCGCCGGCCACTGTCTCCCGTTGCGGTACGGAAGCTCTTCCTTTCGATGTACAGTGAGCTCTCTTTGTATATGTCGCCGAGGCCTGGACGATAAGCGTCGCGGAACTATCCCTGACCTGTGTTGTTGACATATATCGAGAATTCACTGTACACCTATTTATTCGAACCGTTTTCTCCACGAAACGACACGACGTTCACGAAATCGATGGAACAACCTTCTGATCCAGGCATGATCTACATGGAGCCGGGAGCGTTGGGCTGGGAGCCGTTTCTTGAGTCTTGGATAGCCGATACTCCACCGGTGATGGACGAGTGGTTCAAAAATTATTTGTATCGATCGCTTTTCCGAAGATTTTGCGATCCCTTGCTCCACTGGTTGCGGCAAAGTGACGTTCAGGTATGCACTCCGAGCAAAATTCATTTCTTTCTTGTCTTTCTCTTGCATGTTTACTCTCGGGTTGTTTGTCGCGCAACAGGAAATATGTCCGATGCCGAATGCGAATCTTGTGCGTTCTCTGACTAACATGATGGATTGTTTCATCGACGAATACTATGACGAGAGGGTAGCAAGGGATATCAGCGAGCTGGATCTTCGAGCACAAGTCGAGGTTAATTCGGAACGCGATTGCAATTCTGCCCGAATCGTGGGAACTATGTAAGTCTTGATCTAAACCGGATCCTCCGTGCTTCGACATAGCTCGAGATATTATTCTTTTTCTTTTTCTTTTCTGTGATCTCGCCGACTATTTTACATTTCCTTATAAAAATGACATGAATATACCTATCAAAATCTGTAGCCATTTTTTTGTCAATAACATATAACTAGAGAGTTCAATTTGTTAAATAATTCCTCACGGATCCATGTTTGCGATTTCAATATTCGTGAATTAAAATTATTACAATCCGCCATTTTCGACGGGTCCCGTAAACATCATTTTGAGGGGGTATTCTAGTTTAGACTTTCATTTGGTCTTTTTAGGTAATTTTTTACAAAGAAAAATATGTTTCTTAATATCGTCATTTTGCATACATATTTATTTATATTCCACGAATGTCCACAATTTGTTTGAAGTGAAAATGATCCTAAAAGATTCCCTAAAAAGAGCAGAAAAGCGAAAGTCTAGACGAGAATAGCCCTTTAATCATAAAAATTCCAGAAATAAATAAAAATAAAGAATGTTTACATATTACACTGCCCGGCGACCGAGTATGCCGCCCCAGCGGAGGGGATAGGCGAACTGACTAAGATCGTGTAGGTCCGTTTAGATCGAGACTGTACTGTAAGTGGTACCGAAACCAAAATGTTCTCGAAACGTTTTCAGGGCTCGTTCTTCTTCTCGTGTATCTGGGCTCTAGGAGGGACGATGCAGAGTCAGTACAGGGAACAATTCAGCGTTCTTTATCGCGGTTTTCTCGAGAAAGATTTCCCTCCGAGCCTGATGGAAACGTACGGATTGACGAAGCCGATAGAACCTCCTCTGAAGCCGTATATATTTTTGATGCCACGGGACGGATCGGTCTTCGACTACAGATTCATCAAGGAGGTGAGACTAGCGAGAAAGAAATCGAGTGGAATGTGTGCTGCACACATTGCGAGCAAAAGACTCATGTATTTGGCACCGAACCCAGCTCGAAGCAGAATTTGGTCCTCATTTGGTACGATTTTGGCACCGATATTTGTCGCCAAATTCCTACTCAAATGCGGAAACAGGTGGATGTCAAAATCCATGCGAAGTCTCCACGAAAAATTCCATGCGGAATCATGCGGTATTTGGCGCCAAACTTTGGCTTCGTTATAGAGGGCAGGTTCCCAAAATTTGACTCGGAATTGCCATCCATCTGTTTCCGCATTACCATCGGTGTTCCAGCGCAAAGTCAGCCATGCCAAATTCGTGCCAAACTTTGGCTTCGATCGGCCTTTGTTGTAGAGGGCAGGTCCGTCGCACTAAGAACCGCACTAACCTATAAAAGAAACGAGTCGAGAGACTTCCGTTGTCATCGGCGAACGAGTAATCGAACCTCCTGTTGCAGGGTAAAGGAAAGTGGAGATTATGGTCCGACGAACTGTTGGACGGGCCGTCGATTCCTCGCGACGTCCCCGTGAATCAGATAATAGTGCCGACGGTGGAGACGGTACGGTACACGGCTCTGTTCCGAATGTTGACGAGCAAAGAAAAGCCGGTGCTGTTCGTCGGTCCGACCGGCACAGGAAAGTCGGTTTACATAATCGACTTTCTGCTGAAAAAGAACAATCCCGCGGTGAACAAGCCGCTGATCATAAACTTCTCCGCGCAAACCACGGCGAACCAGACCCAAGACACGATCATGACGAAACTCGACAGGAGAAGGAAAGGCGTGTACGGTGCGCCCATTGGCAAACGTTGGATCGTCTTTGTCGACGATCTATCGATGCCTGCGAAGGAAATTTACGGCGCGCAACCTCCCATCGAGCTGTTACGTCAGTGGCTGGATCATGGAGAGTGGTATGCTCGCTCGAGGGAGAATCTGGCACGCTACAACGCTAAATAGATCCGCATATATACGTACACGAGCATGAGCCTTTGGCTAAGAGATAAATCTAGACCGCCAGCCACCTCAAAACTCCTACTTTTGCGGTTTCTAGGCGAAATTTGGAATATTCGGCGGAATGTAGGAGTCACGTGACGAGGTTAGGTTCTCCGGCGATCGTCGCGCCACACAGTGGTCCCAAATCGGCAAAACGTGGTCAAAACCTCACAACTTATTAAAAAATAATTGGTTCTGCTTGAAAATTGGTATTAGGCCGAAAATTCGCTGTCTCATATTGACCTGAACGAGGGGAAACACTAATTCTCCGGATACCAAAGTCTACCCTTTGTATTGTATGAAGTAGGTATTCTATTCGCACTTGATAGTTCCCAAAGAAGAAAGAATTGAAGAATTGCTGGTCATTTGACCACAACAATAAGATCCCATAATAAAAAATATTGGTTTCCATTTGCAAAAGCAAAAGTAGGACTTTTGAGAGGGCAAGCTCAACCCTTCGCACTCCGAATTTTATTTCAATTTGGTAACTAGCAGCTCCCAATGCTCTATTTATTTGGACGTGAAATAATGTCAAGTGGGACTCGACAATGGAGCTACTGACATAAAAACTAATGTCACACTCGACATAGGAGTGCAAAGGGTTAAAGATTTATCTTTTATCCAGCGCTTTTCACCACGAGTGTGTTGCGAGTGTGCCACACTCTTAGGAGACCTAAGACCTGTAAGTATCGTCGGGTTGATTGCAGGTTCGACAGAAAAGACAAGTCGATGATGAAGCTGATCGACGTTCAGCTGATGTGCGCGATGTCTCCGCCTGTCCAGGGTGGGAAGGACGTCACGCCACGATTCAAGCGACATTTTGTCGTCCTGACGATATCGGAATTCGAGGACGCGGTGATGACGATGATATTTAGCAAGATCGTTCTCTGGCATCTCGACACAAGGTTCGTTTGTCCTTTGGATCTCTGCATCGATATTTTTCCCAGGTTATTTCACAATCATTTTACCGCATCGCAGAGGCTTCAGTAAAGAATTCGATCCGTGCATCGACGAAATTGTCCTAGCTACGTTGGACGTGTACAAACAAAGCGTTCGCAATCTGCTGCCGACGCCCACGAAATGCCACTACGTCTTCAATCTTCGAGACTTCTCCAGAGTCATACAGGTCTGAGTTGAGTCTGTGTCTGGTTTGGTTTGATTTGGTTTTGTTTTGTTTTGCTTTGGGTGTCCTAGCGACTCGAATGACCCGTCCGTAGGGCGTATTGCTGTCAGTTCCCGAGACAATGTCGACTATAACAAGCATGAGAAGACTCTGGGTTCACGAAGTGCTCCGAGTGTTTGGAGATCGATTGATCGACCAAGAAGATTTGTCCTGGCTGGTGCATCAAGTACGCGTTACCTTGAGGAATCGTATGGACGTGGTTATAGAGGAACTGTTCGAGGAGCTACTACCCGAGAAACAGACGGTGAGCGAACGGAAAGCGATCGACGATTAGGCGATGTCTACGGATGTCCGATTGTTCTCGGTTAGATTCGGGTAGCCGTTATTACCGTATTTCCGGTATTCCGCAGGTTGGCGACCTGAGCCTACCTATCACCGAGCGGGAACTTCGTAATTTGGTGTACTGCGACTTTGCGGACGCAAAACTGGACGCTCGCCTCTACCAGGAGGTGCCCGACCTCGATCAGCTGCGAGAAACGGTGGAAACCTATTTGGCCGAGTACAACACGATGAGCAGGAAACCGATGAATTTGGTTTTGTTCCGGTTGGTACTGTAGGAATATTTTAAGGGGACTCCCCCACGTTCTAGGTGGATTTCGCTAAAACACTTTATTCGAGCCCCCCTCTTGGGAGTGCCAGGGTGAAGGTCCAGCTTTCCCAGGTGGCCTTGATCTTTCCCACCTGGGGAAGCTGGACCTCGAGCAACGAGAAACACCGACCTCGGGTCGGAGGAACGGTCTCACGAATCAATTCTCATGGGACACGTTAGATTCGCGATCGAGCATCTGTCTCGCATCTCTCGCATCATCAAACAACCGCGAAGTCACGCTCTTCTCGTCGGTGTCGGAGGCTCGGGGAGACAGTCGTTGACCAGATTGGCGTCGCATATATGCGACTACGACGTCTTCCAAGTCGAGGTGACCCAACAATACGGGCCTCACGCGTGGCACGAAGACGTCAAGGGAATCATGAAGCGCGTCACCGCTTCCGAGCTGCACTCGACCTTCATCTTCTCCGATACTCAGATCAAGGAGGAGAGCTTCTTGGAGGACATCAGCAACATGCTCAACTCCGGAGAGGTAACCCGAAGACGCGATACGATAAAATGCCGATCGACTACTCCATTCCTCTTATTTCTTATCAGATACCAAACATATTCATGGCCGACGAACTTGCGGAGATATCCGAGCAGATGAAGCAAATAGACAGACAACGCGATCGGTCCTTGCAAACGGACGGGAGCGCGGTCGCTTTGTTCAATCTCTTCGTTCAGATAATTCGCGATCAGTTGCACATCGTAGTTGTAATGTCGCCGATCGGCAACAATTTCCGGATTCGAATCCGAAAATTCCCGGCGTTGGTCAATTGCTGCACCATCGACTGGCTCCAGGTAGGAACACGGTTAATTCAGCGTATTAATTACACGCGGGCATACTCTTATACGGGGTGCTCGGCTACAGGTGGGAGAATATTTAAGGGCTGGTTTTGGGTAAGGGAGAATTGCGATTTCGGCTTCATTTTATGGTTATTATCAATTTAAAATGCCCACCTAAAATGCGGCAACCCGGCCAACAGAGGAGATCCTCGCACCCAATATGTTTTGACGTCACACACTTTAGCTAATAATTCGGCTAGAACCGGAAGTGCGCGTGGACTTAGTGTTCCTGATTTCTCCAAATTTTTCTTTTATTATTAAATTATCCTTTTACTTAAATTATCTTTTTATACATATTCTCATATTTTAGCTATTTTAAGAAATTTCTGCTGTCATTTTGACGCACCGATTTTTCGTTTAATGTAACACATTCTCCCATAAAATTGTTTCTTCATAAATGCGTCAAAACATATTGAAATAATTGGTTATTCTTATTACTTTGTATACGGGTCACAAACAATGTAATGTACTGCTTGAAAAGCGCAAATACCATCTATCTCTATAAGTGTAGAATAGAATAGAATCTATTTGACTTGACCTTGACTTGTGTCCGCAGCCGTGGCCGGACGACGCTCTGTTGGCGGTCGCGACCAGATTCTTGTCGATGATCGACTTGACGGATCACGAACGAATGGCTGGAATCGACATGTGCCAATTCTTTCACGTGTCCACGGAGACTCTGAGCAACGAGTTTTTCGTACGATTGAACAGACACGTTTACGTCACACCGACATCCTATCTGGAGATGATAAACACTTTCAAAGATTTGCTAGGGAAGGAACGCGAGTAAGTGATTACCTACCTATAATAATTACCTATAAATGCATTGTAAGCGATATTACCATAAATTGGTTGTTCTTCAACGTCAAACAGGGCGATAACCACGGCAAAGACTCGATACGAGGCTGGCTTGAGTCAGTTGGACGACACGCAGCATCAAGTCGCGACGATGCAGGAGACTCTGAGATCGTTGCAGCCGCAGTTGATCATCGCCACGCAGGACGTTGAGAAGATGCTGCTCGACGTGGACAAGGAGAGGCAAGAGGTGGCGGAGTTCGAGAGGATCGTGAAAATCGACGAGGCCGCGGCCGAGGTTCGGAGAAACGATCCCTTCCGAATTTCTTCGGACTTTGTTCCGTTTCTAAGATCGCCGTTGACGTTCGAAAACTTTGCAGGTTTACGCGAGCGAAGCGTCCGCGATTAAAGCCGAGTGCGACGCCGATCTGGCCGAAGCGATGCCGATCTTGAAACGCGCTCAAGCAGCTTTGGACACGTTGACCACCGCCGACATAGCTATAGTCAGGGCGATGAAACAACCACCGTACGGAGTCAAACTGGTCGTCGAGACCATTTGCGTTCTGAAGGTTGTCGTCTCGCCGTTTCACCGGCGCTAGATTTACGGAGAATTATGTATTTCACATTACTTCGTAAAAATAAGAAGAATGTGTCTGTTCAAGTTATCAGCAATTTTTAAAATAATATACAGGATGTCCCGCATAAATGGGAACACCTAAATATCTTTCGCATTCACAGAAAACAACAGAGGACACAATTGCAGGGGTGACGCTATTGCAGCGGGCCATTTTGTGTCACTTTGTCCTCTCAAGTTTTCTGTAAATACGAAAGACATTTAGGTGTTCCCATTCATGTGGGACACCCTGTACAGCTGAAGAAATAAATTTGTTGAGCAATTCCACGTAGATGGATCTTCAGAATCTCAATAATCGTAAATGAAAATTTTGACGGGTCCCGTAAACCTAGCGTTAATTTCTGTTATATAAATATTATTCTATAATTATTTTATTCATTATTCTATAATTTCTGTTAGCAAGTGAAACCTCAAAAAGTCCAACAACCGGACGGCACGCAAACCGAGGACTATTGGAAGGCGGCGCTGCGAATGCTGAGCGACGCGAAGTTTCTCGATTCGTTGCTGAACTTCGACAAGGACAACATACCGGACCCGGTGATCGAGAAGATCCGTAAACAATACCTGACCAATCCGGACTTCGATCCCGAAAAGGTCAAGAAGGTGTCGACGGCGTGCGAGGGCCTCTGCCGATGGGTGTACGCGATGTCGGAGTACGATAAAGTGTCGAAAGTTGTCGCCCCGAAGCGTAGGGCTCTCGCGGAAGCCGAGAAGGTTTACGACAACGCTATGAGCACTCTGCAGGAAAAACGGGAACAATTGCGGCAAGTGCAGGTTCGTAACCGATTACGGGAAGACATTCACACTGCCGTCCATAAGTATTTGGACAGCTTTCCAAGCGGAATAATTATTTAGACATTGGTCCAAGTGGCTTGAATCTTTCTCAGATGTTAGACTACTTTGCCAGAGAATGACTGAACAAACATTTTTTTTAGATTGTTAGATTGCAATTGGTTGGAATGATAGAAAAGTGTAAGAAATCATGATTTTTCAACATTTTTATCTGAGCCTATAACAAGCACTAAACAAATGTTTCTTTAGATTGCAATCTCATGACGATAATAATTTTAAAAATGCGTTTTGTAGATTTCGCTAGCTCACATGCGTACTGAACAGATTTCATCGAAATCTGTCTACGTTGCGATTAGCTACGAACGTTTCAAGATGAGAGTTTAAGGGTGAAAGTCGCAGATTTTCATCTTGAAACGTTTCTAGCTCATTGCAACGTTGACCGATGTTTATGAAAATCTCAGTACCCGTATAAGTTATCGAGATCTACGAAACGCATTTTTTAAAATTATTATCGTCATGAGATTGCAAACTAGAAAAACATTTGTTTGGTCATTCTCTAGCAAACTCGCCGGTCTAACATCTAAAAAAGATTCAAATCGGTAGTGTACTCTGAAACAAGTAAATCTTTCCGACCTGTCCCGTTCTACTTATCAATTTTGCTACCTTTTTTCGGTCTCTTTTCTGTAGGAAAGATTGAGGGCCCTGGAAGAACTTTTGGAACAACGGAGGGCGGCTTTTCAAGCCATGTCCGATAAGGTAACCGACTGCGAGGTCAAATTGAAACGCGCCGAGGATTTAATCGGCGGATTGGGCGGCGAATACACGCGTTGGTCGGACACTGCGCGCGCTTTAGGCGAAAGGTAGGTCGATTCGCGATCTTCTCTATCGGATATTCTGATGTTCACGTACTGAACATGGTTGGAACTTCCGACGGTTGTGTATAAAGATTATATGTCACTACCACCATAGCGGGATTCTTTTTTAACAGATCTCCAGAGGTATAGAATCCAGCTGTGGTGGTCGTAGCTTGTGATTTTTATACACGCTGCACATACTTACAGCTACATATTATTAAATTTCTCTCTTTCTCGTACTCGATAGGTACCATCGATTGACGGGCGACGTTGTGATCGCGTCGGGCGTCGTAGCATACATGGGCCCTTTCACGATGACGTATCGTGTTCGACAGATCGCCACATGGATCCAACGTTGCACCGACTTGCAAGTGATTTGCACTCAAGACTTCCAATTACGGGACATCCTCGGCGATCCGGTTCTAATCAGATCTTGGAACATTTTCGGTTTACCGAGCGACGCGTATTCCATCGATAACGGTATCATCGTCACGTAAGTTTTCGTTTCAGGTTTCTTTTTTCGGTTGGTGCCGAAAGTCGACCACATAATTGTAAGAAGTCAAGCAGTTTGCTATGAACTCGCCGCCAATGAACTTTCCGCATTAGGCTCGGTATTTGAGTGCAAAGTTCAACCAGAATTCCGTGCCAACTCAAGACCAAATCGTGGCCAACGGTTGGCTTCGTTATAGAGGGCAGGTCGGTCGCGTTAAGAGCGAACCTAACCTTGTTCTAAGAGTAAACCTTGCTATAGAGGGGAAAACGGAATTAAATGATTGAAAATATATGAAGCTTAAAATTACACAATTTAGAAATTGAAAGGAAATTCTGTTTTTCCTCCTACAGCAAGGTTTACTCCGATGTTGCCCGTACTGATAGAGCTAGGACCTAGTGCGACCGACCTGCCCTCTACAACGAAGCCAAGGTTTCGTCCCAATTTGGCACGGAATTGTGCCTGCAAACGTTGCACTCGAATTTCGATCCGACAGGAAGGAGTGCGAGACAGAGATAGATAAATAAGTAGAGAGAAAGAGGTTCGCGTTGATTTATTCGCGTCGACTGCTTAGAAACGCGAGGAGATGGCCACTGATCATAGACCCCCAGGGACAAGCGAACAGATGGATCAAAAATATGGAAAGGCAAAATAATTTAAATATCATCCGTCTGAGCCAATACGACTACGGCCGAGTGTTGGAGAACGCGGTGCAGTTTGGACAACCGGTGCTTCTGGAACACATCGGCGAAGAAATAGACGCGGTCCTCGAACCGATTCTACTGAAAGAGACGTTCAGACAGGCCGGGGCAATTTGCATAAAGTTTGGCGACTCGATCGTCGAGTATAACTCCGATTTCAAGTAGGTATTCCCATACGAGGGACAAACCGAAGAGGAAAATCATGTTCGGGTTGTCCTGTTCGCAGATTGTACATCACCACTAGATTACGAAATCCGCACTACCTGCCGGAGATAGCGGTCAAAGTGACGCTATTGAACTTCATGATAACGACCACTGGGCTGGAGGATCAATTGTTGGGTATCGTGGTGGCCAAAGAACGGCCGGATTTGGAATCGGAGAAAAATGCCCTGATCGTGCAGGGAGCTACGAACAAAAGGTTGGTTACCCTCGATATATATATCAGAACATTTGAAGACGTGAATACGTGTACCCTCAATACACGTCCAAAACTCCCATCGATCATGCGTATCGCTTTCCGACGTTCCTCAGACTTCTGAAAGAAACGGAGGATAAAATCTTGGAAATATTATCGATCGCCGAAGGGAATCTGCTGGAGGACGAAGAGGCTATCGAAGTTTTAACGTCGTCGAAAAATTTGAGCGACGACATACAATCCAAGCAGGCGGCCGCCGAACAAACGGAGTTATCGATCGATGCTGCTAGATTGCAGTACACCGCTATCGCGGTCCACTCGACTGTGCTTTTCTTTACCACCGGTATCGTATTCTGTCGTAGTGTACGTAGAACCGTGTGGAGTACAGCTGTATATAGGGCCTTAGAAATCATTGTTCGATAGTGGGGGATTTTCAAGGGTGAAAAGCGTTAGATAAAAGATAAATCTAGCGCGCTCTTCACCTGGCAACTCCTACTTTTGCCTTTTGGAGCAACATTTTGCATTATTCTGTCAGAGAGGCGATTAGAGCACGCGTGGCCGACAACGTAAACAATGGCGCTGCCATAGCTTCGGCCACGCGCGCTCAGATCGCCTCTCTGACAAGCACTATGCGACCGAATAATGCAAAATGTTGCTCGACAACGCAAAAGTAGGACCTGCCAGCTACCTAGCGCGCTAGATTTATCCTTTATCTATCGCTTCTGACCACCGATAAGCCCCATCTTTGCAGTATCGAACAATGATTTGCCGCCTCCCGAACCCTTGCAACCTTGGACGATCTAGCGTTGCATGACACGCACACTGGGCCGCACATCGAGGCCACCTGGCAAAGCTGGACCATAAATGCTCGTTTCAATGATCGCGAAGGTATGCTGGCGAACGTGGACCCGATGTATCAATACTCGTTGCCGTGGTTCGTGAATTTGTACGAGATGGCGATCGACAACACCGAACCGGCGGAGACCGTCGAACAACGACTCGCCGATCTGATCAAGTATTTCACCTTCTCCCTCTACACGAACGTCTGCCGGTCCCTGTTCGAGAAGGACAAGTTGCTGTTCTCGTTGCTGTTGACGATCAATCTGATCAACCAACGCGGGGAACTGTCCTTGCCGCAGTGGATGTTCCTCTTGACCGGCGGAATCAGTATCGACAATCCGCACGCGAATCCGACGAATTGGCTGCCGAGCAAACAATGGAACCAACTGTGCAATCTCGACGAAGTAGTCGGCTTTACGGTGCGTATCTCGAAGAGATAGTCGTCGAAGACGAGTTTTCTTTGTTCGTTTTTCTTGTTTGAACTTTTCATTGTTCGGGCATTGTTCGATTCGCAGGGGATTCGGAACGAGTTCACCGCCAAGACCGGAGAATGGAAAAACTTGTTCGACTCGAGAGAACCGCAAAACAGCCCGATCCCTGCGCCGTATGCCAACTTGAACTCGTTCGAGAGGATGTTGGTGCTGAGATGTATTCGTCCGGACAAGATCATTCCAGCGATACAAATTTTTGTCGAAGGTATCCCTCGACGGCAGGATAAGCGATAAGCAATTACTGTGCCTATATTAACACATCATCTACCGGTGATTATTCGATAATTGTTGAAAGTCCGACTTTCACCTGAGTGGTAATGGCTGAGGATTTTTTAAAAGAATCCTTTAACATTAACAGCAACAACTGACCCTCAATAAAAAGGATCTAATAATCGCCTTCGGGATTATTGTAGAAAAGAAGATTTTTAAGCTTCCATTTGGAACATCACAATTATTGAGAAGCCTATTAATAGGCTTCCGGTAGATAAAGTGTTAATTGTAAGAAAGGGATATTAAATTCTTTTCATTAAGATCATTGAATATGTTATATATCGCTTTCTTTCAATATTCATTATGCTGTAATTACATCGCCTCTTCGGTTAGGATAATATTACCCTATAACGTTCTATTCTTTCTATTACTAACGCTAAGCGGGATATTCAAGGTGGTCAAGTTACCTGGGACACCCTGTGTATTGTTTAACCAGTTAACTGTGGAATGTAATTTGAAAAATCCCTCACGGAAATCCCTCAATTAAAATCAAGCAATGACGAATATACACGTCGAACGCAGGCCAAATGCGGCTATTATAAAAGCCGAAGCTCTCTTGTAAAGCTAAATGAGAAAGAATAATCTTCTGTATTCGATAAGAATTTAACAATTCATTAACGTCAACTGCACCGCAATAGAGTTTCGGATTAACGAGTATACTCATCGCAGTTAACTGGTTACAAAATGGCGGAAAATTTGGATGGACTCATTCTTCTTGTTTTTATAAAGTACTGTATAAAATGCTCGCTTCTAATGCTCCGTAAAGCTAGCGTTAACCGAATGCGAATCGAATGTTTCAGAGAAAATAGGTGCGCAGTTTGTCGAGCCACCGCTGTTCGATCTCGCTTCGTCTTACGCCGATTCGAATAGCTGTATTCCGCTGGTGTTCGTGTTGACGCCTGGAACAGATCCTGCACAGTTGTTGCTCACGTTCGCGGACGATCAGGGTTTCTCGGCGAATCGGCTGTTCTACCTTTCCCTTGGACAAGGCGAGCACAGATTCGTAGATTAGCTCGCGAGATCGGAGAACCATTGAACACGATTGGATCTGTTGCGTTCTGCAGGTCAAGGACCGGTTGCCGAAGACACGATTCAGAAAGCCGTGATAGTCGGCAATTGGGTCGTCCTTCAGAATTGTCACCTGGCGGTCAGCTGGATGTCGACCTTGGAGAAAATTTGCGAGGGCTTGATGCCCGACACGATTCATTCCGAGTTCCGACTGTGGCTGACGAGCTATCCGTCCGAGCACTTCCCTTCCTCCGTTTTGGAGAACAGCGTCAAGATGACGAACGAGCCGCCGAAAGGGCTCCGAGCCAACATCCTCAGATCTTACACGAACGATCCGGTGAGCGATCCCGATTTCTTCGAGTCTTGCGCCCAGCCCGAATACTTCAAGAAGCTTCTCTACTCGTTGTGCTTCTTCCACGCGATCGTGCAAGAAAGACGGAAATTCGGGCCCATCGGCTGGAACATCATGTACGAGTTCAACGAGACCGATCTACGGATCAGCGTGCTACAGTTGCATCTGTTCCTCGACCAGTTCGAAGACGTTCGATTCGACGCGATCAAATATTTAACCGGCGAATGCAACTATGGCGGCAGAGTGACCGACGAGTGGGATCGTAGGACTCTCAACACCATACTGTCGAAGTTTTATTGCAAGTGAGCCCTTTCTGCGCGTATGCGTGTTCTGTGTTCTTCTTTCCGTAACACTGTTCAACAAAATAAAACTTGCTTTTTCGAGTTTTGCAATATCTGTTGGGTGATTGAGCAATTCTGCTCTCGAATTTGCTTTTAGAATGCTTTTAGAGTGAGTATAAGATAACTTTGATAACTTGCTTTTGTCCACTCGAGTATGTCTTTGCTTACTGTGGTTAATTACATACATTAGAGCAATTCTGCTTTCGGATTTGGTTTTAGAATGACAAAGTGTGTATAAGAATCACCCAACGGGTATTGCAAAACAATTTTTGTGTTGGACAGCGATGATCGGTTTAATGGTCGTTTAATGGCGTTTCAGGGAACTACTCGCCGACGAATTGTACTACTTTGACGACACCTCGACCATATATTACTGTCCGACCATTCGAGAACACGAAGCATTCGTCGAATACACCAAGAACTTGCCTCTGATCGTTGCACCGAGCGTTTTTGGCATGAACGAGAACGCTGACATTATCAAAGACCAGCAGGAAACGGGCACTCTGTTTTCGTCGTTGCTACTTACTCAGGTATTTTGCTAAAAGCTACCGCGAACATTTCTTCCCGCTGTACTTTATATATATACATTATACTTTATTGTTACGGCACCTCGACTCGCGCTACAGGATCGCGTGGTACGTATACCGTGTGTACATCAAATTTTAGCAAGCTGGTAAGCACAAATCAATCGTCGAATCCATTTTTCGAACACCGTCGGACCGTTCGAACGACGAATAATAATTGATTTGTGCTTACCGTTTCTTCCACTGTCGAACGTTTAACTTTTCAAAGTGTTATGTTGCGCTTACCTTGCCGGACGTACATACATGTGTATATGTATATAGGATCTTTGGGAATGGGAAAAGGTTAGTAAGCCCGTAGGATAAACTTGATCGAAGCACCTAATTATTATTTAATTAACAGGTAATTATTATGCACCTATACGTACGAGGGCTGGAGCTTCAATAGTGACAACTCTGCTGTGGAATGAATTATGCTACCTCATCGCTGTTACCACATATTATGCCTGGAATCGAAGCGCATGCGTTATGGAGAGATAAAGATAGCCCTCTATGAGTTACCGATCTAATCTCGTTCGACTCGTAACTGTTCCCGAGATTATCAAAGATTATGCGAGCAATAGTTGACTTTCGCCAACGACTTGTTGACAATGCTGGCGCCTATATTGAAGGACTGTAATAGTCTCGCACACGTATCATAAATAGTTGCCACTATTCAAGTTCCAACCCTCGTATAACAGATACACAGTAACGAGCAAAACTGAGTCTACACTATTTGAAGCAACATAACTTTGTTTTTATTATAATTATACATTATACGATAATAAACGCGCTTATAGACGAGTACGTCTAAAAACGCAAAACTTCGAACAGAACGATTACAAGAAATTTGCATCTGTTGTTAACAGGAAACAGAAAAAATGGGTACCGGAGAAATTTCAAACGACGAGATAGTTAGCGGCATCGCGAGCGACATTTTGGAGAGGCTGCCTGAGGATTTCGATCTCGCGATGACGCTACAAAAATATCCAACGTCTTACGAGCAAAGCATGAACACAGTTTTGTTCCAAGAGATGGGCCGATTCAACAAGCTTCTTCGCTGCGTGAAAATCAGTTTGGAGAATATTCAAAGGGCCGTCAAAGGTTTCGATCGATCGCCAACAATTTTCGTACATTCGACGAATAATCTCGACACTCCGATTAATTACCGACGTTAACATAAACGATATATGTAACTGTAATTTACGATCCCATTCTATCCCCAGGCTTCATCACGATGTCCCTCGAACTCGAAGATATTTACGACGCGATACTAACCAGTAAGATACCTGAGCTATGGAAGCTACACTCTTATCCGTCTTTGAAACCGCTTGGGAGTTATGTGCAGGATTTGTTGCGCCGCTTGGAGTTTTTATATGTAAGAAAATAGAAAACGGAAAAACGGAGAAATTCCTTTGATCCGTTTGATAGAGTTCGTTTCGATACATACTTAATTTCTACTTCTACGATATATCGATCCACAGAAATGGTTCGAGGAGGGACCGCCGAACACTTACTGGATCTCCGGGTTTTATTTCACCCAAGCATTCCTCACCGGGAGCCGACAAAATTACGCGAGGAAATATCAGATACCCATAGATCTTTTGTTCTTCGATTTCATCGTAATGAGAACGACCGACCCCAGCGAGATTCACTCTTCTCCGGAAGACGGTGTCTACGTGTACGGATTGTTTTTAGACGGTGCGCGATTCAACATGGAACAGATGATTCTGGACGAAAGTTTACCGAAAGTGCTTTACGAAAATGTTCCCCTTCTATGGCTGATTCCCATGAAGAGGGACGACATTAAAGAACGAAGCACCTATCTTTGTCCGGTGTATAAAACCAGCGAGCGACGCGGAATTTTGTCAACCACAGGACATTCGACCAATTTCGTGATCGCCATGACTTTACCCACCGTAAAACCACCGGAACACTGGATCATGAGAGGGGTTGCGATGCTTTGCCAACTCTCCGAATGAGAACCTATGCGCCGACGCGTACGAAATCTAACAGTTCTGTTTTAGGTTTTTTTCAATTAACAAACTACCTCGACACGGAAGAAAGTAACATGCATACGAAACTGTAACTAGGAGATTGTATGAAATTCGAAATAAAACACAATATTTGTCCATGCTATTGATAGTATTGATGCGTTCGTGAGCAGGCTTGGACATTGATCGATTGAGAAAATTAGTCATCGATCGCCGATTTTGAATATCGATCGTTGATCGGTGATTAGAGATGTCAATTGAACTGAAATGCATAAAATTTACATAGCATATGTCAGAGTTATTTTCATCGTGTTCATCGTTTTCATCGATATTGAAATTGCAATAACAAATAATAGAGAGAGAGAAAAAAAAAGAAAAGGAAAAAAATTGCAACGTGTTAAGGGGGCCGGCAGGCATTTCGCCTTGACTGTGTTACTTGACTATGTTACGCTTTTTTTCTAGACGTTTTACGTCTTACATAAATAAGTAATCAATTAAAAATGCATACTACCGTGTTTGTACATGTCTTTGCTACGTCTGTATAGAGTCTTGAGAATCGCTGAGAATCTCTCAGCGACAGCCATCTTGTGACGTCATGCCGTTCTAGCTACCCAGTAAGCAATCTGCCGGCAGATTGGCGCCGATTCACGTCTATCTAGTTGAACGATTTTAGTGATTCGCTCGCTAGATGGCAGTAAGATATTGGAAACTTCAAACATTTCGCTCAAGTGCTTACAATTCACACCTTACCAGATCTTACAAACAAATATGTAGAATTACGAGCATACACTTTGGTACTGGCGATGCCAAAAAATTATATGTCACGGCCACCATAGCGCGATTCTACAACACGCATTCTACAAAGTGTTGTTCATTTTCCAATTTACGTAGTCGTCTCTTAAAACTTAAACTTAAGCTTCTAATTTAGATGTAAAATCGAATAAAATCTCATTTCCCAAACGTACCGTAATTTATCGAATCAAGAGAACGGTTCAGATTCGACCCACGGTTTCTTTCACAAAGTCGATCCTCACGACCGGTGGAACACGATTAAACGAAAAAAAAATTTTTGTTTCTTCACCCCGATTTTCAAGGTCAAGGTCAATTTTTCGGGTAGTTTTTTCCGTCAATTTCCCAGCGAATCGTCGGTGTAGAATCACGCTATGGTGACGTATATAATTTTTTGACACCCTGTACAGTTTTGAAGAACAATACGTTCGTGGAAATACACATGCCTATGTTATCTATCTGTACATAGTATGTACACCTGACCGATACGTGAGATACACACGGACGTATCAGAAGTACACGCGCACATACATAGTTCAGTGATCAGTGACGACACGACACGATTCCGGCTGCGATAGCAATGTGTCGAGACTGTGGGCCGTGGGATTCCATTTAAAGATGGCCGCGGATCGAACAACGTCACGTCTTTATAGCTGAAGAAAGCTGTGAAAAACCGTTGACCATCGCTGTCGCGAGCAACGTTTTCGGTTCACGGGCCAGGTTCGAGAAGAATGAACTAGTCTTACGAGAGAAACATGAATTGTCATCAAATATTAAGTGGAGCCTGTAATGCGGGAGATCGGTGTTACGCCGTCGGTTCCGTCGAGGGGATCTCTTTCACGGTAAGTCTTCTTACATTTCGGGACAATTACACTGTACGAAATGATCTCTACTTCAAGAACGTTCCTCCTCCTATCAATCAATCTCGTTATTTACAGTATATTATCTATGTGATCGCCATAACGAACACACTCGTTAACGCTAGGTTTACTAGGAGCACCGAAAGCGACTATTTTGCATTAGTTCATAAATATAACAAGAACGTGCTGCCCAGATTTTCAGTAATATTTTTAAAACCATATATATACCCAAAGAAATAAATTTGATAAATAATTTCTTATGTATGCATCCTAGAATCTTAATAATATTAAATTAAAAATATTAGGACCCGTCATTTTGACGTAGATCTAGTGTTAAAGCATGAAACATTTCTCAACAGTTTTCACTTTGACAGATATACGTGTGGTATTATTTTATCGTCATAACGAACACACTCGTTAACGCTAGCTTTACTAGGAGCACTGAAAGCGACTATTTTGCATTAGTTCATAAATATAACAAGAACGTGCTGCCCAGATTTTTAGCAATATTTTTAAAATAATATATATACCCAAAGAAATAAACTTGCTAAATAATTTCTTATGTATGCATCCTAGAATCTTAATAATATTAAATTAAACATATTAGGACCCGTCATTTTGACGTAAATCTAGCGTTAAAGCACGAAACATTTTTCACTTTGAAAGATATACGCGTGGTATTATTTGATCGCCATCATTCCATCGAGTGGATAGTTGCTCGTTACGTATTTCTGCTTTCATCTGTATTATCAAGACGTTTATCGTGCCTTCCTATCGTTATCGCTTTATAAACCTTGCACAACGTGGTGATTGTATTGTTTGACACAGGCGTACGCGGCTGGATGTAACATCGTGATTCTGGCGAGTAACTTTGAACGGGTTCAAATCATTCCTGGAGCTGTACACAATTACATAAGAATCAGCTGCCTGGATTGCAGTACCGACACAGGGAAAATAGCAGCGGCCTACGAAAATCAAGTTTGCATTTTTGAGCCGACGCCGTTGATTCACAGCACTTGCTCTCATGTTCGTCTCTATTCTTTTATACCGATACTTTGCTCTTCTGTGTTCTCTGGTTTTAATATTAATTTCATCTGTTTCTCTGTTGTTCGATCGGTCCGCAGCAATTGGAATATCGATGGGTGCAAACTGGAAGTTTACAAACGGAATCGAACATCGGTTCCCTGTCGTGGAATTTAGAAGGGACAAGGCTACTGACCGGAGGGGAACTTTTGCAATTATGGCATCAAAATATAACCCCTTTCCAGGAGGAGCAATGTAAGCGTTTCTCGTTTATCTTGTGTAGCTCAGATTTAAGAATAATCAGCATTGTTCGTTATTTCGCCTGTTCCGATCGAAGTAACAGCATCCTTGTCGTTAGTCAAAACAGTAACGTTGTGCGCAGCGGCAAAGGCGAATTTGTCGCAAACAGGAGATACCGTTGCGTCCAGACGAAAAGAAAATACTCTGAACGTTCTTCCAGACCGTGAGTTTCTTTTCGATACGAGCACGAACATGGAAAAGCCTAACTTTCTGAATTCCAATTGCGAGAGCACAGTAATCGAAATGTATGATACTATGCGTTTATCGATTACCGAGTTTTGCCAATGTCTAAAGCTGTGTATTGAGTCGACCAAGATTCAGCGATTCTCTGCTTGCTAACTAAAGAAAATCGATTGGCCTCTGCATACTTTGGACGCAGCATCTACTAAGCACACTTGCTTGTTCCTCTGATATTTGTACGCTTCTAATTTCCTTCGATATCAATTCATTCAGTTTCATTTCATTTCATTTCATTTTTTTCTTTTATCTTCATTCAATGGAAGCCGCAGTAACGTTTGTTCCCAAAAGTTGATTCGAATAAACCTTTTATACTTGTCCCTGTACGAGAGGACATTCTCGTCGGTATTCAGCGTGAGATATAGGAACCTCTCCCTGTGTAAATAGGTATTAGACTTTATTGGGAAGTTCAGCGAAAGACGTTTGATAAATTGTACGATCGTTTACAGCTGGCGCGGTTACTTTTTCCATTGGCGGAGAAGCGGACAGTCCTGCGCCCGCAGATTCCACCAATGGGAACGAACCAGGGGCTTGGAATTGCGTGTGGAAGTGTCGCACAGCCACGCCGGTGCATCTGATGAGTTTCAGTCCGGATGGCACGTTATTCGCGACCACAGGATTTAACGATAGATTAGTGAAAATTTGGTTCGAGAACAAACAATGTAAGATCCTTGTATGTCTATTGGATATATTACGCGAATTCGAAGGAGATCAAGAACCGTGTTTGAACTGATTTAGTATTTTCAACGAGGAACGTGGATCACACGAACGTCTCGCAATCTACAGGCAGCGACAGTTACAGCTTCGTTTATGTTGCTCATCCGCGTGCAGTCACACACTTGTCCTGGCGCAAGACCAGCAAATACATGCCGAAGTATGTACGGTGGACCATAGGAGGAAAGAACATTTACTATTTATTCTTTATATTACAATTTATTTGTTCCTGCAGAGGTTCCGTTTCCAACATGCTGGTCACATCCTGCAGAGACAATATTTGCCGAGTATGGGCCGAAACGATTCCGCCGGAGGTCGAAGGTTTAGCTAACATGAGCCAGTTCGAGGGCTCCGACAGGCACGGCCATCACGGTAAACATCGACATCACAATATGCACAAACACCGATTCATGCAGCGGCTGAAACACATGAAGTACGTAAATAATAAGTCTAAATCGTGATAACGATTGAACATCCCGGTTTCTTTACGATTTTCGCGTTCGGTGTAGAACATGTTTTCATATCCGTCGACACGCGAAGCAGCAACATCAGGCGGGTCACGTCACGGCTCCGACATTGCCGACTTTGCCCTCGACCTATTCCGTGCACGACTTCCACAATAATTATCAAGGTTCCGGTCACTATCCAGGAATGCATTTCCACTTGGCAGCTAGCATCAACGCGGAGACTGGTAAGACCCGTGTGTGACCGGCTTTCGTTTTTATCTTGCGAACGATCTGTCTGATTTATCCTGTCCCGCCGTAGACATACCGTTGGTACCAAGTTTGATCACCGGAGACCCGGAGAGAGAACCAAACTTTATTCTCCACTGGTTGAACAACAAGGAGATGCACTTTACGATGCAAGCGGAAAGTATTTTGCAAGAACTGACTCGTAAAGTGGTCGAAAAGGAGGAGGGACTGCATCAGCAGGATATGGAGCACGCGGAGCACGACTTCGAGGAGGAAGGACCCTTGAGTGAGCTTTCTTTTTTATACCGTATCGATTAATTATCACATCCGGCTTGACTCGACTCGATACTTTGCCTATCGTAGAAAAGGGAGTACGACTGCAACACGCCCAAAAACCAGGGAGCAACGTCCGATCGATGAGCCAAGAGGATCATAGCAGCGACGAACATCACACGACACATACTGTATCGTCGCATCATAGTTTACCGCACAGCGTGCATTCGCATCAAAGTCTTAGGTACGCCGTCGAAGAAATTACGGGAAATTAGCGTGTAACCTGCGCTATTATTTCTGTTCCTTTCTTTCCCTGTCCAGTAACACCACGTCCATCAACTCGATCGCAACGGACATAACGTCTTCGATGAATCACGCGCCGGACTCTTTGGACACCACGATAGAAACGTTACTGCGCGACTGGCATCATAATCCGGATCTGCTTTTCTCGATTCATCCTATCGATGGAAGTTTCTTGATTTGGCACATCGAATGGTTGGACGAGTACCATCCGGGATCGTTTCGACAAGCGCAAATATCGTTCTCGACGCGAATACCTAACGCGTTCCCGCTCGGCGACGCTTCGACGATGAGTCACAATGTGTCGATGTACTCTCACAACACCGGCGGCCCGCTGTTGAATATCCGCGAGGTGGCTAAGTCGTCGACGAAGACGTCCAACGACGGTGAGCGATACCATTGGCGGTTCTCAAAAGATCGCCGGTTTTCGAATTCGGAGATTCTGTTCAATTGACGAGATCGAATGTTGTGTTGTGTCGGCGCAGGTGTTGAGATCGCTACGCCGTTACCGAGCCTGATCGAACAAGACGAGGAACAGTCGACGCTTACCTCGAAGGCCGGTCAAGAACTGTTAAGAAATATTGAGCATACCGTCGACACGCGGGCTGGTCAGAATGCGACCGGAAAAGAAAAAGAAGGACACGCGGAAACTCGTAAAACGAATCAAGAGACGGTCAACGATCTATTAACGCATCCCAGCCCGATCGTCTCCATGGTGTCGAAACACTCGAACGGTACATTGAATTTGTGGCAACTAACGTTCGCCGATAGAACGAAATTTTCCCAGGTATTTACTGCAACAGTTTCGGTTGCTCGATAAACCGTGCCGCAACACTTTTCGATTGCACGTCTCGCTTGCTATAACGTACTATTGTACAGGGTGTTTCGTCTGAGTCAGCACGCCTAAATATCTCCTCTACCTCTGAAAGTACAAGAAATGTTTCTAACGTAACCGAAACGGTTTCGAAAGACGAATCAGGCGGAAGAATCGTTTTTTTATAAATTGTAATCTTTTAATCGGTTTTTTTTTTCAAGGTCAGTCGTGTTTCTTTACATGTATACACACATTTTTTGCTGTTTCATGTTACGGCGAACATTATTGTACATTCGTCCGTGTTTAATAGCGCCTTGAAAAAACGATTAAAAAATTTCACTTTATAAAGAACGATTCTTCCATCTGAGTCGTCTTTTGAAACCGTTTCGATTACGTTAGAAACATTTTTTAGGTGTACTGTTTTAGAGGAAACGTCCTGTATACTCGATTATACGCTGTAATACACATGAGAAAGCTACGAGCAACTTTGCTTCGACAGGTATTGAGCATTGGACATGCCTCGAGGGCGTCGGGTCATCGGTTCCGAGTGAACGACATCACGTGTCATCCGGTGTTACCGTTGCTGGTGACGACGTCGCATCACAATATGCCGGAATGCTCCGGGTCTCAATGCCGAGACAACGATTCGAGTGAGACCTCGAGCAACAGAACGGGCTCCGGATTCTCCAAGGCGTCCCCGAAAGATGTGTCTCCCACTGTGAGAAGAAACTTTTTAACGAATTCTACGAACAAACTGTGTAGAGAACATCTCGGCAACTATCTATCTACGTCCAGTTTCAATATTGCCGTTATTTGTAATAATATGAAAAAATGTTATACAGAGAACTTTCTGCGAAACATTTTCTGCATTGGTGGAGGCATAGAGGAGATTTCAAGGTCAACTCTATTCTTTTAAATGGAATGCTATGTTTTCTTTATCACTGCGCGACAGCCAGCGTTGAGACGAATTCAGCGAGTTATCATTGAAGGTCGTGCAAGGTCAAATATTGTGGTAAAATAAGCTTTATTACATTACGGGAGATGCTCGAATTGAGGACTGTTCGGTTGAGGAATTTGGTTTGGAATTGAGGACTGTTCCCTGCATCGCGTGCATGTCTCATCGTTTCCGAACTTATTCTAGCACATAGAATGTATTCTAGCACATACATCCTCTATATAACATTTTTTCATATTATTACAAATAACGGCAACGTTCAAACTGGACATAGTTATTGCCCCAGCCTGTATACATTCCGTTACATCAGAGATTTGAGGCATCATACACTTTTCTCTGTTGAGGCTTTCATCAGGGGGTCAGAAGACACACTGATGCCAATGTGTGCAGGATTCTGCTCCACTTTCAAAATTTTCTTCCTTCCCGTTCTTCCTTCAGGACACGGCTCACACCCGAAAGCCTCAACCAGACGAAACTGTATTTACATGTTCGCTTGCTGCCTTTGTTCCAGGGATTTTGCAGCGAGTTGATACTCTGGCGAGTGGACACGGTCGGGCCTTTGTCGAAGAGCGGCGGAGTCTCGGAATTGGCGCGTATCAACTCTCCGGAGATTTCGGCGTTCAGCAACGTCGCTTGGATCCCGACGTTGCTGCCGAGCACCACCCTGGGCAATCTGTCGAACTCTCCGAGCGCCTGTTTCGTCGCCAGCGACGGGGAAAGTTTGAGAGTTTACCAGGCGGTTATCGACGCCAGAACGCTCCTCGCAGAAGTGTCGAGCAGCGAACGGCGAAGCAGAATGATGGTAAACCTAGACACGGCCATGATGTATCCAAACATGATCGAACAAGGTCTTTCCACGCTGATTTTTGTCGTTTTCCGTGCAACAGGATTCGATGTCGAGCCTCTCGACGGACATGTCGTCCGACGACGGTGTCCGACAGTCCATCCACTGCAGGATCGAGATAGTGTCGCAACAATCAACAGCGAGACCCGGTTGCGTGATCAAGTTGGACGCGATCGCCGACGCGACCCACGTGAGTAGAATCGGCACCGAGGCGTAGGCGGTTCTCCATCGTTTAACGAGAATGTGTTTTCCCGGTTGTGGAACGTAGGACTGGCAAAACACGCAGTTCCTGCACGTGTTTCAAGAACAGTTGATCACGGGGGACAGAAACGACGACAAACAGTCCGGCGTGAACACGTCTGCGAACGATTTAGGCTTGATGGAGTCCACCTTGGACGCGATGGTGGATTTACAGCAGTCGGCGATCTTCGAAGAACCGTTCTACATCGTGGTTCTAGAAAGAACGCAAAACGGCACAACGGTGCACATGTGGCGGCTGGTTATAGCCTCGCAGCCGGAGACCTCCGGTAGTATAGATTGACCGACAATGTGCCGGTGTAACCTTGTAGAATGTAGTGTAAAAAGTCATAGTTCTTCGTTCATGAATGTTCACGTAAGGTATCCGTTGATCTCCGCAGGGCTGTCAGGATCTATGATGTACGTTCCGGATTCTCATTTGGTGCAAGACGAGGAAGAGGAGGGAGGTACGCCCGGCCGATATATTTACTCGGAGGGTAAACGATCTCGCAGACCGAGCCAAACGCGCCGCGATAGTCAAGGTGAATTCGATACATTTTTCCACAGACGACCGCAAAATAGTCACGTTCGTATCACAACCACGAAAGCTTGTACTCAGGAATTACCGTTGCCGGACGGCGTCGAGGTTGGCATATACACGATCAAAATTTTCTACTCTTGTTGTAACAAGATTCTCGTAATGTAGGCACAATAATCGCTGACAGGCGGACACACACACGCGCGTACCATTTTTCTCGATTGTTCCCCCGCAGGTGGTGCACGCGGCGCCGGCGGCCGGCCATTTGAGCAGCTCCTCCATATACCCCGCTTGCTTCGCACCGTACATTATAGTGACGGCGTGCAGCGACAGCACGATACGCTTCTGGAAATGTAAAGTGACCAAGAATCCGACGGACGAGAAGCTCTGTTACGAATGGTGCGAGTGGGAGATGCTGCGAAAGGACCAGGAATCGACGATCGACATCACCGGTGCGTTCCCGTGGGTTCTCGCGGGGGAGCAGGAAATGTTGGGAATTTTAAACCTTTTTTTCTTTTATTTTTATCGCGAGGAAACGCTTTTCTCCCTGGGGGAAGCCGGGGTTATGTAGGGACCTGCTCCTAAGGGCTACCCACTGAACACTCGCGCCCACCTAAGCTACAGGGGAGGTGCCTGGATCGCGCGAGTACTCAACAGGACACCTCCCAGCTAACATCATACTTATTGTGAGGAAATGCTTCTCGCATACCCCGGCTTCCTGGGACGGAAGGTTACGTGGGACTACCCCGGAGGGACCCGCCCGGTGTCCCCATCCCTGGAGGCTTAATTTTAGCTCGACCTTGGTTTCAGGACAACCGTTGAACATCAGCGCCGCGTACAGCGGACGGATCGCCTGCGCGTACAAGTACGGCAAGTCGTTCACGCGACCGACGAAGAGCGATCCGGACTCGCGTTACGTGAACCTGTGCGTGGCGATATACGAGTGCGAGAGCACCGGCGGCAGCGAGTGGATCCTGGAGGACACGATACACTTGAAGAACATACATCTGCCGAGGATCGCCGTCGACCAGCATCTCGATCTCAGCTACCTCTACGACAGCAGATTCCTGCAGAAGAAACAGAGGCTCACGCAAGTGTTGCAGACGCTCAGCCACGAAGACGTGCGGTCGCCGAGGAACGGCGACAACGGCGAAACCACGAAATCGAACGCGGGTACGTAGAGGGTAAAATAAGTTCCCGCAAGTAACAATACAGCGAAGAGCGCAACTCGACGGGACAAGATCGGCTTCGAACTAAGCGATAACCATTTCACTAGTATTGAAAATACACGTGTAATTTATATATCCGTGCAAAAGTCCGGATACTATTTAATACACGTGTTAATTCTTGTATATTTCAATGTACTATCCTATATGTGTTCACGTGTATCGAAATATATGGATAATACACGGATACAACTGTGAACTTGAGTATACGGGTACACAAGTGTATTATCCGTGTATTTTGATACACGTGGACACGTGTATTCAAGTACACGGATACACGGATAGTACATTGAAATATACAAGAGTTAACATGACAGGTTTCGAAAATTAACAAGCAGCATAATTTCTGTTGGTAAACTTTAATCAATCAACTGTTTATTTGGATGAAGAAAAACCAAAGTGTTTGGTTTTGACAAAAGAGGGTTCCTTTTTGCTGCAACAATATTTCCAACGGACGAGAAGCACCGTTCAGACTTGGCTGACGTTGCTCCGGCATAGTTAAATATTTTTAATCGTTTATAACTCTTAAAAGAATTAATCTAAATTAATTTATTCGAGCGAATCAAATACATTCTTTAAATTTTAAATACAGGCTCGGATAAAGAAGCTGAAGAAACCAACTTTTACTATTTCTTTTGCGATTCCGACGAATTCAAAGTTTTTTCAAAAATTTTTCACACCACCTCTACTAAACTGATCCTTCTAACTGCTCAATAACATTCAAGTCGTTTGATCTAATTTTCAAAAAGTTATGTTGCTTCAAATAGCGTCGCCTCAGTTTTGCTCGTCACTGTATATTAGTACACGCGAACACGTGTAACCCCAATACACGTGTCCAAAACCGTGATCTCTGCTTCAAACAATCAGAATCTGTTTACAAGAAATGTATTGGTGAAATCCGATCCCTACTTGCGCTCCTCTCTGTTGCGTTCTCCATCGAACGTTGAAAACTGATAGACAAAAGATTAATAAACATCCTTGTCGTCACGTTTGCAAAAGGTTTGCTGGCTGTCCCTTCGTTCAGCACGCTTCAGTCGCTGCGGAAGTCGATCATAGAGAACGGGAACACCTGCCCGCTGACCCAGAAGCATTTGGTGCAGTTGGACTGGGTGTCGAAGGAGGACGGTTCGCACATCCTGACGGTCGCGGTCGGCTCGAAGATCATGCTGTTCACGCCGGTCTGCTCGGACCTCGCGCAGGCGAACATGAAAGCGATGAAGGAGTCGCAGAGCACGAACCGGCCGATCCTGAGGAAGGCGTCCTCGTTGGCGCAGCCGCAGTTCGTCGACGAGATCCGGTGGATGAAGCTGCGAAAAATCGAGCTGACCACGGCGGACGGGCTGCCGCCGTTGCCGATGCAGATCTCCTGGGTGAGGGACGGGATCCTGGTCGTCGGCATGGACTCCGAGATGCACGTGTACTCGCAGTGGAAGCCGAACCCGAAGAACGAGTGTTTCCACTCGAATCTGCAGCACCAGGAGTCGGACGAGTTCCAGGCGAGCCGGAACCTGCGGGACGAGGACCTGCGAACGTTGGCGCACGAGACCTCGCAGCGGCGACTGGCGAACGTCTCCTCGATGCCGCATCTGTCCCGCGTCAGCAGCATCAACCTGACGATGCTCGACGCGAAGAAGAAACGGGGGATGCAGAACGAGAACCTGAACTTCGACTACATGCCGGACTACGGGCTGTTCGAGGCGTCGCGGATCGCTTGCCCGGTGCTGCCGCAGTACCATCCGAAACAGCTGATGGAGTTGCTCAACTCCGGGAAGATCCGCTGGGTGAAGGCTATACTGGCGCACCTGGTCAGATGCATCGGAAGCTCCTGCCCGTTGCGCACCGACGACGAGAGTTCGAGGCAGCGAGGAGGCGGCGGCGGCGGCGCAGGCGTCGGTGGAGGCGGCGGCGGCGGTGGCGGAGGCGGCGGTGGCGGCGGATGGTCCCGATCGAGGACGATGTCGGTCAGCTACGTGGGCACCACGTCTCCTCTGGAGTCGAGAGGCTCGACCACGCAGATCCCGGAGGAGCTGATGCTGGACTACGCGGAGATCACCTCGATCTCGCCGTTGCCCCTCTGGACGTTGTTGATCGCGGACAAGGAGACGAGCCTGATGCACTCGCACAAGACCGAGGACAAGCAGGACAACTACAACGAGCTGTTCGACAACAACCTCGACGAGGACGAGTCGTTGGACGACATGCTCGAGGAGGACTTCGACTGTTCGCGGCAGAAGGACAGGCGTTCCTCGGTCCCCGAACGCCAGGGAATATCTCATTTCGGGCCGAGGCAAGGTAGACTGCTCTCGCGGCTGTTGACGCACACCCATCTGCCCGGGCTGTCGAGCCTCGATCAGATGCACCTGCTCGCCCTGGCGGACACCGTGTCGACCTGCAACGTCGACTTCGCCGAACGGTTCGCGATCGACGCCGCGAAGAACGCGATCGCGAAGGAGAACCTGACCGGCGTGCCGGACGGCACGACCGTCTCGATGGACTCGTTGGACGACTGCGGCCTTCGATTCCTCTTGGCCATGAAGCACTACAACTACCTGATCCGCTGCCTGCCGCTCGCGCAGCGCGCCCAATTCCAGAAACAGGGAATATCCTCGAACAACCTCGTCTGGGCGTTTCACTCCGAGTCCGAGGAGGAGCTGCTCGGCCTGATACCGTCCTACGCGAAAGGCCAGCCGAAGTGGAGCGTGCTGAAGGAGCTCGGCGTCGGCTGGTGGATCCGGAGCAACACCGTGCTGAAACGGTGCGTCGACAAGATCGCGAAGGCGGCCTACCAGGAGAAACAGGAGCCGCTCGACGCCGCGCTCTATTACCTCGCCATGAAGAAGAAGAGCCTGGTCTGGGGCCTGTTCCGCAACAAGAAGGACGACAGGATGACCGGATTCTTCGCGAACAACTTCACGGAGGATCGTTGGAGGAAGGCCGCCCTGAAGAACGCTTTCGCGCTCCTCGGCAAACAGAGATTCGAGCACGCCGCCGCGTTCTTTCTTCTAGCCAGCGCGCTCAAGGACGCCATCGACGTTTGCCTGCACAAACTGAACGACATTCAGCTGGCCATGGTGATCGCCCGGCTCTACGAGGACGACACCACCTCGCCGAACATGAGGAGGTTGCTCTACGAAGAGATCCTCGGCTGCGACAAGGAGGGACAGAATCAAGACATGAACAAAGCTCATCCGGACCCGTTCCTGCGCAGCATGGCGCTCTGGATACTCAAGGATTATACGGGATCGTTGAACACGTTGCTCTTGACGAACGTCGGGACCTTGCATCCCCAGTACAACGACGAATCCGAGAAACCCGAAGGCGCGACAGGTACCAGGAATATGTTAGGCGAGCGTGTACCCGCTCATTACACTGTCCAACGAAATCAAACTTTTTTCCAGTTTTGCAATACCTGTTGGGTGATCCTTATACACTTTGTCACGCTGTCAATTATTATTTTCTGAACCTTCCCGTGTATTAAGGGAACCAAATACTTTTCGTGAATGGTTTCTTTACTTCAGAAATGTCTGTAGAATGATGCATTCCTCTATAGTAATTCCTGCTAGATAAAGGATTTTTCCTTTATGGCACATTTTCAAACTTTAACAACCACTTACAACTATTAGGAAGTACATAAAAATATAATTGACTCTATGAGTATGTACAGGAGAGTTCCCTCTATCTCTTGACTCAAATTTGAACTTTCTCGCGTGTTTAATTTCTGCGCAACACGTCATTTTGTATCAAAATCGTGTACTTCTACAGAAACCAATATTTTTCGAAAACGTTGCGTGACGGAGCAATTCTGCATTCGGATTTGGTTTTACGATGACAAAGTGTATAAGAATCACCCAATAGGTATTGCAAAACGATTTTGGTGTTGGACAGTGATTATCCGTGTATATGCACGGTTTTTGTATCTTGGTAGAATGTCTTGGTCTCTCCGCCTGAAATTTCGCCGATCGTTTCAGCAAATCCGAATGTCTTCAACTTTTACGTCTACCTTCGAACGCACCCGCTGCTGATCAGACAGTACATCGCGTCGACCGCGCAGGACAAGAAGAAAGGACACTCGGTGGTGATATCCGGATTCAGTTACGGCGCTGACACCAAAACCCAGCCGGACAAGCAACTGACCTTGGAGGACAGTATCACCCCGTTGGAAAGACAGCTGTACTTCACAACGGCCCACGCACACTTCAAGGCAGGTTGCCCGGCCCTTGCCCTCGAAGTGCTGTCCAAGTTACCGAGCAAAGTGATGGACACCAATTGCGAGGACTCGCCTAGTAAGCATCAGGCGATTAAAACGTTCTGAGCGTTTTCTCTCGACGATGAAATTAACGAAAGTTTAGAATTTTCTGAAGGAAGAAGTCCTCGTCTTAGTCAAAAATTTGACCAGCTCATTTTCGCAGGCCTCTCTTCAGGCCAGTCTTTTACCATCAAGAAAATGCTCTCCGAGTTTCTGGCTCTCAGAGTTTCTGGCGCGTCGTCAAAATTTTCTTCATGGTTACAATTGGCCTCGAGAGAGGCTTGTGAAAATCAGCTGGTCGCTGAATTCAATCGCGGAATTATGAAGTTGCCTTCAACATGGACAGAGGTTATCGAACAAAACGGCGCAAATGGTCGACCTAAATCCGAAAATTCTAACTTTGTTAATTTCATCGTCGAGAGAAAACGTTCAGAACTTTTTACTTCACCCAGTAGAATGTTGCGTCTTCTGCTTGTAACGCCTTTGTACTATTCCCCTTCTTCTTCTTCTTCTTATTTTGTCGTTTACTTTGTTCCGCAGGTCTATTGAACAGCCCGAGCAAGATTCGAAAACAGGATTCCCAAATAGACACGGGTATCATCAGCTGGGACCACCAACCGGAGAAGACCAACGATAGCGCGGGTACGTATTTGTTTGTTGATGATTGTTGATCGAACGCTGAAGTACACGCTGTCTTAGGTTTGTTCGACTGGTCCGAACCCGCGAGCCGGAAAACCGATGACGAGTTGGTGTTGAACTGGGACGACGACGCGGCCGAGACCAACGATCCCGACAGTCCCCCATTGAGCATGAAACTAGACGGAAAGGATGCCGACGACAAACTGCCGGAGAAGGAGGGTGAGAGTCCGGAAAAATTTGCCGCGGTTAGCGTGGAATAATAACGAGTCAACCTCGGTGTCGTTGTCCGCAGAGAAAAATGGGAAAACGTCGGGCCAGTTGGATATTATGGCGCAGCAATTGAAATTTGTCGCCTGTCTGAAAATCCTGATGGAGGAATTGTCGACGTTGGCAACCGGTTTCGAAGTCGACGGGGGACAACTTCGATACCAGCTGTACGTCTGGCTCGAACGAGAAGTTGACGCGCTCAGGCAGCTTTGCAGTTACAGCATCAACTCGGACGGAGACGCGTACAATGTCTCGGAATGTGAGTACTGTTCCGGCACGGTTTTCCAGTCACGTTGCACGGCGCGAGGTTGATCGTAGCTTACGTGTCTGTGTTGCTCGTAGACGAGGGAGGAAGCATGGTGGATGACATACAATCGCACAGCAGGCCTGGTGAACAGCCGACGTTGCACGAGATACTGGTTGCCGACAAATTGGATTTCGAAGCTAAAGTGCAGAGAGCCGTGCGGAGAAAGAAATGGTTGAAAGGTATATATATTTATGTATATATATATCTTATACGTGACCTCTTTATATTTATACGAATTAACCAATATCGATGAAATTTTCAGCATTGAAGTGTTCAATACAGGTTCAGATAAAACAGCTAGAAAGAACAACTTTTACTATTTCTTTTACGATCAATTCAAACTTTTTTCAAAAAATTTCACACCACCACTACTAAACTGATCCTTCTAACTGCTCAATAACATTCAAGTCGTTTGATCTAATTTTTCCAAAGTAATGTTGCTTCGAATAGTGTAGACTCAGTTTTGCCCGTTACTGTATATGTATGTGCAATACGTATTAATATCTAATACATGTAAATATGTGTATAATGGAACTGTTTACCTAAAATTCTGCTCGGACGTCGGTTTCAGCGAACGAAACTCTTTTGCGGACGTTGCTTTCCTATTGTTCTTTGCACGGAGCGTCGGGCGGAGGTTTGGCGTCGGTAAGAATGGAGCTCGTCCTTTTGCTGCAAGAACTGCAACAAGAGAAGACGCAACAACAACTGCTCAGTCCTCTGCCGTTCCCCACGACGCTGCCTCTGCTGAGCGCCAGCGTCGCTTGCAACAAAACCGTTGTGGCGGATCCGGTCAGGCACTTGCAGGTACGTGCCGATCGCGATTAGGTTTACGGAGCATTGTACAAGGGTGAGGCGCTGGAAACAGGCCACCTGAATAACTCGGCTGCTATTGGTGTTAGGAAGAAATGCATCGGATGGAACTTGCTCGGTTTCGAGGGAACATTGATCTGATGTTAGTAGCTATTTTGTAGGTGGGCGCGTGAAGGACATGTGAAGGTCAACTTCATTTTTTCAAATGGAATGTCCCATTTTTGATACCATAGATCGATAGAGTATCAAAGTCCGAGTATAAAAGCGTTCACCTTCATATGCCCTAAACCTAATAGTTGAGCAGATATTACCCGCAGAAGAAGGAAAATTATTTCGACAATATCTCGTTAACTATTAGATTTAGGACATATGAAGGTCAACGCTTTTATACTCAGACTTTGATAGTCTATCGATTTATGGTACAGAAAGTAGGCGTTTACATTTAAAATATCAAGGTGACCTTGAAATTTCCTCTATGCCTCAGGCAGTCCCTCTTCTTTCACCATCCCATATTGTTGTTTGACCTCGACTCCTCTATCTTAATTCTTGTTTCCTTTTCTTTTTGAATTATTTCCTCACTCATTTTCTCCTGTCTATCCAAGTTTTCGAGTAGATATATAAAGAAATAAGTTTGTCGAGTAGTTCCACGTAGATGGATATCTTCACATGGATATCTTCATAGTGTTAAAACCGTTTCGATTCCTCCTGTTCTCTTCGTTTCAGTCGCTCGCCCACGACATGTTGCAAACGTTGGTGGAATTACGGAAGCCGCCGATGCCGACGAGGAACACACACCACAGCGAGGTATTCATAATGAGGGATTTAGCGGTCGCTCTGAGCGCTTGCATCTATCAGTCGCTCTGCGATTCCGACACGTTCGTCATGAAGCATCACCAACCGGACAGGTAGGTTTCGCTGTAACACGGATTACAGCGTGACGACAATGATCGTTGTAACACGGAATCGACTGTGACCGGGCGTCGTACAGTTTCCCAGCCGTCGCCGAAGTGGAAGCGTTCTCCGGCGGGCACTTGGTCGCCTCGAATCGACAGCATCGACGATACTCGACGGACGATGGCGTCTGCATCAACACGACCCCCTCGAAATGGCCGGGCGTGACGAACTTGCGGTCCCTGCTGGCCCGCGAGAAAGACGAGGACACGCCGAAGTTGAACATTCTTCTCTGCGAAGCTTTCGTGTCAACCTACATGAGCTTGTTCGTCTACGCTCTATGGAGTTGCGACAGCCACATACTGTTCAGGCTCGTCGGACAGTGTTTCGACAACAGCACTTGGTCCTGTCTCTTCGGGGGCGGTGTGAAAAAGTTGCTGCGCGTCGCCAGCACCACCAGTCAGGTAAAACCATCATCAACACCCGGAACACGGTGTTTCCCGCAAAGTTAACGATACAAGTTAGAAACGCGAGTGATTCATAAATACATACGATGTGTATACGTAGTAGAATTTTGATACCGTGGTTTCCACATTTTTCGAGCGATCCCCGGAAAGGTTCTGTGCGGAAATTTAATGTTTCGTACTTGTCCCGAACTGATCAGGCTTGTGGAACGGGAACAGGAGCAGGAACGGTGGATAAATCCGGCGATGGCGCCTCCAACGAGTCGCAGAGCACCGCCGGGGCTGTATGGAACACCATGACGTCGTTGACGAAGCAGCGGGTGAAGTTGAATATGAAACTATTGGGTCAGTTCACCGGGCAGCAACCGAACATGAAAGAGGACAAGCCCACTTACAGAGAACAGTTCGTGCCGCCCCAGATGAGCATGATCTCATACTTTTTGATGAAGGTAAACGTTACCGGATGTTACTCGAACGATCGTACCTTGAGTTTCGGTAATATCTTTAGATATTATTTAGATTTAGATATTTAGATTTCGATAATAGATTTAGTTTCGCGTTCTCTTCTCTTCGGCTCGATGCTCGCGGGTTGACCCGTTTCTTCGTCGTTTCTCTAGCCGCACATAGACAGCGAATACGCGGACGAGATCGATTACGATTCGTCCGACTCGGCCGTGTCCGATTTGGATTCGTCCGAGGACGAAGAGGACGTGTTCGACACGAATTCGAAGCCAAAGATCAAGCCAAAGGACAATACGGAGCACTCGAATCCGAACTCGCACAGTTGGTGCGTTATGCGATTAGCTATAGTGAAGATACTGCAGAGGCAGCTTCAGGACTTCTTGAACGTCGCTGGCATAGAGATGCAAGGTACTTCCGGTTTCGGTGACGCTCTCTCTCTCTCTCCGGTCTGTGCCGAGTGAAATCGATCGACATTTTCTTCAGAATTGCCGGTTAGCAGCCCGTTGACGCACGGAACGTTGGCGGTGGTAGCCCAGTGGCAGGAAACGTTGCGCGAAGAGTTGGACAACAAGGGACCGCCACCGATCAATTACATTCCTGGGTGTGCACCCGACCCGACGCCAAACCCAGGAAAACCGGCGATACACAAGTATCGATCGTTGCTGGAGAAGGGCAATACACCGTTCAAGTAAGATTGGGATCCGATCGATTACAAGCGTAAATCGTAGACGGTGCAACGGTCGTGAACCGAACCGATCGACCGACTGTAGAATAATATCTATATAGTCTGTCACGTGAATAATTGTAGGATAAAAATTCGAGCAGGATACGTAGGCGGTTGAAACAAACAAAGATGTAAGACGGTAGAGTTTATTGAAGATTATACAGGGTGGGGCAATATCTACGTCCAGTTTGAATATCGCCGTTGTTTGTAATAATATGAAAAAATGTTATACAGAGAAGTTTCACGGTATAGAGGGGGACATATTGTCACAGAAAGATTTTCTGCGTGGGTGGAGGCATATAGAGGAGATTTCAAGGTGAACTCTATTTCAGTTCAGAAACTCTAGGTCAGTTCTTTCATTTTTCTTTCGATCAGCACGCGTTTGGCATCGGCAGCACCGGCCAATCGACTCTGGTGTTTCCTGATCCGGCAAGAACTGGTGCAGGATATATTCATACGAGCCGTGTTCGGTAAACGACGATCGCTCTCGTCGATCCTGGAGAGCAATCACAGCGCGATCGATCATTTGAATCGTGGTACCACGACGGAGGACAAGGGCAGCGACAGCGGAACTACGAGCTTGCCCGAGCCCGTCCGTATCATTCACAAGGAACAGGATAGCATCAGCGCTTTTTGTCTGAATCAGGTGACTTATTTTCTACCCCCTTCGGAAATCCTGTTCCCTCGCTGTACGACGATCGAATGGCGTTCATTGCATTCCGTTTCAGGTGAATCCGGGTCTGATGGCGTTGGCCACGCCGCGCGAGGTTCAAGAGATGAATATATCGCTGTTGCTCGAGCTGCCGTCGTGGTTGGAGGACGAGTGCGAATTCGACCTGATCAATCTGAATAAACAGCCGGAGCCGGAAGCGGTGCAACCGACCAGTTTCTTGGTTATCCAGGTAAACCTGGAACACCGGAATTTGTTTTTGTAACGTACTTTTGCGAATCAGAATCGGACTGTCTCCATCTCCGAGCTGTGCGATTTCAAAGAGTCGATCTTGTTCATGTTTTGTTTTTTTTTTCTTTTTTGGCCGGGTAGACCGCAGCGGATCGACCAATGCTCGCTCAAAGTCCTCAGACCAACAGCCCTCAACCACAGTCCGGCATCGCTAGTCAGAGCGGAAGAGGAGCCAGCGTGGTAAGTTGTCCTCCAGATTTCTGACTTACCGACCACGCAACTTGCGATTGCAATTCAAATACATACCGAGCACTCTTCGATCGTATGTTTGTCAATTGAAGTCTTGAAAATCTCACGTATCGTATCGTATCCGTGCCGTATCGTATCGTATCGTATCGTAAAGTATCGTACCGTATCGTATCGCGTCCTTGCTCCGGCCTAACCCAGATGATTTCTGATACTCTTCACCTGTCCGATGTTCTCACTCCGTATGTACATAGTCATGTATATTCGAATTTTCCTTCTCTCTCGCGCGACGTTGCGTACTTCAGTGATGTTTCGATCAAACGAATGTTCGAGTACGGAGAGTTAAACGACGACTTATCGTTTCGGTCGCCGGTATTCGGAACTTCATTCGATCGCTTGTTCGTTCACGATCGTTTTTCTACCTAGCCAAATGCAACGAAAACTGCGTAATTTGATTACTCGGATTTCGACCATGACGCACGCGTAACCATTCGATTCGTCTTTCGCGCGAAAACGCCCAGAAACAACTGGGAACCGTTCACGGTAGTTGTGCGAAAATTCGTATGTTTTCAAAAGCAACGGTAACCTTTGAAAACCTGCGAAACAACAACCGGACAACGCGTTCCCCGATGTCTTTCGTTTTTGTCTCTCTTCCAGGAGAATATTCAAAGAAACCGACCGACTCACAGTGGTTTGCTTCCCCCCAAAAACTGAGAAAAATTTACTCGAAATATTTCGAATACTTCTATCGTACACCTCCTAGTATATTCGATCATCGTGAAATCTCTATAGTTGGAGCAGAGTGGAGATATCGCGTGGGTTCTCTCGCGCATTATTCCGCAAAATATTAATTAATTAATAGAAGAAAAACTCTTCCGGCACTTTCACGCCAATAACGGCAGAGAGTCCCCTAGTCTAATTTTTAGCCTGGACCAGAACCTGCCATCATCTTTTTAGCCTGGACCAGAACCTGCATCATTAGCAGCGCATACCTAATAATGCCAGAGTTGATGATACTTCTATGTTAAAAGAGGCTCTTCTATGTAGGCTCTGACCCAGCCTAAAAGATGATGCAGCTTCTAATACAGGCTAAAAAGATAATACAGGTTCTGGTCCAGGCTAAAAAGTTGTTGCAGGTTCTGTTCCAGGCTAAAAAGATTATGCAGATTCTGTTCCAGGCTAAAAAGATGATGAGCGTGACCACTCTCATTTCCTCTCTGATAATAATAGTACCCTAGTACTTTCGCCTTTCACCACAATGTAAACACATTATTGGATTGGACGTTCATGCGCGAAGAAACCCGCGCAATATCACCACTCTGAGTTAGAGTCTCGATGGTTTTTGCAGAAGCAAAGAACAAGCTACCTATCGCGCATTTAATTGTGCGAAAAGATTGATAAAAAAAAAATAAATCGAACGTTGGCATGTTACGCTCGCGAATCGTTCAACCATAACAACGAAGTATCTAAATTCGTTCGCTACGAAGGAATTGAACTTCAGTGGGCTTTCCCGCGTTTGCACCACTGTGCGTCGTTGCATGGCATTTAAGAAAAAGTTCGCATTACATAGACCACACTTTAAAACGCGTGGCTGAACCGCGGCTACTTCGAGGCTTGTTTCTAGAGAAGGATCATGGGAATTGCACGTGTGGGTACGCTTATGTTGGAGCTGCGATCGAAGCTTCAAAAGCTTCACGAAGCTTCACAAAAGAATTGTCACAAATGTTCTTCTTCCAGTCGCGAAGAAAAGTAGAAGAAGAATTAATTATTGTTGTCTACGAGTTCCGCAGAATGGTTCTCCATGTTGCGTGCATTCTATATATTTATTCTAAACGATACAAAACTCTTTAATTGTTCATTTCATCCCATAACATGTTTGAGAGAAATATCTCTTACGGCGAATACTATCAAACAATTTGCCTGCTAATTTGCCCACGCCCATCGTCAATCTGTTTACGTATCTACGCGTTCGATTAGAACGACGATAACAGCGAACGAAACGTAATAATTCATTCTGACACGCTTGTATTGTTGGTCATCTGGTAAGCGTAGCTCAGCTCGCTGCTTCGACTTGAGGGCGCCGGCATTGTTTGAAATCCGTCTACGTATGCAAAGGTCAAAATCTAGACAAACTACCGCTTGAATATTGCAACGAGCAGTTTAGAAGTGGTCAATTGTGTTTCCTAAAAGTCCAATCTACGTCTGTATGGAGCCGAAATTGCGAATTTCTACCTCATCCCGGAGTAATTTGTAATATTCGACAGAAGAATCGAATTCTGAAGCAAATACGACGTCACAAGATGGCTGCCGCTGAGAGATTCTCTTAATTTCGAGTTCGTATACAGACGTAGCAAAGACATGTAGAAACACGGTGGTATGCATTTTTAATTGATTACTCACTTATTGTAACATAGCGTGACAGTCAAGGCCGAATGCCTGCCGGCACCCTTAAATACTTCCGTTATGACAGTATAGAATGTATTTTTGCGCTCTTATCGTCGCTCTGATCGCTTATCGCAGCTTCAACATAAACGTACCCTGAAAGGTATGAAGCGTGCGTTGCGTGCTCATTGATTACCATGTGTTCTAATTGATGGAAAAGTCCAAAATCGGGAAAAGAGAGGGGGGAGAGTGAGGGAGCGAGAGAGAGAGAGAGAGAGAGAGAGAGAGAGAGGGGGAGAGAAAGAGAGAGATATACATAAAGGAAGGAAGCCTCGACAGCTGTAATTGGTTTGGACAATGCCGTTAAGTAGTCATTGAGTAGCCGTCGCACTGGGTCACGTCAGAGTAGCACAACTGGTGACAGACAACATGTTCCTTGTTCAATGCTTGCCTAACGTGTAACTTGGTTCGCGTCTGACCGACGTCACTGACCTGGTGGCTCGTTCGCTCGCTCAGATGAAGGGGATGCCCGCTTTTCCTGGCTCCCACGACCTGCGTTTCTGTCAGTTTGTTGCCGATAGAAGCAAACACTTGTTGCAGCCGGTGAGACTAACTTCTAACAGACTCTAGCCTGCATAATGATGTATTCTATAATAGTATTATTAGTGCCAGTTTCGCATTCGGTACTTTCTTTGATTTTTTGTTTTCTCGGTTTCCGTTTTTTTTTTTTTTTTAATCACTCGTCACCGTCATCCTCACCCACCATCAACCTCATCGGTCATCGTCGTCATCGGTCATCGTCATCGGCATCGCCATCATCGTCGATGTTGCCACGGTCATCGACATTACCACCACCATCGTTCTGTTTATCGTTTCTCCGTTACCCATTTATTCGTTTATTCCGTCCCTTGTTCTACATATTTATTTTCTCGATTATTATAACCACTATACTAGCATCACTTCCGTTCGTCGTCGTTCGTTATCGACAGCATTCGAACGGTAAACTCACACTAACACGTTCCACCGATTGAACGATTAATGAAAAAATCGAGTATCAAGTCAAAATTTTGGTTCGTTCTTAACTTGATGTATTTTCATTTTCTTGCACATACGTGCGTGCATACATACATACATACATACATAATTACATACATACATGCATATAATAAAAACATATATACATATACATGAGAGAGAGAGAGAGAGAGAGAGAGAGAGAGATACATAAAAACCATACACATCAAAGAGACGGAAATTTCGCGCGTTTCCGTGTTGGATCAATTTGCTGTTCTCCTATTGGACGAAACAATTCGTTGAATGCGACCGCGAGAGCTCTGTAAATTGTCTCAAAACTGAAAGAATCTTAGCGATCGATGACACCGAGAAATTGACAAATTTTCCTCTCGTAACGTTGCATGCGTAAACAAAGTTCCCCTCGTATATAGAAATTCTCCGAGCATCTTGTTCGTTTTGAATGTCGTCTGTAGTATTTAGGCGCTATCATGCTTTCTCATGCAGCCGCGTTACAAGCAAACTGTCAAATAGTTCCGAGTCTTGGAACACCGCGGGGTCTACTAGCTTTTCTCGTTTAATTTCGAATCGATTCGACTGGACCCGTAGCGGTCAGTCGATGGCGCTTTGTTTTCCTTTCACCAGTTAACCGACGAGTATACTCGTCAATCCGAAACTCTATTGCGGTGCGGTTAACGTTAACGAATTGTTAATTTCTTTTACGAATAAAAAAGTAGTTCTTTCTCATTTAGCTTTGCAAGCTAAAGTGGTAGATTTTTACTAGATTTCTCAAATTCGATTCCACGGTTAACTGGTTAACCGTCGAAAGTTGAAACGAAAGCGAACGAAAGCGAAGACAGCGTTCTGATCCTAGTAGACCTTGAGGGATGCGATCCGCTTCTGCCTCGATCGTTGAAATCGACTGGAAAACGTTTCTGTGAACGTGAACACGAACACAACAAAGAGTAAACGTTCGGAAAATGTACGTGCGTATGTGAACGTACGATAACAATTACGAGAAACCCTGTTGTGTTCGCGTACACGTCCACAGAGCAACCATTCACACAGTGATTTCTCCATATATGTCGCCAAGGCCTGGATGATAAATGTCGCGGAATTGTCCCCACCACCACACAGGGTATACCCCGTGAAGAGCCACGAGAGCTCGAGAGTCCGACGTTCGGCGTCGATCAAAGAATAGTATCTCCTGGACGACATATGTCGCCGGCAAGACCTGTCTTCTTGACATATATCGAGAACTCACTGTAGTCCTATAGCTTGTCGAATTCCGGCATCTCGATGAAACCTCGAGAAAGCAGAGAACAAATTTCCCCGCCTAGCATGACGGAAACCGGAACCGTGTAGCCCAACTAATTACGCGACTGTTTCGCATTAGGTATGGAGTTAATACTGTATCCGTGTACCCTTAATTGTGCTTACGCGACAAGCATACATTTCTCCCACATTTACCCTTTTTTTCTTTTTTGTTTCTCTCTCGTGTTTTCTTCTCTGATTGCATTTTAACACACGCGTGTAGTCTAATGTTTACGTGTGATTTCTCCAATGGTTTCTCCTCCCCCACCCCCTGATTTCACACGAGAATCTTTCTCTGAACACACATGAAATTATGAATTGTGCGAAACATGAAAACGACCGGGAACCGTGCAACCTCGACTTAATGCTGGCTTTGTTTTGTTCGAACAGATCTTGAAGCATAGAATCGACGGAATTAGGAGAATCTCGTCGCATCCACTTTTGCCGTTGTGTAAGCATATACCGTTTGTTAGCTAGCCTGAACACTGACACTCGATCTCAGTCTTTGCAATACAATTCCCTCGTTCTCCTCGACGAGGAACAATGAACATGTCCGGCGAAAATGAAACTGACCTATTTTTATCGTCGGCCGTGTGTCGTCGATACGCGAACAGACCTGACCGGTTCGCAAGATGGATCGGTCTCGCTTTGGGAATGGGGACACCAGACCGCCGTGGCCACCCCGAGACAACCGGGAACCTTCGCGAAAGTGACGCGGGTGCGATTCTCGCAGCACGGGAACAAGTTCGGCGTCGCCGACTCCGACGGACATCTCAGCCTCTTTCAAGTAGCCTGCAGAGAAGGAACTGCTCGTCCCTTTTTCGTAAGAGTTTTCCACGCTCGCGCGTTATCCGTCGCGTACGAATTTGACCCATCAGCGGCCATTGCACTCGCTTGGGTACAGCAGATAAGATCATAGTTCGCTTCTAGCGCCATCTGAGATTGACCAGACGTTTTGTGTCCATCGTTTGCTGAAATTAAAAACAAAATAAGTAGCCGTTAATGGGTTAACGGGGCCGTCATGGTTTGAAATACGTATGCAAGGGTCAACATTTAGACAAACTGCCGCTTTAATGTTGCAATGAGCTGTTTACAAATGGTCAATTGTGTTTCCTAAAAGTCCAATCTACGTCTGTATGGAGCCCAAATTTCGAATTTCTACCTCATCCTGGAGTAATTTGTAATATTCGGCAGAAAATTCGATTTCTGAAGCAAGTACGACGTCACAAGATGGCCGCCGCTTAGAGATCCACTTAATTTCGAGAGATTGAACTGCTCATTGCAATATTGAAGTTTGTCTAGATTTTGACCCTTGCGTACGTATATGAATTTCAAACCATGCCGGCCCCCAATACGGTATACGTATTAGGTCATCCCATAAGCCATAAGTAGAGTAGTCTACTACTATAAGTAGTAGTCTGAAGAAAAAATATCCTGTGTGACGATCTAGAACGAACTCTTGCAAACAATGATAAGTTTCTACAATGCAAAAATATAGTCTGCCCAAGATATTTACTATATACAATTAGAAGCGACAAATTACAACTTATCGAATGATTTACTATATCTGTATCCGTAATACGTACATTTAAGGCGCAATGCAATAGACTATGACAGTTGCATAACGCAACAGGCCGTCGATGACATTGAATCACATCTCGAATTCACTTTTCCAGAACTATCAGTGCCATAGCAAAGTAACAGCAGATTTTGTCTTCCTCGGCGCGTGCAGTTTAATAGCGACCGCCGGCCATGGTTCCGAAGGGCGTAACGTTGCGCTTTGGGACACTCTGCTTCCGCAAAATAAATCTTTGATCCAAGGCACGTTGTTTGGCCCGATCGTTTCAGCCATTTTTCACTCGTAGACTCCTGACCTGTTTCACTGTCGTTTCTGCAGGGTTCACGTGTCACGACCAAGGCGCCAGTTCGTTGATACTCGCTCCCCAACATCAGCTGTTGATCAGTGGCGGAAAGAAAGGTGACATTACCATATTCGACGTTCGACAGCGTCAACAACGTCACCGTTTCCAGGCCCACGAGTCGGCCATCAAGTGTTTGGCCCTTGATCCACACGAAGAATTTTTTGTGAGCGGAGCAGGAGACGGTGACATCAAGGTACTGGCAGTGTCCTACAGCATAACGGTCGAATAACTTTCAAATTCAGTTTTCCGATGGGACTGTAAATACGAAAGATATTTAGGCGTTCATGTGGGGCACCCTGTATAATTTAGCCGGCGTACTTATTGAACGTACTCTTTTTCCATTTCTGATTTAGATATGGGGTTTGACCGTCCACTCTCTGCTGTACTCTTTCCCCGGGGAACATCCTCGATCTAGCTTTTTCAAAAACATTGGACAAGTAAGTTGATCGAACGTGCGCAGTCCGACGTGTCGACAGATTTCGCGAAATAATAACGTCAAGAACATTTTGCAGGGCGTGACGCAGTTGCACGTTGATTCCGCGGGACGTTTGTTCTCCTGTGGCGCGGATGGTTCTATGAAAGTACGCCAGTTGCCGGAACGAGATTGTGTTGTGCACACTTTATATTAGAATAATGGAAACATGCTAATTAATCCCTTCGAAACGAAACGATTTCAATGGAAACACTTAAATATGAAATGTTATACATAAGTAAATGTGTATATTCCACGTAAATATTTCTTGCACGATATTCTACGACAAATCAGTTTTTCTCCTTCGTCGAATCACAAGCGGTGAAAACCCCCCACCAATGGTCACTTCTTTCTCGGTGAAATTTTCCATCGGACGAAGTAGTCGAAAGTATAAATATTCTTTTCGAAGGATCGCGTGATTTGCTACCGATATTTGTTCGTTTCAGTTTACTTCCCAAGCGTTTTGATGCCTTTAAAATATGCTACATACACCTTATATATCCATGATTTGTCGCCCTTGAACGTATTATGTAATGTATTATATGTATACGGAAATATTTCTATATGTCGAGTACGTGTAAAGTTTCAGAAGGTACTCCAAAGTTAGCCTGAAATTGTTAATAGCGCGTGTTAAATATATATTCAGACTCATATTTAATATTGTGAAGTTAACGTTTCGTTACAAACAGCAATTTATTGTATTTACGCGTGGTAGTATTATTATGATATTATTGTAACGGGATACATTTTTAAAAAGAGCTTTTACCATGTAAAGAAACATTTACCGCAGATATGCTGAATTATATAGTATTCGATGAATATGTACATTGACGATGGCAATGAAACCGCAAATGAAAGCAGTTGTTTTTATGTTAATCCACGCCCAGTTGTCCTTATCGTGTTTACGTTGATTATAACTTATATTTAAAAATTAAAAAAAGAAGATAAAAAGGAAGAGAGAGAGAGAAATCCGAAAGACAGACGTACCGATTGTATCAATATATTTTATAATGGAATCTGAATAGTACGATACATACAGTATACTCGCCAGTAGTACGCTAAATGCGCGTGGAATAATGTACAGTAACGATCGAAACTGAGTCTACACTATTTGAAGCAACATAACTTTTTAAAAATAAGATCAAATCACTTGAATGTCATCGAATTTTTAAAAAGTTATCTTGCTTCAAATAGCGTAGACTCAGTTTTACTCGTCACTGTACGTACATAGGTTCGTAGAGTATTTAAGGTCGGCAGCGCTCCAAAAAGCGTGGATACAGGCACACCTCGCGTATATGGTACCGATTTAGGAGCCAACAAAGAAATCTTTCGAGTCCTAATCCGTATCCGCCGTGAGGACAGGTTCCGTACTTTCGCTGAAATGGGAAACATGTCGAAAAACCGTTTTCAAATATGAAAACCCGTGAACGGTGTCGGATCATCGACTCACCTGATCCGTGTACCAATAATATGGTGTCGGATCAATGTTTTCGCGGGCATAACCTGCCAGTAATTCATCATGGTCCCAAATACGCATCGAACCGCCGACAATTTCGCCAACGTTCGGCAACAGCACGTCTACCGATTCTGTAAGCCGTTCGTCTTCCGCGCAACGTTGCATGTAAAACGACTTTATCTCCGCAGGAAATCTGCAGAGCATTATCGGCTCGTTTATCATGTCGGTCATTTTTCTTTCTGGCATTTCGGGTATATCCTACAGACAAAAAGTTTCGTATAAACATGCATGCAAATAAAATAAAACAGAACGCGTTAACGCGTCAAGATGTTCTTATTGTTTCTTAAATCTGTATACGCCTGAAGACGCTACAGAATTGATCAGCAACGGAAGTTTTATTTTTCCGAAGACACCAATTGATCCGTACCTCTCCAAATTCATAAAATGTTCCGTCTTCCTTGGTTATACCGTTCTCTCGAAGATATTCGATCGCATCGGTGTAATTCATCCTTCTGAAAGGTTTCTTTGGGACTTGAAAGTCTGGATTTAGTTCCTTCACGACGTGACCAAGAGGCGATTTTAGAACACGATCAACAACGTCGCATACTAGATCTTCTAATCGATCGAGCAATTCGTCGAATGTGATAAACGGGCATTCTGCCTCCACGTGCGTATATCTACAATGCACGCACACTGAGTTAGGGAGAATTCCGTTTTTGCGGGAATTTGGTCTGGTTCATATTATAGTCATAGTCCTATGTATTTACTCTGCCAGATGCCTTCTGGTCCTGGATTGTTCTGCCCTGTAGGACTGGGCAACACAATAGACATCACCCATCGCGGGAATACAAGTCTCGAGGTACAACTGAGAACTTTGAGTTAGAAACGCCTCTTCCCTAGTAATAAATATATTAATCGTTAAACAATTATCGCAAGCAACAAAGAAACGAGTCAAGCGTATGTTCGATACTTTCTGAAACCGAGCAAGCATTCGAAACAACAGAAACTTGAATATCGTACGATGTTCCCATGATTACCCGAAATAATTTAGTTTAAACAATGTAGATCCACCTTCCACTTGCGTCTGTACTAATGTTGGCGGTGTCACTTCGCAGTATCCCCTGTCTTTGTAATGGTCTCTGAACGCCTGCATCAGGACGGACCTCATGATCAACACACGAGACGTCTGAAACAAGTTAACGAACGATAATGTTGGAACAAACGTGTCTTCGAAAACTACCAAATACACGGATTCTCGTACATTTTCACCGCGTATCATGATATGACGGTTATCCAGTTGCACGTCCGGGTGAGCTTCCTCGTTTAAAATGGAATCCGCGCCGCCTGCCGGAGACGAACCTATTAATTTCCAGTAGTCCACGTGTAATTCGTGTCCGTTCGGAGCCTAAAAATCCAGATCTAAAAAATTTTGTACGACGTACGCCCAGATTGTTTAGACGCTACACTATTTGCGTTACAGTTTTTCCTTCCGGTACAATTTTCAAAGTTCCATACACTTGGACAGAAGCTTCGGTAGATAATGTCAACGCCTCGTACGTTTGACATAAAATGTCATTAAGCACGCACTGCAGGAATCCAGTTCCATCCCTCAGTGTAATGAACATCAATGCCTTGCCTGTAACGATAGGATATCGCGATTACTAATTTAAGAAAAGAACAAGAATTTATTACGGAGCATCTTGTACCTTGACGTCTAATCCTGTGCACCCATCCGAAGAGTTTTACGCGTCGATCCCTATACTCCACGCAATCTTTAATCTTTGTAAGTCGAGCCGGTTCTAAAGTATCGTCTTCCTTGATTATAATCGCTTTAGCCTCCTCCAAGTTCTTCAACCTTTTCTCCTCGTCCTCCAACACCTTCTTTTGCATTTCTTCATTTTTATATTGTTCTCTTACCCATATTTTCTGCACTTTTTTCAACTGAGACTTCGAAATCAGATCATATTTCTTCGCAGTGTCCTGGGAATCTTGATAAATCGGCGGGAACGGTTCTTTCCCTGCGTGATGCATTGCTTTCAACACTGTTTTGAAAGGGTTACATTTAGAACCGTCACCGGTTTCATCGCTTCCATTCTTTTGGGATGTGTAAATAGCATCTAAAACAGAAGTTAGTTAGGTTAACTACCAGTTAGGAGCCCGGTTAATCGAGGTTCCACTGTATTACAACGTGTAATTATAATTGTATTGCATGTATTATAAATTACGTGGCTAGAATTTATAACATGTTCAAATCATTTCTGTTACGAGAACCTACCCGGCGACGAATCTATGCTTTCCGTCTTGGACATTTTTCGTTTTAGAACAAAACTTCTGATGATCAACCTTTTCTTTTTCTTTCCTACTCCTATTTTTTTCGGGATAGCTTAATCTGCACGTTCTTCGCAATTTCGAGGTTACTCTTTTCTGATGTAATAATTGCAATACTGCAGGTGTTTAGTGAGCGGTGCGCGTGTTACAGACGACACGTATTGGTAATAATGGTTGTACGAGTTGTCTTGCGCAGTACGAGTGCGAATTGATGAGCAGTGATGAGATATTGGACTGTCTTTCTCGCGCATGCGCGACCAAAAGCAGTACCGTATCTATGTCATGGAGATACGTCTATGTCTATTTCGATTCTGACCAATTCAAACTTTTTTCAAAAATTTCTTACACTTCGTCTAATAAACCAATCCTTCTAACTTCTCGATAACATTCAAGTCATTTCACAGACGCAGTTTTGCTCGTTACTTTATGTGTTATATTATGTATATGTATCTATGTATTTATCAAAATCAAATCATAAATTTTGCGAAATTATGCGGGGCGAGCAGGGTACCCTATTTTAGCCAATCTTATTACTTCACTGATGCCAAAATCGTCACGCATGCGTGGGAAAAACCGTCTAATATTTCATCATTAGAAATCGAAAAAAATGTGAGCATGTCAATATACCGATACTAAGAACCATCGACTGATACAACGATAAGTCAGATCAGCAATAAACAATTTTAAACAGAATTTTTTACAGATTTAGAAAATATTTGGAAAATATTTGAAACTTATGAAAAGATATGAAAATATCTGCTCTCATTCGAGCGCAGCGACTGCGTCATCGTCAGACATATTATGACGTCATGCTTTCTTGTGAAGCCTAACTTACCGGCTGTTTGTACCGTGAAGAAGCTTCTCCTATCGGCCGTTTGGAGCGTGGCGGTTGCTGAACAAGCTGTGCAGGTTCTGATGCAAGCTAAAGATGACGTAGGTTCTGATCCAGGCTAAAGATGACGTAGGGTCTGATCCAGGCTAAAAGTTAAACTAGGTAGCAGCACTCTCATCACAGACGAGATGTAAGGATAGACCTAACATCTTATGGGACTTCGTGTCTGATGTTCTGAAATATCGACTGTTCAAAAAATCAGATGTTTTGGTATGCCCTCTACGATTTAGAGCGGTGAGTTTAGGAATTATATTGAATTACAGGTATCGAAGGCGTAGTTGCCAAACCACATCGGAGAATATTCGTCGCATAGTTGCCAATTTACTGTTACTGCCGTGTAATGCACAGCGCGTATTTCGGGTATTTTCCAAGTTACAATCACAATTATGGAAAAATAAACGAAACGAGCAATTACATGATTAATTCAACCTGAATATTTCATCTCGGTTTAAATACAATGCTTTCTGTTTCTATACTGATTTTAAAGCTAAATAAATGCTTTTTCAATTTATATAAATAAACTTCTATTTATTGATAGTAAACATAATAATAATTGTTGTTGAAAATTGAAATACCTATTTAGCACTATCTTTATCTTGAAATTGATTTATATGAACTGTTGCTGACTCCTTTGAATGTTCTGCTATGAAATACAATTTTCAAAAGGACGGAAAAATTGGTTTACGGTCGAACCACCGGACGTGACAATATTCTTTATTGTACGTACAGTTTCATTCATTTGTTATTTATACCAGACATAAAGTTTAAGTAATCATAATCGAAATTAGTATTCGGGCGTTTTAGAAAACAATATTCTATTGTACTCGCGAGACTGCAGTGACTATATATATATATAGCTAGTTTTAATTTTAATTTATACCACTAACGACGCTGTCAGCAGATTTTAGTTCCAGTTGGTAATACAGGATGTGACACGAAAATGGTAACGGGGTCACGTAACCCCACAAACGTGGGACACGAAAATGCATTGGATGTCAGGTCTATGCTATACCTCGTCTGTGGTACGAGCTATTTAGATCAATTTATAAGCCAGATCTCATCTTCCGGCTGGAAGATCGAGATTAACTAAATCTAAATATACATAACAAAATATTCTGCGAACACTTTTAATTTCACTGTTCCAGAGTGGAAAATAGAAATATAAAAAGCATACAGAATCCAAACAAGTAATAAGTATAAAATTAATTAAAATAATCATGATCGTTACTCTCCATATATTATTATTGATATTAAGAATACAATAATAAAGCGAAAAAGATAGTAATAACATCAACGACCAATGAACCGCTTGCACGATCTATTCTACGTTCGTTGCATGGTTCGTGCCAAGCAGATGATTGGTCGCTGGCACGTAATTTTGTTTCGCTGCGTTACCACAAAGCCGTTTTTGTCGTTCAAAAAAAAATAGTACCTTTCGGAAGAATTAATTAATCTACATGTGACCGATCATGATTAGTAATTAATTAATTTTCTAAATACCGTTTACCATCGATTTTATGATCCTGGCCGAATGGCTTAGCGGCGGTCCGCGAGAAAATTAATACTTTCGCATCACCATTAAAGAAACGTTACGATACAGACACGGGGAAATGGGAAGAAAGGCGTGCTGTGGTTGTGCTCAATGTATGGTGCGCGTCGCTTCTTTTTTCTCGCAAGAAAACAAGTCAGCCACTGTTTGTCAGACAACTCACGCGACATTTTCGGCGGGTAGAACGGCGTAGGTACGGCTGCTGACAATAATTTAATAGCATCGTGGAAAAGTACACGACCGTGCGCAGTTGGATACTGCAACCGCGCGCGAATCTTCGCTAAAAAGAAAGTGATAAGAACGTAAACACTTTCGAGTCGGGACGAATCGACGCGAAAAGACCGCGTGAGAAGCAGTCGTACGATATTTTTGTTCGCAACGAACGGGGAAACAGTGTTGTTTCACGGGGAAAAATCAACCCGAGCCGAGGAACAGGATATCAAGTGTTGTGCATGAATCGGCCGTGACTAAAGTGCGCGCGCGTGTAAACGTGCCATCAGTTTCGTACGGGTAACCGAACGCTAACCATCAATTTTCCGGTACGTCCGAATTCTCACCGACAAGATCAGCGTTGCGACAAATTGTGTTTTGCGAGTCAAGAAATTACGGCTTAACTACGCGCGTGAGAAAATAGCGTACCTATGAGGACCACAGAGAGCCACATACGGCAACAAGCTTCGAAGGTAGTGGAGAGTTTACAGAAGGGAGGCCTACGCCTGTGATGAGCATGCCGACGAAAGGGAAGCATCACCACCTGTCCCATCATCATCAACATCATTCACAACAGCAACAGCCCCACCACAATCCGCCGCAACATCAGCCACAACTTCTTGTGAACGTCAATCAACCGAGTGTTCATTCGCCGCAACCATACAGCACCGTGGTCACGGGCAACACACCACGATTCGTGCCGAATGCTGGTAAGTATGCGTTGCTACAGAATTCTCCTTTTTATTTCCTGCCTCGAGATTTTTCCTATCAACTGCGGGTACTCGATCTTCTTTCGCCGCGCGTTTATTCGATCGACACGGAATCAATTCCACGCCTCGGCCAGACGCGAGGTTATGTTTTGAGGTTAGGGCAACCATGCGGTCCATGTGGCTGCCTATTACCAAGATCCTGTAAAAATGTCCACAACTACGCATTTACCTTCGGCAACGTACTGCTACTCGTTCGTTGCCCGTATACATTAATTCCAACGTTTTCCACGTTATCGAAATCTTTCCTAAATCTGCTGATTTAGCGAGGGGATTATTTATTCATGAACGTGGCGTTATGGAAATTTATTTTAAAGCTGTTGCAAAAATGCCAAATCGTTTCTTATAAATACCGTTTTCTTTTTTGTGTAGATTCCGTTAGCGCCGCGTCATCTTCTTTCTGCACTCTTTGGTACAACTTATTCTCGCAATTTCGGAATTTCCGACGTCAAAGTGTGTTCGTTTATAATTTCCTTTCTCCTTTATTTATACATTTTCCCCGAAAATTTTTAATCGTTTCGTATTAACACATGCCGATACAATCGACCGCTAAACGTACACCTGAAAACGAACATAATGGAATTATGGAAGCCATGGAAGAAACATTGTAATCATGCCAGTTCCACCACTGTCCAATATATTCGATCTATGTAGTTCTCATATTTTTTCCGTGTCTCCTACGATTAGCCGATCACGAAATTCCGTAATGTTGCCCAATATGGTGATCCATGACATAATCGAATGTTATTGTTGAACGAAAACTCCGTGTGCTCTTTCTTCGATTCGTTTGGAAATTGTGTAAAATACGAGAAGGACGTAACGGGACGATTATGTCAGGAGAGTAAGTCACTTTTCCTTCGTGTCTATGTATTTTGCTCGGACGCTAGTAAATCAAAGTGTAAGTCGATCTTGGGACGACCTCATTGAAGACACTTGACATTGTTATTAAATCACGTCAATGTAATCGGCCGACTTCTCGTGTGCTAGTTATGCTTTCCTCGAGGATCCGTGCTTTTTACGTGGATTCTCTCTCTCTCTCTCTCTCTCCTCTCTTTTTTGTCGGAACAATTTCCGTGGAAGCGTAAACTCGAGACGAAATGATCGTAATTTCCATCGCGGTGAAATTGACGACGATAAAATACGTGCGGCGGAACGACATATAAATATAGGCAAACAATCGTGGATCGGGTTTGGTGGGAGAGAGGGAGAGGGGAGGGGTAGTAGCAATCTGTTGAATCTTATGAAACAGTTTCTTCGTACTAAATAAAGGAGCGTTCTCGGTGGACGAATTTAACACCTTGAGGAGAGGACGTTGAACAGCCGAAACTCGGCTCTCGAGATAAGGAAAGTCGTAAATGAAGCTTGGAAGAATCGTCACCGATTGATGTCGGCGGCGGGGCCGTGTCCCCGATGACTTCGGTGTCGCCGTTCGGGAATGATCGCGTTCAACATTTTCGTTTCCAATTTCAATCCACCGACCAATCGATATCGTTCCATATGGGAGCTCCGCGCCCAAACTGTTCAGCGCGACCAGAAACATCAGTAGACATGATTGCTATGAATTACTGGAATCGCTGCGAATCGTACACGCGTGTAAATGCATAGGGTTTCGAAGATAATTCGACGACTGAAACACACGTACACGGGTCGTGTAAAAAGGACGGAGGAAGCGTGTTTCGGACGAAAACAGGGAAAGAAACCGGGAAAGGAAAAGAGAAGGAGGATAGGATGAAACGAGGCGACATAGCTAACTTGCCGAACGTTTACGAAAACAACCGAGCAGCGTGTGTCGGCTGTATGTCGCGCGTAGTCCGTGTACATGTGGCAATCAAGCCACACGGTACACACGTTTCTCGTTCTCTCTCTCTCCCTCTCTCTCTCTCTCTTTTTTCGTCTTCTCTTCTCTTTAGTATTTCGAACACGGTGAAAGTAATCGATCGTTGGTTTATCACAAGCATGGAAAAAATTCACGACTAAATCGTCGTGTCGCGATTAGCGTCGTTCCGAGATATTATTTTGTCATCGTCGTTTACACACGGGGGTCTCTCCGCGGTGTATATTTTCAAGGCTGTCTCCCGTAATTCCGAGCATCGAAATATCACGGCCAGAGAAAGAAAGAGAGACAGAGAAGGAGAGGGGAGAGAAGACACGATCCTTCGGTTTTCACTCTCGAAAACGTTGCCGCAGGTGTTCTCCTCTCCTGGATCATTCCGATCAAGAGGAAAGAGAAAGAGAATACACGATTTTTGTACGTCCCGCGCGTTAATATCCGCGCGAAGATTAAGAGGAGAGAGGAACCGTGTTACCTGTGTGTCTCGGAGTAACGACGAGTATTGTCTTTGTCGGGGAGCATATGGTTCTCCGAACGCGTGTCGTTAAGTGTGTGCACCGAAAGAAGGTAGAACGTGTCTCGCGTAACGAGTCGCGCGCGATATGTGTACGCCGACCGCGAAAATCGAGTGCGGAAAAATGGTGGCCGATACTTGACACATCCCGATAAAACGGTCTTTCAAAAAGAGGATCCATCCGTGCGATTCGCCGCACGGGACAGTCTGTTAACGATAGAGCGGCCAACGGTGGCTGGCGGCAGTCTCTCGCCCGGGCCTCGCAGGTTTATTAACTCGCGCGAAAACATCGTCTTTGCCAGTATCATAACGTCTTCGCTTCCGCGGAGAGGTTATATAATTCCGACGAGCGGTCTTTTTCGTTTACGGGGAGATCGCGTTCGAGTGTTCCGTTCCGTTCCGTTCGGGCAACCGTCACCGTGTCTCCTGAGCATTCGCGCCACACGCGCCTTTGAAATTCTCTCTCCCGAGCCGACACGTTACCGCGAGAGAGAGAGAGAGAGAGAGAGAGAGATCGTGGCGTGGCTGCGTGCGTGTTGCCTCGTATGTTGAGAACGAGAGTGGACAGAATCACGAGCCGGACAATCACGCCGCTAAACATGCGTTCGATCGTCACGGTTTCGTGCCATCGCTAACGTAACGCTGATTGGAAAGCTTGGACCAGACGTAGAACGGCGCACAAGGCGAAAATATGTCGACGGTGGTCGGTAAGTTGAATGTCACGTTATGTTCGCGGCAGTTGTTCCCCCCTTCGAACGATCGAATGTTTTTGGATCGCTCGCGCACAGTGCGGACAAATCGCCTGTTTTCGCCGCTTCTCGTAGTTCGGTTGTTAATGCATATACAGTGGCGAGGAAAACTGAGTCCACGCTATTTGAAGTCTGCACTATTTCTTTTTTGGAAATTCGATCGAATGATTTGAATGTTATCGAGAAGTTGGAAGGATCAGTTTATTAGACGAGGTGTGAAAAATTTTTGGAAAAATTTTCAATTGGTAAAAGTTGGTTTTTTTCAGCTTTTTTTTTTATCTGAGCCTGTGTTGAAAATTTAAAGAATGTATTTGATTAGCTCGAATAAATTATGTCCATGCCGAAAATTTCACTGATATTGGTTGATTCGTTTACTTGTAGAAGATGGGAAAAATAAGAAGATTATTACCATCCAATCATTTCAACGAGAAAATGATTTCATTAGTTTTTGTCACAAAAATCTATTTTTTGCAAAATCCTGAGATGGTAGACAAATTTTGAGACCAGATTTATGAGAAATGAAAAAATCTATGAGAAATGATGTATAGCATGTTAAGAAAAATTTTTTCCACGCGTGGTATCGGAAAAACCAAAATTTTCTTGAATGTCTGCACGTTCAATGAATTTTCTCAAGGTTAAAAAACGTTCGTACCACAATCTCCCTATTTGTCCCATATTCTACAAAGTTTGAGCTTCAATTTAAAAAAAATTTCATCGCTCTACCTCATTCCTATCGAAAAAGCTCCTTGATTTTGCCCAAATTGCCCACTGTGCGCCGGAGGTTCCTTTAAAGTTTGAACAAACATTCGTATATTATAAACGAGTGAAAAATCACCAGTATTCTAATCAATTAAAAATGCATACCACCGTGTTTCTACATGTCTTTGCTACGTCTGTATAGAGCCTGTTTTCGATACGAACACTAAATCTCTCGAAATTAAGAGAATCTCTCAGCGGCAGCCATCTTGTGACGTCGTACTTGCTCCAGAATTCGAATCTTCTGCCGAATGTTACAAATTACTCCGGGATGAGGTAGAAATTCGCAATTTGGGCTCCATACAGACGTAGATTGGACTTTTGGGAAACACAATTGACCGCTTCTAAACTGCTCGTTGCAATATTGAAGCGGCAGTTTGTCTAGATTTTGAGCCTTGCATACGTATATGGATTTCAAACCATGCCGCGGCCGCCGAGAACGCACGGGTTTGCGATTCTCGCGGGAAATTTGAATCCCGGCCATACACGCTGCGCGCGGCGGTGTTGCTTGCGACGGATTGTCGGGAGATGTCGCGTACGTCTGGAATTATTTGTCAGGTGATTATTAGGTGTTCTCGCGTGTCTCGTATCACGTGTGGCATCGTATATTCGTCACCGTGCGATACTTTTCGAACGGGTAATAGCAACAGCGAGGGTGAACACGTGTAAACACGTTGTACAGTGTTGCGAATGTTTAGAAAGGATGAAGTCGCAACAGTTGAAGGGGAAATACGTGTATCATCCTTTCTGGCGTACTCACTTTTTCTATTGTGATTTCGTCATTTTTCCGCAGAATAATTCCAATCATGGTTAATGGCTTCTCCGGCTGTCATTAATGATTTATTTTCAGAGATGCGAACTCGATCCTATTTTATTGAAAATATTCACGAAGCCAATTTGAACTTTTTACTTGAGATTCTTTAATTATCTTTTTACGAGTTCTACAAATATTCATCGACCTCCGTGGCTGCGAGTATAACAAAGTGATACATTGACCTACTCGTGGTAGGTTACAATGTCCGTTCTGGAATCCCGCATTCGATACCGGACAAACGACCCACTGGGTCACACGTAGCCTAATCGGTATCCTTCAGAATTATGCTTGAGGAATGCCCACTGATGGTAAACATCAGATTGTCACCGTTAATTATATACAGTCAGTCCCTATAGGTATTCGTACAATTCTCCCGGCAACAAATGAAATAAGTTGGCCGTTAGGTTAAGAATCCAGCGAGTTTGTCAAGGTCTCCTGTCCCGTCTTGCCGAGTAATGTCTGTTAATCGTAAAGGCCATCGTAGTCGGAATTGCATAATGCGCAGGACAACCAATAAAGCTGCACTGTCTCGGTGCTTACAGATACATCGTTAATCAGTTCTCGTACGGCCGTCCACAATGTCCAAAACTGCATCTCCGTTTTCGCGGTTACTATATCTATCGGTCCCGTTGAAAAGTGGCAACGGCGAATCGCGCGTTCTCGCGATTACGAAACCCGATCCCGCGGAAAGTTTGCACTTGTACAGGCCATTTCATGAAACATAAACCCTAATCCGACATGATTCATAACGAATTTATAAACTCAACCCTTTGCACTCGGCGCTGTTTTCATTCTAAAACTAAATTTTTCTTTCGTCTCAGAATATTTTCTATTCATACGAAACTGATCCGATTTCCACATATAATATTTAAATGTATAGCAATCTGTTATATACAAGTTTTGTAATGCAACAAATATTTTGTAATTTCTTTGAGATAACGCCACAAAAATTTCTAGTGGTGCTTCACAGTCACCACTCGAGTCCTAAGCTTATACAAAAACTTTTTATAAATCCGAATTTAGTATAATTTTTATGTATTTTCGATCTACGGAGGTTACTCGCGCTAAAAATAAAATTTCAAAACATGTTCCCATACGCGTGGAAGATTTCTTCCGACCTAGAATATCTCCTTCCTATCTAATATTTTTTCGTGTTGTACATACGAAAATGGCGCGATTGACTCGTACAATATTGAAATGTTCAGTAATTCATTAAATACAACCAAATTTAATAATATAAAAAATATTTTGAATAGTGGTACAGCAATTTTTAGTGGCGCCTTTAACAGTCGCCATTCGAGTGCTAAGGGTTAATGTTTAGCTCGTCAAAGTATTCCGTTAGCCCAACCCATCTCGCGGTCACTGTCTACACACTTCGATTACATTACATTAATCACCGTCGCACATTGCACAAAAATTTACTGGCTGCGATTACGTTGATATATCGCCTATCCTGACGCATAAACAGCACTAACGGCGAGTTCGAAAACTGGTCAAGGCTGAAGGTGAACTAAAATTCGTACGTACGGTTCTGCGGGCGTGTTGTTGTTTACAAAAAAATGTTTTAGCCAGCGACGAGCTCCTGCCCGGTATCAGGTGCGTGTTCGATGTTTATATCGTTCGATATTTTCCTGAAAAATCTGTTTACAACGTACGGGCGTCGAGGAGAGTTATTATATTTCATTCAACGATCGAGAGAATTTATATTTATGTTACCGGTATTGTCAGCGAATATTTTTGCAATGTCCGAGTATAACCACCGGTTAATCTCTGGCGGTCGTTATTTCCGTTCGTTTTGTTCTTCTTGTATCAAAAAAGAAATAGTCGCGCGAGGAAATCTTTTTATTCGAAGGAGAGGGAGGAGAGATGATGTATGACAGTGCTCGGCGATATATTTTCCAGAAATGCGTTCTACATGCAAATTCACTGTTTCTCCGACGTATGTCACAATAACGTCGTCCATTTTTCGCCTGACCCGTTTCTACCTAAGCTGTTTTGGTCAGGTACAACCAGAAAGGGCACGGAAAATTTAGAAAATTCACATTAGCGGCCATTGTACTCGCTTGAGCACAGGATTACAAGATTATATTTGTTATATATTGACTATATGTTTTGTCCATCGTTTGCTAAAATTAAAAAAAAAATTCTTGGGCATTAATGGATTAAGAGGTAGATAAGGTAGAGTGACCACGTTACCGACAAAAATACGACGAGAAACGGTTTCACGTGCCTCAACTTTACGTCATTACATGAGAATATTTTCCGCTGAGAAAGCAACTGGAACATTCTGCCTAATAGCACGCATAACCATGAATTTTTTTCGAATTTTTGACTGCGATATCGATTTTTTAAAAATTCCGGAAACTTAACCCATTAGCGCCTATTGTACTCGCTTGAGTACGGGATAACAAGATTATATTTGTTTGCTTCCAGCGGCATCTAAGATTGACCAGATGTTTTCTCCATCGTTTGCTAAAATTTGAAGAAAAATTCTTGGCCGTTGATGGGTTGATAGACAATCTATTGAATTTGAGCCCTGATAAGCAGCAGACGAAGTTGTTTATCGGGTTATGAATTTTCCAACGTAGATTCTCCGATTCCGCAATTCAACCTGGAAACCCAGCTTCGGATAGGATACACACGGATTTCAGGTCACTGGATCATCTTCCGCGAGCGCTGCGTTAATGTGGATATTACAATTGCACAGATAAGATAGAAATTTCAACTAAACTCATCGCTGCGATATATTCTATCGATTTTTTTTTTAATTGTATAGAAGATCGATTTCACCGTCTGATGCTTAGGGAATTATTTTATTTATCTTAAGCTCGAACACACGTGTCCGTTTATCGCAAATTCCAAGAACGTTATTATCTTTTTGAGGAGTATTGTAATACACGTTTAGTAGGTTGCAGTTGCGCATGATTTTCTCGACTTGGGATAAGGTAAACGATATTAGTATCAGCGCCACCGGTGTATGTATTCGTATTTTGAGAAAATCAACCCTCAGCAATGGCGACAGCAAAATATTTGTTAGATCATTTAATTTCTTTGTATTGAATAAATACGTAAATATTTTCGTGTATTGTACAAGTAAATTGCACCATTTTCGTGTGTGTGTAGCTTGAAAAAATGTATATAGAAGGGAAATATTCTAGGTCGGTAGAAATGTTTCGTTTTCGAGTTAAAATGGCTTCGAGCGCAAAGTGTTAACAACCCGAATGACCGTGTGTTGCTGACGTTATTTATTTTTCTCCGGTATGCGGGTTTCGCGAGATTTTTCTATAATTTCTTTCTGAAATATTGTCGTATGGTTACGACGCAATTGAAACACCCTGTACTTTCATAGTGTTCTTCGATACGCTACCCAGTCATTTGGTTGCGACGAAACACCACCGCAGATTTCCTTTCTCTTTCTGTTTCGCGAGTAACAGTCTAGATAAATGGTTGCCCAACGTGGGCGCAATGGCTGTCAAGACTTAATCTCGATGGTTTCGAACCAGTATTCTGCACACATATTTCCTTATAATTCATTGTTTTTATGGATTCACGAATAACATTGTGCATTCTGTTGCGCAAACTCTCACGTCGAGAACGTTAGGCGCGCCGCGCAGTGGGCAATTTGGAAATCGGATTCAAAATCAAGCAACTTTCGATAGGAATGAGGCAGAGCGATGAAATTTTTTTTAAATTAAACCTCAAACTTTGTAGAATATGGGAAAAATAAGGAAGATTATTATCATCAAATCATTTCAACGAGAAAATGATTTCGGTAGTTTTTGCCACAAAAATCTATTTTTTGCAAAATCCTGAGGTGTAGACAAATTTTGAGACCAGATTTGAAATCAGCGGGAAAAAATCTATGAGAAATGATGTATAGCATGTTAAGAAAAATTTTTTTTCCACGCGTGGTATCAGAAAAACCAAAATTTTCTTGAATGTCTGCACGTTTATGAATTTTCTCAAGGTTAAAAAACGTTCGTACCACAATCTCCCTATTTTTCCCATATTCTACAAGCTTTTTGAGCTTTAATTTAAAAAAAATTTCATCGCTCTGCCTCATTCCTATCGAAAGTTCCTTGATTTTGTCCAAATTGCCCACTGTGCGCCGAAGGTTTCTTCAAAGTTTGAACAAACGAGTATATTTAAACGAGTGAAAAATCACCAGTATTCTAATCAATTAAAAATGCATACTACCGTGTTTCTACATGTCTTTGTTACGTCTGTATAAAGCCTGTTTTCGATACGAACGCTAAATCTCTCGAAATTAAGAGAATCTCTCAGCGGCAGCCATCTTGTGACGTCGTACTTGCTTCGGAATTCGAATCTTCTGTCGAATGTTACAAATTACTCCGGGATGAGGTAGAAATTCGGAATTTGGGCACCATACAGACGTAGATTGGTGTTTTAGGAAACACAATTGACCGCTTCTAAACTGCTCGTTGCAATATTGAAGCGGCAGTTTGTCTAGATTTTGACCCTTACATACGTATATGGATTTCGAACGATGCCGGCCCCCTGAAACTCGTAACAAGTTCGGTCACGTGATTAGGAGACGATGGGTGAAAGGTGGCAGACGTCTGTGCATCGATTCGAATCGAAGCTAAAGTAAACGGAGAGAACCGGCGGAAAATGTGCATTCCTGACAAGGCCGCTTCTACACAAGAAAGAGGCCATCAGACATCCGGGGAGAAACTAACCGTACTTCGCTCGCCCGGCTCTTGCCCATCTTGCCATTCCTCGAACGACCGTACTTTTACGGTCACGTTGTGCTCGACTTACCAAACTATTGTCCACTCGTCCCTTCGACATAATTGCACCTTCTCGCTTCGATTTAGCAAATACAACACCCTCGCAAAGGAAATTGCTCCACAGCTTTCCATGCTCGGAATTACAGGAGAAAATAAAAACGTCACTTTTGACAACTGTAAAGAGATCGATCTACGTGGAATTACTCAACAAACTTATTTCCTTAGGTGTATAATGTTTAAACAAATGGCTGAAAACTTGGATAGACACGTTCTTCTTATTCTTATAAAGTAATGTCACTTTTCATGCTCCGTGAACCTAGTGTTAATATACACACGAGCTGCAAATAGTTGAAAGTGGTTTCGATGAAATGTTCAGTATGTTTATAATTAACACAGATCTACAAAATGTGCATTTTAAATTTTCATTGCAGGGTCGAATAAGAAAGTTGTGAAAAGTGCCATTTTTATTTTCTCATGTAATTCTTACCGATTACAGTTTTTTCAAAATCTTTTTTGCACACTACTTAGAAAACCAATTAAAAAGAATACTGTTATACTGTTCAAAGGGCGTTCGAATACTTTCGTGAGCCTCCTGTGTATATCGGGTGTTGCGTGAAACCGTCAATGTTTATGCGTTC